>CM053028.1:621532654-621689499 GCA_028564925.1 Lithobates sylvaticus | reverse complement strand
ATTTTAAAGAAAGAAGACTATGAAACAGAGATGGAAAATCTATTAAGGGTACCTAATACGTATAAACAACTAAAATCCAATCCGAAACCTCACTATGTGAAAAAAATGAAAACTCTAGTGAAAAGAGGGAGAGAAATTGGCATCTTAAATAAGAAAGAGGCCAGATACCTGGTGGCAGACTCTACTAGAACACCAGTAATATATTACCTACCCAAAATACATAAAAGATTGGATAAACCACCTGGGAGACCTATAGTTAGTGGTATGGACTCGCTCTTCTCACGTCTTGGAGAATATATTGACCAATTTTTGAAACCACTGGTGCCAGAAGGAAGATCATATCTAAGAGATAGCACCCAGCTAATTAACGAGCTCCGTCACATTCCAAACCCTAGTAAATGCATACTAGCAACAATTGATGTTAATTCACTATATACCAGCATTATACAGAAAGATGGGTTGGAGGGCGTTGAGAAGGCCCTACATGAAAAAACGGACCTCCGCCAGTAACAAATTGGTTTTATTTTGGAAGCTCTGAGACTAGCCATGGAAAGTAATTATTTTTGGTACCAAAAAGAGTTTTTCGTACAGACTAAAGGCGTCGCCATGGGGGCAAAGTATGCTCCAAGCGTAGCCAACCTTTTTATGGACATGTGGGAAGATCGGTATATCTATAGAAGGAGTCATCCAGAGATTAAGTTCTATCGTAGATATATCGACAATATTTTTATAGTATGGGAAGGCACACCAGAAACATTTGAGAAGTTTTTAACCCAACTTAATACGAATAAATACAGAATTTCTTTTACTGGGAAAAGTGATTTTAAACAGGTGGATTACCTCGATTTGCAGGTTTTTAAAGAAGGAGACATGATTTTAACAAAAACATTTTTTAAACAAACGGATCGGAAGGGATATATCCCTACCTCTAGTTGTCATCACCCAAAATGGAAAGAGAATGTCCCTAAAGGACAGCTACTTAGAGTGCGCAGGAATTGCCAGAGACTAGATGACTACCAAGCACAAGCCAATACTCTGATCACAAAATTTGTTGATAAAGGGTACCCCTTGGAACCTTTGTTGCAATTGAAAGATGAGATTGGGAAACAGGATCGAGATTCATTACTACTTACCAAGGACAAATATAACAAAATGTAACAACAAACAAATGTGGCTTTCATTACTGGATTTAATACACAGTATAAGTCCATAGAACATATCATCAGGAAATATTGGCCCATACTCAAATCAGACCGTACTTTAGGTAACTTACTTGCAAAAAAACCTAGGTTCATTTACAGGAAGGCACCCACTTTAAGAAACCAATTAGTAAAATATGTAATAGATCCACCGAGACCAGTGAAAATATTCTCTGAATTAAAGGGATTCTACAAATGTCAGAGATGCCTAGCATGTCGGGTGACCAAGAAACAACCCAGAAGAAAAAATAAATAAATAAAAACGATCGGGGAAGGAATTTGTTATTGAATGTCCTTGCCGGCTGCAATATGTGGGGAGAACCACTAGACCAGGCATGTCCAAAGTCCGGCCCGCGGGCCAATCGCGGCCCGCGTTCCGGTTTTGAACGGCCCGCCTGTTTATCTGGACATGTATATCTTTTGTGGCCCCCAACGATCTCCCAGCGCCGGGGCCACAAAAGATATATATGTCCGGATGCCTTGGAGGGGACAGGGAGGAGGCGGGACAAGAGCCGTGCACACAGGAGTATCTCCTGTTTACACGGCAGCCTCTATAATAGGAAGTCCCGTCTCCAGCACTGCCATTGGACGGCTGTTCTGTCCATCAAAGGAGGCGGGACCTTGTATTAAAGAGGCCGCAGAGAAAACAGGAGTTTCTCCTGTATGTTATCTTTTGGCGCTCGTCCCGCCCCCTCCCTGTACCCTCCGAGGCGGCAGATGGAGGGGCATAATTCAGGCTGCACTGCACAATGGTGAGTCTGCATTCCTGACAATGATGGGGGCTGTGTATTCCTGACAATGATGGGGGCTGTGTATTCCTGACAATGATGGGGGCTGTGTATTCCTGACAATGATGGGGGGGGTGCTGCATTCCTGACATTCCTGACATTCCTGACAATGATGGGGGGGGGGGGGTGCTGCATTCCTGACAATGATGGGGGCTGTGTATTCCTGACAATGATGGGGTGCTGTGTATTCCTGACAATGATGGGGGGGTGCTGCATTCCTGACATTCCTGACAATGATGGGGGGGGGGGTGCTGCATTCCTGACATTCCTGACAATGATGGGGGGGGGGGGGGTGCTGCATTCCTGACATTCCTGACAATGATGGGGGGCTGCATTCCTGACATTCCTGACAATGATGGGGGGCTGCATTCCTGACATTCCTGACAATGATGGGGGGCTGCATTCCTGACATTCCTGACAATGATGGGGGGCTGCATTCCTGACATTCCTGACAATGATGGGGGGGCTGCATTCCTGACATTCCTGACAATGATGGGGGGCTGCATTCCTGACATTCCTGACAATGATGGGGGGCTGCATTCCTGACATTCCTGACAATGATGGGGGGCTGCATTCCTGACATACCTGACAATGATGGGGGGCTGCATTCCTGACATTCCTGACAATGATGGGGGGCTGCATTCCTGACAATGATGGGGGGCTGCATTCCTGACATTCCTGACAATGATGGGGGGGGCTGCATTCCTGACATTCCTGACAATGATGGGGGGCTGCATTCCTGACAATGATGGGGGGCTGCATTCCTGACATTCCTGACAATGATGGGGGGCTGCATTCATGACATTCCTGACATTCCTGACATTGATGGGGGGCTGCATTCCTGACAATCCTGACAATGATGGGGGCTGCATTCCTGACAATGATGGGGGGGCTGCATTCCTGACAATGATGGGGGGCTGCATTCCTGACAATGATGGGGGGCTGCATTCCTGACATTCCTGACAATGATGGGGGGCTGCATTCCTGACAATGATGGGGGGCTGCATTCCTGACAATGATGGGGGCTGCATTCCTGACATTTCTGGCAATGGTGGTGCTGCAGATGGGCACTGACCCTTATTTTGCTTCATATTTCTTTATTTAAAATTGTATTTTTTTCCTAAATCTTCCCTCTTAAAGTGAAGGTGCGTGTTATACGCCAATAAATACGGAATATCCAAATAACACGCCTGAGATCATCTCTTTACTCACACACAGCCACAAAGGCAAGAGAATTCTTGTTGGGCAGTGTGTCAGTACTCGAACGAACACACAGACTGAATTTTAATGGTTCAAACAATGTCAGGAAAAAAGGTCGGCCCTCACGCATGTTCGCTTCATCAAATCTGGCCCTCTTTGAAAAAAGTTTGGACACAAACATAATTTGTCCCGACATTTTGACTTATTTCATAAAAGAGATCCGTCAGGACTCGTTTTTTATGGCATAGATATCATCAACAATCACTGGCAAGGAGGCAATACATTGATCCAAGTATCCCAAAATGAAACTAAATGGATATATCGCTCAGATCAATTTACGAGATCAAAGCTATTGGCTTCTAGCCTCTACGTAGCTCCGTAGTATGCAACGAACGTCACCATGTTCGGAACAATCATTTTTTCCGACAACTTTGTCCGACCGTGTTTATGCATCACCAGTTTCGGACAAAATCCGCTGGAAAAAAACGGCCGGATTTTGTGATCTTATATAGTGTGGGGCGTGTACTAAACCCCCCTGAGCTATAATTGGCCACAGGCATCCTGCCTGTGGCCAATTATGGCTCTCCTCGCTGCTGGCGCTGTGATTGAAAAGCATGCAGGGTCACAGTGCATGCTTGGCCAATCATCATCCAGCAATGCACTGCGATGGCACAGTGCATTGTGGGCCGTTCGCGTCACACGAATTTGGCGCAAACGGCCCACAAAGTTCTGGGTTCGTCGAACAGGCGAACGGCTGATGTTCGAGTTGAACATGAGTTTGAATCGAACACCGAGCTCATCCCTAATAGTGTACATATATGTATATGTATTTGGCTGATTTGTATTGCTGTGTGTTTCCTCTTTACTTTTTGTTTTTCCCTTGTTTCTTTGTTCCTTTCTTTTTTATTCTGTGCAATTATCTGCTTTGCCCTTCTGGAATGTATGCTTTTGCTGCCGTGGGATCGTGATCTTTGGCCTCTGCAACATTGGGAGATGTGCTGGTCTGGGTCCAGACAGTCCACTCGGCACACGGGGCCATGGTGTCATCTTCAGTGTTTTGACATTTTTGGCCACCTGTTAGATTCACATTCATGGCCGGAATGTTTCTCTGTTACCATGACGTCCAGCGCACTGCGAGCCGCTGACATGGACGCCGGTCACCTCCCAGCATGTATCCACGCCCCTTACCCTCGAGCGCGTGATGCAATGACGCTGTTCTTCTGAACGGTGTTCTGTCACGAAATGTCCGCCTATCGAAAAGTGTCCGCCCCATACTGCGCAGTAGGGAGGACAAAGCGATTCGGAAAATCTCGGAAGATGAAGGGCGCCTGCGCCGTGAGTCCAGGTGCAAGCCCCAACATCCAAGTGGACATAGGGCTACACAAAGTTAGAGGGCCCCTCGTGAGCTCGCTTAACTTGCCACGCTTCGGGCATGGCCTCGCTGCGCTCGGCTCTTTTTTATTCTAACTCTGTGTCTACTTGGATGGTGGTGCTTGAACCTGGACTCACGGCGCAGGCGCCGTTCATCTTCGGCTATTTTCGGAATCTACTTGTCCTGTGTACTGCACATGCGCAGTACACAGCGGACAGTATATGATGGGGGACACAATCCGACAGGACAACGGCGCTGCATGTATGGGAGACAAGGGGTCGGGCCTGCGTGCCGGGTACTCGGTAGCAGTGCATTTTAAAATTACACCAACTGAACAATAATTTCCCATAGGTGCCAATGGTAAATTGTTCCCAATGTTGCTGGTCAATATTTCCTGAACCACTAATCCTAGGGACTCCAAATTTGGCGCATTGGGGTTTCTCTACCCCCTCTACATGTCTCCCAAGTTTGGTGTCGCCGCTTCATATGGTTCGTTATCACTGCATTTTCAAATTACACCAACTGAACAATAATTTCCCATAGTCGCCAATGGTAATTGTTCCCGATACTGCTGGTCAATATCTCCTGAACCATTAATCCTAGGGACTCCAAATTTGGCGCAGTGGGTTTTCTCTACCCCCTCTACCTATCTCCCAAGTTTGGTGTCGCCGCTTCATATGGTTCGTTAGCAGATTCCCGCGTGCCAAGCTGTCCAAGAAGAAATAACATGGTAGAAATATATGTTGAATTGTTCCCAATATTGGCTTTTCGATGGTTCAATATCTCCTGAACTATTAATCCTAGAAACTGCAAATTTGGCGCAGTGGGTTTTCTCTACCCCCGTCTACGTGTCTCCCAAGTTTGGTGTCACCACTTCATATGGTTTGTTAGCAGATTCCCGCGTGCCATGCTGTCCAAGAAGAAATAACATGGTAGAAATACATGTTGAATTGTTCCCAATATTGGCTTTTTGACGGTTCAATATCTCCTGAACCATTAATCCTAGAAACTACAAATTTTGCGCAGTGGGTTTTCTCTACCCCCATCTACGTGTCTCCCATGTCTCCCAACTTTCCCAATTGCTCAACAAATGTTTTTACAGGGCTGGTTTGCTGTCCCAGCACCCAACCCTCCTCTTTTCGCAGCACGGGCTTGGGACCGGCCATGGCAGAGTTAAAAAAAATTCAACACTTTTCCCAAATTAGTCACCGCAACGACTTGACATATAGTGGCAATGAAACAAGATCCAGGTCCCATTGTAGTAGAAACAGAGTAGTCAAGGCTCCACAAAGTCTTTAGACACACCCAAATGTGGCGCTTTATGTAATAGTATGCTTGGTGCGATCATTCTTAGGCCTATTTGGCTGAGATCCTGACAAATCTCCAGTGGCTTTTTCACTGACGTGCCTGGCCCCAGTAGCAAATAGTTTTTACAGGGGTGGTTTGCTTGTCCCAGCACCCAACCCTCCTCTTTTCGCAGCACGGGCTTGGGACCGGGCTTGGGACCGGCCATGGCAGAGTTAAAAAAAAAATTCAATAGCACTGGTAAGCAGTCTTCCAGTTTCGGATGGCTAGCACAGAGTTCCCCTGCACATTACGCATGCTTGCACACAACCTTCACGCGCAACCTTTGGACCAGCTCTATTACCGCAATGAGCATCTTCAAAGTGTTATGGAATGGGGTCTGGGCCATTGCTCTCAGAACCAACCGCGCTCAGAGAGGTCTTCATTGCCGCAGTGACACTGAACCTCACCGAGATGGATCATCACCTCAGTGTCACTGAACTTTCCCAATTGCTCAACAAATGTTTTTACAGGGCTGGTTTGCTGTCCCAGCACCCAACCCTCCTCTTTTCGCAGCACGGGCTTGGGACCGGCCATGGCAGAGTTAAAAAAAAATTCAACACTTTTCCCAAATTAGTCACCGCAACGACTTGACATATAGTGGCAACGAAAAAAAAAATTCAGGTCCCATTGTAGGAGAAACAGAGTAGTCAAGGCTCCACAAAGTCTTTAGACACACCCAAATGTGGCACTTTATGTAATAGTATGCTTGGTGCGATCATTCTTAGGCCTATTTGGCTGAGATCCTGACGAATCTCCAGTGGCTTTTTCACTGACGTGCCTGGCCCCAGTAGCAAATAGTTTTTACAGGGGTGGTTTGCTTGTCCCAGCACCCAACCCTCCTCTTTTCGCAGCCGGGCTTGGGACCGGCCATGGCAGAGTTAAAAAAAAATTCAACACTTTTCTCAAATTAGTCACCGTAATGACTTGAAATATAGTGGCAACGAAACAAGATCCAGGTCCCATTGTAGGAGAAACAGAGTAGTCAAGGCTCCACAAAGTCTTTAGACACACCCAAATGTGGCGCTTTATGTAATAGTATGCTTGGTGCGATCATTCTTAGGCCTATTTGGCTGAGATCCTGACGAATCTCCAGTGGCTTTTTCACTGACGTGCCTGGCCCCAGTAGCAAATAGTTTTTACAGGGGTGGTTTGCTTGTCCCAGCACCCAACCCTCCTCTTTTCGCAGCACGGGCTTGGGACCGGCCATGGCAGAGTTAAAAAAAATTCAAGAGCACTGGTAAGAAGTCTTCCAGTTTCGGAAGGGTAGCACAGAGTTTCCCCTGCACATTACGCATGCTTGCACACAACCTTCACGCGCAACCTTTGGACCAGCTCTATTACCTCAATGAGCATCTTCCAAGTGTTATGGAATGGGGTCTGGGCCATTGCTCTCAGAACCAACCGCGCTTAGAGAGGTCTTCATTGCCGCAGTGACACTGAACCTCACCGAGATGGATCATCACCTCAGTGTCACTGAACTTTCCCAATTGCTCAACAAATGTTTTTTACAGGGCTGGTTTGCTGTCCCAGCACCCAACCCTCCTCTTTTCTCAGCACGGGCTTGGGACCGGCCACGGCGGAGTTACCAACAGTGTGGTACGGGGAGCAATCGCCCCCCCCCCCTAACTACATGGGCCCTTCGCCCTCTCCAAAGCTCCCCTCCTCCTTTCTCAGCGCGGGCTTGGGACCGGCCACGGCGGAGATACCAACAGTGTGGTACGGGGAGCAATTGCTCCCCCTAACTACTTGGGCCCTTCACCCCCTGCACTCTGCACCCACCTCTCACCCCCTGCACTCTGCACCCACCCCCTCACCCACCCCTCACCCCCTGCATTCTGCACCCACCCCTCACCCCCTGCACCCACCCCTCACCCCCTGCACCCACCCCTCACCCCCTGCACTCACCCCTCACCCCCTGCACTCTGCACCCACCCCCCTCACCCCCTGCACTCTGCACCCACCCCTCACCCCCTGCACCCACCCCTCACCCCCTGCACTCTACACCCACCCCTCACCCCCTGCAGCCAACCCTCACCCCCTGCACTCTGCATCCACCCCTCACCCCCTGCACTCTACACCCACCCCTCACCCCCCCCTGCCCCCACCCCTCACCCCCTGCACTCTGCACCCACCCCTCACCCCCTGCACCCACCCCTCACCCCCTGCACTCTGCACCCACCCCTCACCCCTGCACTCTACACCCTCCCCTCACCCCCGGCACCCACCCCTCACCCCCTGCAGCCACCACTCACCCCCTGCACTCACCCTTCACCCCCTGCAGCCACCCCTCACCCCCTGCACTCTACACCCACCCCTCACCCCCTGCCCCCACCCCTCACCCCCTGCACTCTGCACCCACCCCTCACCCCCTGCCCACCCACCCACCACCCCCTGCACTCTACACCCACCCCTCACCCCCGGCCCCCCCCTCACCCCCTGCACCCACCCCTCACCCCCTGCACTCTGCACCCACCCCTCACCCCCTGCACCTACCTCACCACCTGCACTCTGCACCCATCCCTCACCCACTGCACTCTGCACCCACCCCTCACCCCCTGCACTCTACACCAACCCCTCACCCCCTGCACTCTGCACCCACCCCTCACCCCCTGCACCTACCTCACCCCTGCACTCTGCACCCACCCCTCACCCCTGCACTCTGCACCCACCCCTCACCCCCTGCACTCTGCACCCACACCTCACCCCCTGCACCCACCCCTCACCCCACCTGCACTCTGCACCCACCCCTCACAACCTGCACTCTGCACCCACCCCTCACCCCCTGCACTCTGCACCCACCCCTCACCCCCTGCACCCACCCCTCACCACCTGCACTCTGCACCCACCCCTCACCACCTGCACTCTGCACCCACCCCTCACCCTCTGCACTCTGCACCCACCCTCACCCCCTGCACTCTGCACCTACCTCACTACCTGCACTATGCACCCACCCCTCACCACCTGCACTCTGCACCCACCCCTCACCCCCTCCCTTCACACCAACAGTGTGGTACGGGGAGCAATCGCTCCCCCTAACTACTTGGGCCCTTCACCCTCTCCAAAGCTCCCCTCCTCCTTTCTCAGCGCGGGCTTGGGACCGGCCACGGCGGAGTTACCAACAGTTTGGTACGGGGCGCAATCGCTCCCCCTAACTACTTGGGCCCCTCACCCTCTCCAAAGCTCCCCTCCTCCTTTCTCAGCGTGGGCTTGGGACCGGCCAGGGCAGAGTTACCAACAGTGTGGTACGGGGCGCAATCACTCCCCCTAACTACTTGGGCCCTTCACCCTCTCCAAAGCTCCCCTCCTCCTTTCTCAGCGCGGGCTTGGGACCGGCCTTGGCGGAGTTACCAACAGTGTGGTACGGGGAGCAATCGCTCCCCCTAACTACTTGGGCACTTCACCCTCTCCAAAGCTCCCCTTCTCCTTTCTCAGCACGGGCTTGGGACCGGCCAAGGCGGAGTTACCAACAGTGTGGTACGGGGAGCAATCGCTCCCCCTAACTACTTGGGCCCTTCACCCTCTCCAAAGCTCCCCTCCTCCTTTCTCAGCGCGGGCTTGGGACCGGCCGCGGCAGAGTTACCAACAGTGTGGTACGGGGAGCAATCGCTCCCCCTAACTACTTGGGCCCTTCACCCTCTCCAAAGCTCCCCTCCTCCTTTCTCAGAACGGGCTTGAGACCGGCCACGGCGGAGTTACCAACAGTGTGGTAAGAGGAACAATGGCTCCCCCTAACTACTTGTCCCTTCCCCTCTCTCCAAAGCTCTATCCATCTATAAATGTATTTTGTCGGTAATAAATATAAGTCTTTTAGTTGAATCAAATAGTCAAAAGTGAAACTGTCTTGAGAATAGATTATTTCTACTGTTTTGTCAATTTTAACCAAAAGATTACAAGCCTGCCCACCACGACAAGGTAGACTTATTTTAGGGCAGGACCTACACTAACTACACTATGCTATGCTAACCTACTCGATGCTAGTCATCATTTCTTTAGTGTGGTATACCTGTTTAAATTAGGCCCTATCCTATAACCTGCCTTCTTGCTTTACTGACTTGTTTACCAAGATCTACATAAAAGCAACCCTTTTCTGACATAAAATGGACATCAGATTTGGAATGGCTGATACTGTTACAATATGGCGGGTGATGTGGTGGTCTGCAATGATCATCTATTATTTCCCTACACATTTTCCCCCTTCTTTGATCATTGTTGAGCACTCTTCCAAATAAATCCATCCACATTAGCTTGGAATAACGCAGGTGAAGTGTACAAGATGGGAAAAGCCCCCAAGATGGTGTCTATTACCTGATTAGATCTGTAGAGACACTAGGGGTATTGCCACCGATCTTCCACACATATTCTCACTTACTGATCCTCAAAAGAAGATGGATGCACATACATTTGTCCCTTACTAGCCTACCAATTAAAAGGCAGTGTCCTTTCATGTCTTCACACAAACCTAGACAGGTAAGTTTTCATAGAGATCGGAGACATGTCCCCACCAGGATTGGAAAGGAATAGTAAAAAGCCTTTAAACAATCATCCAGCTTTACAAAAGTTCACACTCTAACTAAATATGAAATAAGGTGAATTCAGTGCTTCTTATTCTGGACCAACTGGTGGCGTCCAGCTCCGGGCGGGTTCCAGGTGCAAACCAACATCCAGCTTAAAAACTCCAGGTTTCTTTCACTAACCTGACCAGTCACTGAGATTTAAGCGGGTTAAGTTGCGATTCCTCCTGAAGGTCCCTCCTTCAAGTAGCGGGAGGCCGATTCCCAACCCCCCTCCAGCCGGTACAGCATAAGGACCCAAAGATGAAGGCGGTACCCTACCCAGAGATCTCATAAACAGCTAAGGGTCAGCAGAGAAATCTCCAGACTCGTGGCTGGGGCCAATCAAGTTGCCCCCTTCACACACTGAATAGCATCTTTCCATCACCCTAAACATCAGTCAGCCTTCTTACATTCCAGATTTCTTTACTAAGCTGTACAGTACTATGTCCAAGCACCCAACCCTCCTCTTTTCGCAGCACGGGCTTAGGACCGGCCATGGCAGAGTTAAAAAAAAATCAAGAGCACTGGTAAGGAGTCTTCCAGTTTCGGAAGGGAGCACAGAGTTCCCCTGTACTTTACGTGTGCGTGCACACAACCTTCAAGCGCAACCTTTGGACCAGCTCTATACCGCAATGAGCAACTTCCGCGCTCAGAGAGGTCTTCATTGCCGCAGTGACACTGAACCTCCCCGAGATGGATCATCACCTCAGTGTCACTGAACTTTCCCAATTGCTCAACAAATGTTTTTACAGGGCTGGTTTGCTGTCCCAGCACCCAACCCTCCTCTTTTCTCAGCACGGGCTTGGGACCGGCCACGGCGGAGTTACCAACAGTGTGGTACGTTGAGCAATCGCCCCCCCCCTAACTACTTGGGCCCTTCACCCTCTCCAAAGCTCCCCTCCTCCTTTCTCAGCGCGGGCTTGGGACCGGCCACGGCGGAGTTACCAACAGTGTGGTACGGGGAGCAATCGCTCCCCCTAACTACTTGGGCCCTTCACCCCCTGCACTCTGCACCCACCTCTCACCCCCTGCACTCTGCAA
Source organism: Lithobates sylvaticus (assembly GCA_028564925.1). Classification (NCBI taxonomy): domain Eukaryota; kingdom Metazoa; phylum Chordata; class Amphibia; order Anura; family Ranidae; genus Lithobates; species Lithobates sylvaticus. The sequence goes on along the minus strand of CM053028.1, from coordinate 621,677,999 downwards.
CCACCCCCTGCACCCCCTGCACTCTGCCCCCCCCTCACCCCCTGCACCCTGCACCCACCCCCTCCCCTCCACCTTTCTCAGCGCGGGCTTGGGACCGGCCACGGCGGAGTCACCAACAGTGTGGTACGGGGAGCAATCCCTCCCCCTAACTACTTGGGCCCTTCACCCCCTGCACTCTGCACTCACCCCTCACCCCCTGCACTCTGCCCCCACCCCCTGCACTCACCCCTCACCCCCCCCGCACCCACCCCTCACCCCCTGCACTCTACACCCACCCCCACCCCTCTACCCCCACCCCTCACCCCCTGCACTCTACACTCACCCCTCACCCCCTGCAGCAACCCCTCACCCCCTGCACATCCACCCCTCACCCCCTGCACTCTGCACCCACCCCTCACCCCCTGCACCCACCCCTCACCCCCTGCACTCTGCACCCCACCCCTCACCCCTGCACTCTACACCCTCCCCTCACCCCCCAGCCTCCCCCCCCCCAGCACCCTCACCCCCTGCACTCTGCAGCCACCCCTCACCCCCTGCACTCTACACCCACCCTCACCCCCTGCCCCCACCCCCCTCACCCCCTGCACTCTGCACCCACCCCTCACCCCCTGCACTCTACACCCTCCCCTCACCCCCTGCACCCACCCCCCCTCACCCCCTGCACTCTGCACCCTCCCCTCACCCCCTGCAGCCACCCCCCCCCCTGCACTCTGCACCCACCCTTCACCCCCTGCAGCCACCCCTCACCCCCTGCACTCCCCCACCCCCACCCCCTGCCCCCACCCCTCACCCCCTGCACTCTGCACCCCCCCTCACCCCCTCACCCCCCTCACCCCCTGCACTCTGCACCCACCCTCACCCCCGGCACCAACCCCTCACCCCCTGCACTCTGCACACCCCCCTCACCACCTGCACCCACCCTTCAACCCCTGCACCCACCCCTCCCCCCCTGCACTCTGCACCCACCCTCACCCCCTGCACTCTGCACCCACCCACCCACTCTGCACCCATCCCTCACCCCCTGCACTCTGCACCCACCCCACCCCCTGCACTCTACACCCACCCCTACCCCCCTCCACCCACCCCTCACCCCCTGCACTCTGCACCACCCCTCACCCCCTGCACCTACCTCACCCCCTGCACTCTGCACCCACCCCCTCACCCCCCACTCTGCACCCCCCTCCCCCTGCACTCTGCACCCACCCCTCACCCCACCTGCACTCTGCACCCACCCCTCACCACCTGCACTCTGCACCCCCCCCTCACCCCCTGCACTCTGCACCCCCCTCACCCCCTGCACTCTGCACCTACCTCACCCCTGCACTCTGCACCCACCCCTCACACTCTGCACCCACCCCTCACCCCCTCCCTTCACACCACCAGTGTGGTACGGGGAGCAATCGCTCCCCCTAACTACTTGGGCCCTTCACCCTCTCCACCCCTCCCCTCTCCACCCACACCCGGGCACCACCCCCACCCCCGCACTTACCCCCACTACCCCTGCGGGGAGCAATCGCTCCCCCTCACTACTTGGGCCCTTCACCCCCTGCACTCTGCACCCACCCCTCACCCCCTGCACTCTGCACCCCACCCCCCTGCACCCACCCCTCACCCCCTGCACCCACTCCTCACCCCCTGCACTCTACACCCCCCCCACCCCCTGCCCCCACCACCCCCTGCCCCCCCCCCACCCCTGCACTCTCCCCTCACCCCTCACCCTCTCCCCACCCCCACCCCCTCACTCACCCCTCACCCCCTGCACCCTGCACCCACCCCTCACCCCCTGCACTCCACCCCTCACCCCCTGCACTCTACACCCCCCCTTCACCCCCTGCACTCTACACCCACCCCTCACCCCCTCCCCCACCCCTCACCCCCTGCACTCTGCAACCACCCCTCACCCCCCCCTACACCCACCCCTCACCACCTGCACCCACCCCTCACCCCCTGCACTCTGCACCCACCCCTCACCCCTGCACTCTACACCCTCCCCTCACCCCCCTGCAGCCACCCCTCACCCCCTGCACTCTGCACCCCCCCCTCACCCCCTGCAGCCACCCCTCACCCCCTGCACTCTACACCCACCCCTCACCCCCTGCACCCACCCCTCACCCCCTGCACCACCCCCACCCCCCCCCCTGCACCCACCCCACACCCCCTCACTCCCCCACCCCCACCCCTCACCACCCTCCCCTCACCCCCTGCAGCCACCCCTCACCCCCTGCACTCTGCACCCACCCTTCACCCCCTGCAGCCACCCCTCACCCCCTGCACTCTACACCCCCCCCACACCCCCTCCCCCACCCACCCCCACCACCCTGCACCCACCCCTCACCCCCTGCACCCACCCCTCACCCCCTGCACTCTACACCCACCCTCACCCCCGGCAGCCACCCCTCACCCCCTGCACTCTGCAACCACCCCTCACCACCTGCACCCACCCTTCAACCCCTGCACCCACCCCCCCCCCCTGCACTCCCCCTCCCCCACCCCCTGCACCTACCTCACCCCTGCACTCTGCACCCATCCCTCACCCCCTGCACTCTGCACCCACCTCACCCCTCACCCACACCCACCCCTCCCCCCTGCACTCACCCCCTGCACTCTACACCCACCCCTCACCCCCTGCACCCACCCCTCACCACCTGCACTCTGCACCCACCCCTCACCCCACCCCACCCTTCACCCACCACCCCACCCCCTGCACCCACCCCTCACCACCTGCACTCTGCACCCATCCCTCACCACCTGCACTCTGCACCCACCCCTCACCCTCTGCACTCTGCACCCACCCCTCACCCCCTACACTCTGCACCCACCTCACTACCTGCACTCTGCACCCACCCCTCACCACCTGCACTCTGCACCCAGCCCTCACCCCCTCCCTTCACACCAACAGTGTGGTACGGGGAGCAATCGCTCCCCCTAACTACTTGGGCCCTTCACCCTCTCCAAAGCTCCCCTCCTCCTTTCTCAGCGCGGGCTTGGGACCGGCCACGGCGGAGTTACCAACAGTTTGGTACGGGGCGCAATCGCTCCCCCTAACTACTTGGGCCCCTCACCCTCTCCAAAGCTCCCCTCCTCCTTTCTCAGCGTGGGCTTGGGACCGGCCAGGGCGGAGTTACCAACAGTGTGGTACGGGGCGCAATCACTCCCCCTAACTACTTGGGCCCTTCACCCTCTCCAAAGCTCCCCTCCTCCTTTCTCAGCGCGGGCTTGGGACCGGCCTTGGCGGAGTTACCAACAGTGTGGTACGGGGAGCAATCGCTCCCCATAACTATTTGGGCCCTTCGCCCTCTCCAAAGCTCCCCTCCTCCTTTCTCAGCACGGGCTTGGGACCGGCCACAGTGGAGTTACCAACAGTGTGGTACAGGAAACAATGGCTCCCCCTAACTACTTGGCCCTTCCCCTCTCCAAAGCTCCCCTCCTCCTTTCTCAGCACGGGCTTGGGACCGGCCACGGCGGAGTTACCAACAGTGTGGTACGGGGAACAATGGCTCCCCCTAACTACTTGGCCCTTCCCCTCTTTCTAAAGCACCCCTCCTTTCTCAGCACGGACTTGGACCGGCCACGGTGGAGTTACCAACAGCATGGTGGCCAGGCTGTCTGTGTGTACAACCCCAGTCAGTACTCATTTCCAGACTTAGGGTATGTAGCACATTCAATCCTGGACCAACAGCTTGGTACAGTGGAAATGGCTCCCTAACTACTTGGCCCTTCCCCTCTCCAAAGCTCCCCTCCTCCTTTCTCAGCACGGGCTTGGGACCGGCCATGGCGGAGTTACCAACAGCGTGGTAAATACAGTGAAAACTGTAAAACTGTGTTCCCTCATGTGTATGTTTTCTAACTGCGGTGGCCAAGGCTGTGTGTGCAACCCCAGTATGCCTTTCCAGACTTAAGGGTATGTAGCACACTCATTCCTGGACCAAAACAATTAATAAAATGATGCCTAAAGCTCATTCTTTGAACATGGGTTATCAGTTATCGACCCTCCTCCTTTCTCAGCGCGGGCTTGGGACCGGCCATGGCGAAGTTACCAACAGTGTGGTATGGGGAGCAATCGCTCCCCCTAACTACTTGGGCCCTTCACCCTCTCCAAAGCTCCTCTCCTCCTTTCTCAGCGTGGGCTTGGGACTGGCAAGGGCGGAGTTACCAACAGTGTGGTACGGGGAGCAATCGCTCCCCCTAACTACTTGGCCCTTCACCCTCTCCTAAGCTCCCCTCCTCCTTTCTCAGCACGGGCTTGGGACCGGCCACGGCGGAGTTACCAACAGTGTGGTACGGGGAACAATGGCTCCCCCTAACTACTTGGCCCTTCCCCTCTTTCTAAAGCTCCCCTCCTTTCTCAGCACGGACTTGGACCGGCCACGGTGGAGTTACCAACAGCATGGTGGCCAGGCTGTCTGTGTGTACAACCCCAGTCAGTACTCATTTCCAGACTTAGGGTATGTAGCACATTCAATCCTGGACCAACAGCTTGGTACAGTGGAAATGGCTCCCTAACTACTTGGCCCTTCCCCTCTCCAAAGCTCCCCTCCTTTCTCAGCACGGGCTTGGGACCGGCCATGGCGGAGTTACCAACAGCGTGGTAAATACAGTGAAAACTGTAAAACTGTGTTCCCTCATGTGTATGTTTTCTAACTGCGGTGGCCAAGGCTGTGTGTGCAACCCCAGTACGCCTTTCCAGACTTAAGGGTATGTAGCACACTCATTCCTGGACCAAAACAATTAATAAAATGATGCCTAAAGCTCATTCTTTGAACATGGGTTATCAGTTATCGACCCTCTTCCTTTCTCAGCGCGGGCTTGGGACCGGCCTTGGCGGAGTTACCAACAGTGTGGTACGGGGAGCAATCGCTCCCCCTAACTACTTGGGCCCTTCACCTCTCCAAAGCTCCCCTCCTCCTTTCTCAGCGCGCGCTTGGGACCGGCCACGGTGGAGTTACCAACAGTGTGGTACGGGGAGCAATCGCTCCCCCTAACTACTTGGGCCCTTCACCCTCTCCAAAGCTCCCCTCCTCCTTTCTCAGCACGGGCTTGGGACCGGCCAGGGCGGAGTTACCAACAGTGTGGTACGGGGAACAATGGCTCCCCCTAACTACTTGGCCCTTCCCCTCTCCAAAGCTCCCCTCCTCCTTTCTCAGCACGGGCTTGGGACCGGCCACAGCGGAGTTACCAACAGTGTGGTACGGGGAACAATGGCTCCCCCTAACTACTTGGCCCTTCCCCTCTCCAAAGCTCCCCTCCTCCTTTCTCAGCACGGGCTTGGGACCGGCCACGGCGGAGTTACCAACAGTGTGGTACGGGGAACAATGGCTCCCCCTAACTACTTGGCCCTTCCCCTCTTTCTAAAGCTCCCCTCCTTTCTCAGCACGGACTTGGACCGGCCACGGTGGAGTTACCAACAGCATGGTGGCCAGGCTGTCTGTGTGTACAACCCCAGTCAGTACTCATTTCCAGACTTAGGGTATGTAGCACATTCAATCCTGGACCAACAGCTTGGTACAGTGGAAATGGCTCCCTAACTACTTGGCCCTTCCCCTCTCCAAAGCTCCCCTCCTCCTTTCTCAGCACGGGCTTGGGACCGGCCATGGCGGAGTTACCAACAGCGTGGTAAATACAGTGAAAACTGTAAAACTGTGTTCCCTCATGTGTATGTTTTCTAACTGCGGTGGCCAAGGCTGTGTGTGCAACCCCAGTACGCCTTTCCAGACTTAAGGGTATGTAGCACACTCATTCCTGGACCAAAACAATTAATAAAATGATGCCTAAAGCTCATTCTTTGAACATGGGTTATCAGTTATCGACCCTCCTCCTTTCTCAGCGCGGGCTTGGGACCGGCCTTGGAAGAGTTACCAACAGTGTGGTACGGGGAGCAATCGCTCCCCCTAACTACTTGGGCCCTTCACCTCTCCAAAGCTCAACTCCTCCTTTCTCAGCGCGGGCTTGGGACCGGCCACGGTGGAGTTACCAACAGTGTGGTACGGGGAGCAATCGCTCCCCCTAACTATTTGGGCCCTTCACCCTCTCCAAAGCTCCCCTCCTCCTTTCTCAGCACGGGCTTGGGACCGGCCACGGCGGAGTTACCAACAGTGTGGTACGGGGAGCAATCGCTCCCCCTAACTACTTGGGCCCTTCACCCTCTCCAAAGCTCCCCTCCTCCTTTCTCAGCACGGGCTTGGGAGCGGCCAGGGCGGAGTTACCAACAGTGTGGTACGGGGAACAATGGCTCCCCCTAACTACTTGGCCCTTCCCCTCTCCAAAGCTCCCCTCCTCCTTTCTCAGCACGGGCTTGGGACCGGCCACAGCGGAGTTACCAACAGTGTGGTACGGGAAACAATGGCTCCCCCTAACTACTTGGCCCTTCCCCTCTCCAAAGCTCCCCTCCTCCTTTCTCAGCACGGGCTTGGGACCGGCCACGGCGGAGTTACCAACAGTGTGGTACGGGGAACAATGGCTCCCCCTAACTACTTGGCCCTTCCCCTCTTTCTAAAGTTCCCCTCCTTTCTCAGCACGGACTTGGACCGGCCACGGTGGAGTTACCAACAGCATGGTGGCCAGGCTGTCTGTGTGTACAACCCCAGTCAGTACTCATTTCCAGACTTAGGGTATGTAGCACATTCAATCCTGGACCAACAGCTTGGTACAGTGGAAATGGCTCCCTAACTACTTGGCCCTTCCCCTCTCCAAAGCTCCCCTCCTCCTTTCTCAGCACGGGCTTGGGACCGGCCATGGCGGAGTTACCAACAGCGTGGTAAATACAGTGAAAACTGTGTTCCCTCATGTGTATGTTTGCTAACTGTAGCTGTGGTGGCCAAGGCTGTGTGTGCTACCCCAGTACGCCTTTCCAGACTTAAGGGTATGTAGCACACTCATTCCTGGACCAAAACAATTAATAAAATGATGCCTAAAGCTCATTCTTTGAACATGGGTTATCAGTTATCGACCCTCCTCCTTTCTCAGCGCGGGCTTGGGACCGGCCATGGCGGAGTTACCAACAGTGTGGTATGGGGAGCAATCGCTCCCCCTAACTACTTGGGCCCTTCACCCTCTCCAAAGCTCCTCTCCTCCTTTCTCAGCGTGGGCTTGGGACCGGCAAGGGCGGAGTTACCAACAGTGTGGTACGGGGAGCAATCGCTCCCCCTAACTACTTGGGCACTTCACCCTCTCCAAAGCTCCCCTCCTCCTTTCTCAGCACGGGCTTGGGACCGGCCAAGGCGGAGTTACCAACAGTGTGGTACGGGGAGCAATCGCTCCCCCTAACTACTTGGGCCCTTCACCCTCTCCAAAGCTCCCCTCCTCCTTTCTCAGCGCGGGCTTGGGACCGGCCACGGCAGAGTTACCAACAGTGTGGTACGGGGAGCAATCGCTCCCCCTAACTACTTGGGCCCTTCACCCTCTCCAAAGCTCCCCTCCTCCTTTCTCAGAACGGGCTTGAGACCGGCCACGGCGGAGTTACCAACAGTGTGGTAAGAGGAACAATGGCTCCCCCTAACTACTTGTCCCTTCCCCTCTCTCCAAAGCTCTATCCATCTATAAATGTATTTTGTCGGTAATAAATATAAGTCTTTTAGTTGAATCAAATGGTCAAAAGTGAAACTGTCTAGAGAATTGATTCTTTCTACTGTTTTGTCAATTTTAACCAAAAGATTACAAGCCTGCCCACCACGACAAGGTAGACTTATTTTAGGGCAGGACCTACACTAACTACACTATGCTATGCTAACCTACTCGATGCTAGTCATCATTTCTTTAGTGTGGTATACCTGTTTAAATTAGGCCCTATCCTATAACCTGCCTTCTTGCTTTACAGACTTGTTTACCAAGATCTACATAAGAGCAACCCTTTTCTGACATAAAATGGACATCAGATTTGGAATGGCTGATACTGTTACAATATGGCGGGTGATGTGGTGGTCTGCAATGATCATCTATTATTTCCCTACACATTTTCCCCCTTCTTTGATCATTGTTGAGCACTCTTCCAAATAAATCCATCCACATTAGCTTGGAATAACGCAGGTGAAGTGTACAAGATGGGAAAAGCCCCCAAGATGGTGTCTATTACCTGATTAGATCTGTAGAGACACTAGGGGTATTGCCACCGATCTTCCACACATATTCTCACTTACTGATCCTCAAAAGCAGATGGATGCACATGCATTTGTCCCTTACTAGCCTACCAATTAAAAGGCAGTGTCCTTTCATGTCTTCACACAAACCTAGACAGGTAAGTTTTCATAGAGATTGGAGACATGTCCCCACCAGGAATGGAAAGGAATAGTAAAAAGCCTTTAAACAATCATCCAGCTTTACAAAATTTCACACTCTAACTAAATATGAAATAAGGTGAATTCAGTGCTTCTTATTCTGGACCAACTGGTGGCGTCCAGCTCCGGGCGGGTTCCAGGTGCAAACCAACATCCAGCTTAAAACTCCAGGTTTCTTTCACTAACCTGACCAGTCACTGAGATTTAAGCGGGTTAAGTTGCGATTCCTCCTGAAGGTCCCTCCTTCAAGTAGCGGGAGGCCGATTCCCAACCCCCCTCCAGCCGGTACAGCATAAGGACCCAAAGATGAAGGCGGTACCCTACCCAGAGATCTCATAAACAGCTAAGGGTCAGCAGAGAAATCTCCAGACTCGTGGCCGGGGCCAATCAAGTTGCCCCCTTCACACACTGAATAGCATCTTTCCATCACCCTAAACATCAGTCAGCCTTCTTACATTCCAGATTTCTTTACTAAGCTGTACAGTACTATGTCCAAGCACCCAACCCTCCTCTTTTCGCAGCACGGGCTTAGGACCGGCCATGGCAGAGTTAAAAAAAAATCAAGAGCACTGGTAAGCAGTCTTCCAGTTTCGGAAGGGAGCACAGAGTTCCCCTGTACTTTACGTGTGCGTGCACACAACCTTCAAGCGCAACCTTTGGACCAGCTCTATACCGCAATGAGCATCTTCCAAGTGTTATGGAATGGGGTCTGGGCCATTGCTCTCAGAACCAACCGCGCTCAGAGAGGTCTTCATTGCCGCAGTGACACTGAACCTCACCGAGATGGATCATCACCTCAGTGTCACTGAACTTTCCCAATTGCTCAACAAATGTTTTTACAGGGCTGGTTTGCTGTCCCAGCACCCAACCCTCCTCCTTTCTCAGCACGGGCTTGGCACCGGCCACGGCGGAGTTACCAACAGTGTGGTACGGGGAGCAATCGCCCCCCCCCCTAACTACTTGGGCCCTTCACCCTCTCCAAAGCTCCCCTCCTCCTTTCTCAGTGCAGGCTTGGGACCGGCCATGGCGGAGTTACCAGCAGTGTGGTCTGGGGCGCAATCGCTCCCTCTAACTACTTGGCCCTTCACCCTCTCCTAAGCTCCCCTCCTCCTTTCTCAGCACGGGCTTGGGACCGGCCAGGGCGGAGTTACCAACAGTGTGGTACGGGGAGCAATCGCTCCCCCTAACTACTTGGGCCCTTCACCCTCTCCAAAGCTCCCCTCCTCCTTTCTCAGCACGGGCTTGGGACCGGCCACGGCGGAGTTACCAACAGTGTGGTACGGGGAACAATGGCTCCCCCTAACTACTTGGCCCTTCCCCTCTTTCTAAAGCTCCCCTCCTTTCTCAGCACGGACTTGGACCGGCCACGGTGGAGTTACCAACAGCATGGTGGCCAGGCTGTCTGTGTGTACAACCCCAGTCAGTACTCATTTCCAGACTTAGGGTATGTAGCACATTCAATCCTGGACCAACAGCTTGGTACAGTGGAAATGGCTCCCTAACTACTTGGCCCTTCCCCTCTCCAAAGCTCCCCTCCTCCTTTCTCAGCACGGGCTTGGGACCGGCCATGGCGGAGTTACCAACAGCGTGGTAAATACAGTGAAAACTGTAAAACTGTGTTCCCTCATGTGTATGTTTGCTAACTGTAGCTGTGGTGGCCAAGGCTGTGTGTGCTACCCCAGTACGCCTTTCCAGACTTAAGGGTATGTAGCACACTCATTCCTGGACCAAAACAATTAATAAAATGATGCCTAAAGCTCATTCTTTGAACATGGGTTATCAGTTATCGACCCTCCTCCTTTCTCAGCGCGGGCTTGGGACCGGCCATGGCGGAGTTACCAACAGTGTGGTATGGGGAGCAATCGCTCCCCCTAACTACTTGGGCCCTTCACCCTCTCCAAAGCTCCTCTCCTCCTTTCTCAGCGTGGGCTTGGGACTGGCAAGGGCGGAGTTACCAACAGTGTGGTACGGGGAGCAATCGCTCCCCCTAACTACTTGGGCACTTCACCCTCTCCAAAGCTCCCCTTCTCCTTTCTCAGCACGGGCTTGGGACCGGCCAAGGCAGAGTTACCAACAGTGTGGTACGGGGAGCAATCGCTCCCCCTAACTACTTGGGCCCTTCACCCTCTCCAAAGCTCCCCTCCTCCTTTCTCAGCGCGGGCTTGGGACCGGCCACGGCAGAGTTACCAACAGTGTGGTACGGGGAGCAATCGCTCCCCCTAACTACTTGGGCCCTTCACCCTCTCCAAAGCTCCCCTCCTCCTTTCTCAGAACGGGCTTGAGACCGGCCACGGCGGAGTTACCAACAGTGTGGTAAGAGGAACAATGGCTCCCCCTAACTACTTGTCCCTTCCCCTCTCTCCAAAGCTCTATCCATCTATAAATGTATTTTGTCGGTAATAAATATAAGTCTTTTAGTTGAATCAAATGGTCAAAAGTGAAACTGTCTAGAGAATTGATTCTTTCTACTGTTTTGTCAATTTTAACCAAAAGATTACAAGCCTGCCCACCACGACAAGGTAGACTTATTTTAGGGCAGGACCTACACTAACTACACTATGCTATGCTAACCTACTCGATGCTAGTCATCATTTCTTTAGTGTGGTATACCTGTTTAAATTAGGCCCTATCCTATAACCTGCCTTCTTGCTTTACAGACTTGTTTACCAAGATCTACATAAGAGCAACCCTTTTCTGACATAAAATGGACATCAGATTTGGAATGGCTGATACTGTTACAATATGGCGGGTGATGTGGTGGTCTGCAATGATCATCTATTATTTCCCTACACATTTTCCCCCTTCTTTGATCATTGTTGAGCACTCTTCCAAATAAATCCATCCACATTAGCTTGGAATAACGCAGGTGAAGTGTACAAGATGGGAAAAGCCCCCAAGATGGTGTCTATTACCTGATTAGATCTGTAGAGACACTAGGGGTATTGCCACCGATCTTCCACACATATTCTCACTTACTGATCCTCAAAAGCAGATGGATGCACATGCATTTGTCCCTTACTAGCCTACCAATTAAAAGGCAGTGTCCTTTCATGTCTTCACACAAACCTAGACAGGTAAGTTTTCATAGAGATTGGAGACATGTCCCCACCAGGAATGGAAAGGAATAGTAAAAAGCCTTTAAACAATCATCCAGCTTTACAAAATTTCACACTCTAACTAAATATGAAATAAGGTGAATTCAGTGCTTCTTATTCTGGACCAACTGGTGGCGTCCAGCTCCGGGCGGGTTCCAGGTGCAAACCAACATCCAGCTTAAAACTCCAGGTTTCTTTCACTAACCTGACCAGTCACTGAGATTTAAGCGGGTTAAGTTGCGATTCCTCCTGAAGGTCCCTCCTTCAAGTAGCGGGAGGCCGATTCCCAACCCCCCTCCAGCCGGTACAGCATAAGGACCCAAAGATGAAGGCGGTACCCTACCCAGAGATCTCATAAACAGCTAAGGGTCAGCAGAGAAATCTCCAGACTCGTGGCCGGGGCCAATCAAGTTGCCCCCTTCACACACTGAATAGCATCTTTCCATCACCCTAAACATCAGTCAGCCTTCTTACATTCCAGATTTCTTTACTAAGCTGTACAGTACTATGTCCAAGCACCCAACCCTCCTCTTTTCGCAGCACGGGCTTAGGACCGGCCATGGCAGAGTTAAAAAAAAATCAAGAGCACTGGTAAGCAGTCTTCCAGTTTCGGAAGGGAGCACAGAGTTCCCCTGTACTTTACGTGTGCGTGCACACAACCTTCAAGCGCAACCTTTGGACCAGCTCTATACCGCAATGAGCATCTTCCAAGTGTTATGGAATGGGGTCTGGGCCATTGCTCTCAGAACCAACCTCGCTCAGAGAGGTCTTCATTGCCGCAGTGACACTGAACCTCACCGAGATGGATCATCACCTCAGTGTCACTGAACTTTCCCAATTGCTCAACAAATGTTTTTACAGGGCTGGTTTGCTGTCCCAGCACACAACCCTCCTCCTTTCTCAGCACGGGCTTGGGACCGGCCACGGCGGAGTTACCAACAGTGTGGTACGGGGAGCAATCGCCCCCCCCCTAACTACTTGGGCCCTTCACCCTCTCCAAAGCTCCCCTCCTCCTTTCTCAGTGCAGGCTTGGGACCGGCCATGGCGGAGTTACCAGCAGTGTGGTCTGGGGCGCAATCGCTCCCTCTAACTACTTGGCCCTTCACCCTCTTCCTAAGCTCCCCTCCTCCTTTCTCAGCACGGGCTTGGGACCGGCCAGGGCGGAGTTACCAACAGTGTGGTACGGGGAGCAATCGCTCCCCCTAACTACTTGGGCCCTTCACCCTCTCCAAAGCTCCCCTCCTCCTTTCTCAGCACGGGCTTGGGACCGGCCACGGCGGAGTTACCAACAGTGTGGTACGGGGAACAATGGCTCCCCCTAACTACTTGGCCCTTCCCCTCTTTCTAAAGCTCCCCTCCTTTCTCAGCACGGACTTGGACCAGCCACGGTGGAGTTACCAACAGCATGGTGGCCAGGCTGTCTGTGTGTACAACCCCAGTCAGTACTCATTTCCAGACATAGGGTATGTAGCACATTCAATCCTGGACCAACAGCTTGGTACAGTGGAAATGGCTCCCTAACTACTTGGCCCTTCCCCTCTCCAAAGCTCCCCTCCTCCTTTCTCAGCACGGGCTTGGGACCGGCCATGGCGGAGTTACCAACAGCGTGGTAAATACAGTGAAAACTGTAAAACTGTGTTCCCTCATGTGTATGTTTGCTAACTGTAGCTGCGGTGGCCAAGGCTGTGTGTGCTACCCAAGTACGCCTTTCCAGACTTAAGGGTATGTAGCACACTCATTCCTGGACCAAAACAATTAATAAAATGATGCCTAAAGCTCATTCTTTGAACATGGGTTATCAGTTATCGACCCTCCTCCTTTCTCAGCGCGGGCTTGGGACCGGCCATGGCGGAGTTACCAACAGTGTGGTATGGGGAGCAATCGCTCCCCCTAACTACTTGGGCCCTTCACCCTCTCCAAAGCTCCTCTCCTCCTTTCTCAGCGTGGGCTTGGGACTGGCAAGGGCGGAGTTACCAACAGTGTGGTACGGGGAGCAATCGCTCCCCCTAACTACTTGGGCACTTCACCCTCTCCAAAGCTCCCCTTCTCCTTTCTCAGCACGGGCTTGGGACCGGCCAAGGCAGAGTTACCAACAGTGTGGTACGGGGAGCAATCGCTCCCCCTAACTACTTGGGCCCTTCACCCTCTCCAAAGCTCCCCTCCTCCTTTCTCAGCGCGGGCTTGGGACCGGCCACGGCAGAGTTACCAACAGTGTGGTACGGGGAGCAATCGCTCCCCCTAACTACTTGGGCCCTTCACCCTCTCCAAAGCTCCCCTCCTCCTTTCTCAGAACGGGCTTGAGACCGGCCACGGCGGAGTTACCAACAGTGTGGTAAGAGGAACAATGGCTCCCCCTAACTACTTGTCCCTTCCCCTCTCTCCAAAGCTCTATCCATCTATAAATGTATTTTGTCGGTAATAAATATAAGTCTTTTAGTTGAATCAAATGGTCAAAAGTGAAACTGTCTAGAGAATTGATTCTTTCTACTGTTTTGTCAATTTTAACCAAAAGATTACAAGCCTGCCCACCACGACAAGGTAGACTTATTTTAGGGCAGGACCTACACTAACTACACTATGCTATGCTAACCTACTCGATGCTAGTCATCATTTCTTTAGTGTGGTATACCTGTTTAAATTAGGCCCTATCCTATAACCTGCCTTCTTGCTTTACAGACTTGTTTACCAAGATCTACATAAGAGCAACCCTTTTCTGACATAAAATGGACATCAGATTTGGAATGGCTGATACTGTTACAATATGGCGGGTGATGTGGTGGTCTGCAATGATCATCTATTATTTCCCTACACATTTTCCCCCTTCTTTGATCATTGTTGAGCACTCTTCCAAATAAATCCATCCACATTAGCTTGGAATAACGCAGGTGAAGTGTACAAGATGGGAAAAGCCCCCAAGATGGTGTCTATTACCTGATTAGATCTGTAGAGACACTAGGGGTATTGCCACCGATCTTCCACACATATTCTCACTTACTGATCCTCAAATGCAGATGGATGCACATGCATTTTCCCTTACTAGCCTACCAATTAAAAGGCAGTGTCCTTTCATGTCTTCACACAAACCTAGACAGGTAAGTTTTCATAGAGATTGGAGACATGTCCCCACCAGGAATGGAAAGGAATAGTAAAAAGCCTTTAAACAATCATCCAGCTTTACAAAATTTCACACTCTAACTAAATATGAAATAAGGTGAATTCAGTGCTTCTTATTCTGGACCAACTGGTGGCGTCCAGCTCCGGGCGGGTTCCAGGTGCAAACCAACATCCAGCTTAAAACTCCAGGTTTCTTTCACTAACCTGACCAGTCACTGAGATTTAAGCGGGTTAAGTTGCGATTCCTCCTGAAGGTCCCTCCTTCAAGTAGCGGGAGGCCGATTCCCAACCCCCCTCCAGCCGTTACAGCATAAGGACCCAAAGATGAAGGCGGTACCCTACCCAGAGATCTCATAAACAGCTAAGGGTCAGCAGAGAAATCTCCAGACTCGTGGCCGGGGCCAATCAAGTTGCCCCCTTCACACACTGAATAGCATCTTTCCATCACCCTAAACATCAGTCAGCCTTCTTACATTCCAGATTTCTTTACTAAGCTGTACAGTACTATGTCCAAGCACCCAACCCTCCTCTTTTCGCAGCACGGGCTTAGGACCGGCCATGGCAGAGTTAAAAAAAAATCAAGAGCACTGATAAGCAGTCTTCCAGTTTCGGAAGGGAGCACAGAGTTCCCCTGTACTTTACGTGTGCGTGCACACAACCTTCAAGCGCAACCTTTGGACCAGCTCTATACCGCAATGAGCATCTTCCAAGTGTTATGGAATGGGGTCTGGGCCATTGCTCTCAGAACCAACCGCGCTCAGAGAGGTCTTCATTGCCGCAGTGACACTGAACCTCACCGAGATGGATCATCACCTCAGTGTCACTGAACTTTCCCAATTGCTCAACAAATGTTTTTACAGGGCTGGTTTGCTGTCCCAGCACCCAACCCTCCTCCTTTCTCAGCACGGGCTTGGGACCGGCCACGGCGGAGTTACCAACAGTGTGGTACGGGGAGCAATCGCCCCCCCCTAACTACTTGGGCCCTTCACCCTCTCCAAAGCTCCCCTCCTCCTTTCTCAGTAGTCAAGGCTTGGGACCGGCCATGGCGGAGTTACCAGCAGTGTGGTCTGGGGCGCAATCGCTCCCTCTAACTACTTGGCCCTTCACCCTCTCCTAAGCTCCCCTCCTCCTTTCTCAGCACGGGCTTGGGACCGGCCAGGGCGGAGTTACCAACAGTGTGGTACGGGGAGCAATCGCTCCCCCTAACTACTTGGGCCCTTCACCCTCTCCAAAGCTCCCCTCCTCCTTTCTCAGCACGGGCTTGGGACCGGCCACGGCGGAGTTACCAACAGTGTGGTACGGGAAACAATGGCTCCCCCTAACTACTTGGCCCTTCCCCTCTTTCTAAAGCTCCCCTCCTTTCTCAGCACGGACTTGGACCAGCCACGGTGGAGTTACCAACAGCATGGTGGCCAGGCTGTCTGTGTGTACAACCCCAGTCAGTACTCATTTCCAGACATAGGGTATGTAGCACATTCAATCCTGGACCAACAGCTTGGTACAGTGGAAATGGCTCCCTAACTACTTGGCCCTTCCCCTCTCCAAAGCTCCCCTCCTCCTTTCTCAGCACGGGCTTGGGACCGGCCATGGCGGAGTTACCAACAGCGTGGTAAATACAGTGAAAACTGTAAAACTGTGTTCCCTCATGTGTATGTTTGCTAACTGTAGCTGTGGTGGCCAAGGCTGTGTGTGCTACCCCAGTACGCCTTTCCAGACTTAAGGGTATGTAGCACACTCATTCCTGGACCAAAACAATTAATAAAATGATGCCTAAAGCTCATTCTTTGAACATGGGTTATCAGTTATCGACCCTCCTCCTTTCTCAGCGCGGGCTTGGGACCGGCCATGGCGGAGTTACCAACAGTGTGGTATGGGGAGCAATCGCTCCCCCTAACTACTTGGGCCCTTCACCCTCTCCAAAGCTCCTCTCCTCCTTTCTCAGCGTGGGCTTGGGACTGGCAAGGGCGGAGTTACCAACAGTGTGGTACGGGGAGCAATCGCTCCCCCTAACTACTTGGGCACTTCACCCTCTCCAAAGCTCCCCTCCTCCTTTCTCAGCACGGGCTTGGGACCGGCCAAGGCAGAGTTACCAACAGTGTGGTACGGGGAGCAATCGCTCCCCCTAACTACTTGGGCCCTTCACCCTCTCCAAAGCTCCCCTCCTCCTTTCTCAGCGCGGGCTTGGGACCGGCCACGGCAGAGTTACCAACAGTGTGGTACGGGGAGCAATCGCTCCCCCTAACTACTTGGGCCCTTCACCCTCTCCAAAGCTCCCCTCCTCCTTTCTCAGAACGGGCTTGAGACCGGCCACGGCGGAGTTACCAACAGTGTGGTAAGAGGAACAATGGCTCCCCCTAACTACTTGTCCCTTCCCCTCTCTCCAAAGCTCTATCCATCTATAAATGTATTTTGTCGGTAATAAATATAAGTCTTTTAGTTGAATCAAATGGTCAAAAGTGAAACTGTCTAGAGAATTGATTCTTTCTACTGTTTTGTCAATTTTAACCAAAAGATTACAAGCCTGCCCACCACGACAAGGTAGACTTATTTTAGGGCAGGACCTACACTAACTACACTATGCTATGCTAACCTACTCGATGCTAGTCATCATTTCTTTAGTGTGGTATACCTGTTTAAATTAGGCCCTATCCTATAACCTGCCTTCTTGCTTTACAGACTTGTTTACCAAGATCTACATAAGAGCAACCCTTTTCTGACATAAAATGGACATCAGATTTGGAATGGCTGATACTGTTACAATATGGCGGGTGATGTGGTGGTCTGCAATGATCATCTATTATTTCCCTACACATTTTCCCCCTTCTTTGATCATTGTTGAGCACTCTTCCAAATAAATCCATCCACATTAGCTTGGAATAACGCAGGTGAAGTGTACAAGATGGGAAAAGCCCCCAAGATGGTGTCTATTACCTGATTAGATCTGTAGAGACACTAGGGGTATTGCCACCGATCTTCCACACATATTCTCACTTACTGATCCTCAAATGCAGATGGATGCACATGCATTTGTCCCTTACTAGCCTACCAATTAAAAGGCAGTGTCCTTTCATGTCTTCACACAAACCTAGACAGGTAAGTTTTCATAGAGATTGGAGACATGTCCCCACCAGGAATGGAAAGGAATAGTAAAAAGCCTTTAAACAATCTTCCAGCTTTACAAAAATTTCACACTCTAACTAAATATGAAATAAGGTGAATTCAGTGCTTCTTATTCTGGACCAACTGGTGGCGTCCAGCTCCGGGCGGGTTCCAGGTGCAAACCAACATCCAGCTTAAAACTCCAGGTTTCTTTCACTAACCTGACCAGTCACTGAGATTTAAGCGGGTTAAGTTGCGATTCCTCCTGAAGGTCCCTCCTTCAAGTAGCGGGAGGCCGATTCCCAACCCCCCTCCAGCCGGTACAGCATAAGGACCCAAAGATGAAGGCGGTACCCTACCCAGAGATCTCATAAACAGCTAAGGGTCAGCAGAGAAATCTCCAGACTCGTGGCCGGGGCCAATCAAGTTGCCCCCTTCACACACTGAATAGCATCTTTCCATCACCCTAAACATCAGTCAGCCTTCTTACATTCCAGATTTCTTTACTAAGCTGTACAGTACTATGTCCAAGCACCCAACCCTCCTCTTTTCGCAGCACGGGCTTAGGACCGGCCATGGCAGAGTTAAAAAAAAATCAAGAGCACTGGTAAGCAGTCTTCCAGTTTCGGAAGGGAGCACAGAGTTCCCCTGTACTTTACGTGTGCGTGCACACAACCTTCAAGCGCAACCTTTGGACCAGCTCTATACCGCAATGAGCATCTTCCAAGTGTTATGGAATGGGGTCTGGGCCATTGCTCTCAGAACCAACCGCGCTCAGAGAGGTCTTCATTGCCGCAGTGACACTGAACCTCACCGAGATGGATCATCACCTCAGTGTCACTGAACTTTCCCAATTGCTCAACAAATGTTTTTACAGGGCTGGTTTGCTGTCCCAGCACCCAACCCTCCTCCTTTCTCAGCACGGGCTTGGGACCGGCCACGGCGGAGTTACCAACAGTGTGGTACGGGGAGCAATCGCCCCCCCCTAACTACTTGGGCCCTTCACCCTCTCCAAAGCTCCCCTCCTCCTTTCTCAGTGCAGGCTTGGGACCGGCCATGGCGGAGTTACCAGCAGTGTGGTCTGGGGCGCAATCGCTCCCTCTAACTACTTGGCCCTTCACCCTCTCCTAAGCTCCCCTCCTCCTTTCTCAGCACGGGCTTGGGACCGGCCAGGGCGGAGTTACCAACAGTGTGGTACGGGGAGCAATCGCTCCCCCTAACTACTTGGGCCCTTCACCCTCTCCAAAGCTCCCCTCCTCCTTTCTCAGCACGGGCTTGGGACCGGCCACGGCGGAGTTACCAACAGTGTGGTACGGGGAACAATGGCTCCCCCTAACTACTTGGCCCTTCCCCTCTTTCTAAAGCTCCCCTCCTTTCTCAGCACGGACTTGGACCAGCCACGGTGGAGTTACCAACAGCATGGTGGCCAGGCTGTCTGTGTGTACAACCCCAGTCAGTACTCATTTCCAGACTTAGGGTATGTAGCACATTCAATCCTGGACCAACAGCTTGGTACAGTGGAAATGGCTCCCTAACTACTTGGCCCTTCCCCTCTCCAAAGCTCCCCTCCTCCTTTCTCAGCACAGGCTTGGGACCGGCCATGGCGGAGTTACCAACAGCGTGGTAAATACAGTGAGAACTGTAAAACTGTGTTCCCTCATGTGTATGTTTGCTAACTGTAGCTGTGGTGGCCAAGGCTGTGTGTGCTACCCCAGTACGCCTTTCCAGACTTAAGGGTATGTAGCACACTCATTCCTGGACCAAAACAATTAATAAAATGATGCCTAAAGCTCATTCTTTGAACATGGGTTATCAGTTATCGACCCTCCTCCTTTCTCAGCGCGGGCTTGGGACCGGCCATGGCGGAGTTACCAACAGTGTGGTATGGGGAGCAATCGCTCCCCCTAACTACTTGGGCCCTTCACCCTCTCCAAAGCTCCTCTCCTCCTTTCTCAGCGTGGGCTTGGGACTGGCAAGGGCGGAGTTACCAACAGTGTGGTACGGGGAGCAATCGCTCCCCCTAACTACTTGGGCACTTCACCCTCTCCAAAGCTCTATCCATCTATAAATGTATTTTGTCGGTAATAAATATAAGTCTTTTAGTTGAATCAAATGGTCAAAAGTGAAACTGTCTAGAGAATTGATTCTTTCTACTGTTTTGTCAATTTTAACCAAAAGATTACAAGCCTGGGTGCGCATGCGCGGGACTTCCGGGAAGACGCTCTGAACGGGAGCTCCGCACCGCTCCGGCCTCATTCAGCCCCCTAAGCGCTCAGTTCGAGCAAGACCCGTCCGGTCTTCAGCCCACAGCCTCCTGAGGGTGCCAGGCACCCACCGATATGCCCGAGGGGACGCATAAAAGCGAAGTTAGCCGGCAACTCACCTACAGCCAGGCGACCTCGGCCCCAGCCAAGATGGCGGCCGCAACACGAGGCAGCATGGAGGATCCGGACTCCATTGCAGATCCACCAGCCCTCCAGCAGCACTTGCAGCAACACAACAGCCTCCTGACGACCCCCGTGAGTACCTGCATCCCCCAGGGGATCTCCCCGGCCTCCACAGCATCCCTGCTGGGCAGAACATTCGGAAGCCTCCCCCCCACTCCACTCCAGGGATCTCCCATGGGCCTAGAGAGCCCCCACCACCTTCACCCCCTACAACAGACCCACTCCGCTGACATGCAGCTCATGCTGCAACACTTCTCAGAGATGCTAGCCCAAAACGCCATGCAAATCACTGCCACCATTAAGGCAGATCTACAGGGCCTGGGGGCACGCATGGATGTCATAGAGCAAGCTGTAGACAACACAGCTGCACGCACCAACCAAAATACCGCTTGCATCCAAACTTTGCAAGACCAACTAGAAACAGCTCTCTCCAAAATTGACGATTTGGAGAACAGAAGCAGAAGGTACAACTTCCGCATAAGAGGAATCCCCGAGTCCACCACGGACATCCCTAGCACGATCAAATCGTTCATCAAAGAACTTTTGCCTGATATCCAAGAGCACAGACTGGAACTAGATAGGGCGCACAGAGCCCTTCAACCCCCCAGACAAGATGGTCTCCCAAGGGACATCGTGGTCAAACCGCACTACTACAGTGTCAAAGAAGACATCATGAGACACACACGCAACCGAGATACCCTAACCTTCCAGGGCAACAAGGTCCAAGTTTTTGCGGACATTTCACCCGCCACTGTGCAGAAACGCAGGTCCCTTAAGCCCCTCCTAGAGGTCCTCATGCAAAACTCCATCAAATACCGCTGGTCCTTCCCGTTCCGGCTCCAATTCCACTTCAAAGACAAATCATATGGATTCTCCTCATTCCACGATGGCGAACACCTTCTGCTCCAGCTTGGACTCATCTCCCAAGACCTAGTCCCCCATCAGGCTCCAAGCAAGTCGGTCTCCTCCAAGCGTCCACCACCAGGCAGCCCCCTGACCCCGCTGTGGATCAAGCAACAAACGAAGAGACACCGCGAATCACATCCCCCGAGATGAAGACCTTTATTTGCCTCTCCTCACTGAGAGGCTTTGTCCTTACTATTTTTCAGGATTCCATCTTCCCCTGATCCTGGTTCCCCCCTCCCCTTCTTGTGCCATTCGTTTTGCTGCTCTGGCCATTTCATTTTGACATTTATGTTATCCCTCCTAGGGCCATTTAAATGTTCGCCTCAGCTCCTCTCCAGGTTCAGGGGAAGACGCACCCTCTAAGCCCTGACCATTTTTTAGTCAGGCCTGGGTACATTTTGACTTGGGCTGGGCCCCCTTAGTCCTACCCGTGACGACAGGGGCTTCCCTCCCTCACTCGCAACTCCAGCCGGGGGTATGTTGGGTACCTGTGCTACTCGACAAGTATCCAGAAGGGATTAATCCCTACCCTCAGATCCCCCACATCATCATTCCCCACAGCCTCCCCCGTCCTATTCCCATTCTGGACAATATTTTTCTTTTTTTTTTTTTTTTTTTTTTCTCTTCCCCTCCCCTACAGGTACTCCTAACTAAGCTAGCCTTGTTCTACCCTGTGGGACATTGCAGGACTCATTCTAGGACTGACCTATGTTTAGGTTGCTAGTGGTTTCTTTATTATCTAATTTTCTGTTTTTTGTTTGTGTTTTTTGCCTTTTTGGCCGACTGGTCACACTGTTACCCCGATTTGGGGGCCTCCTCGGCCGGAGCGGCGCTGCTTGCCACTCCATCTGCTGTGACGCGGAGGGTACCCACTCCCTCCGGTGACACCAGACAGACAACCCTTTTGAGGTTGCACCCTCTCCAAATGCTCCCCTCGGGGAGCCTTTGGACCTGGACCCGGTTCGCCGGTCCTTTTTGCACTTTGACAGATACATTACGATTGTGTATACTTTGTTTTATATATTGGTTTATTAATCATCATGTTTTTCTCGCTGCTCTCCTTTCCTCTCTTTCTCCTCTCTCCCCCCCCCCCCTTCCTGCTCCCCTCCCCCACTCCCTTTCTCCCTCACACTCAGGACCCCTCGCGGAGAGGCACCGCCTCAGTCTTCCTAGGACATCTACAAGAGCCCAACTCCCAGGCCACCTCCAGCAGACTTCTGCACCTAAAGGTAAGCTCCCACCGTTCATTTTCGCACCCACACTCAGACGCCCATGGCTGACACGGTAAATCACAAACAGTCACTTAGAGTGGCTTCTCACAACACTCAGGGGCTGAACTCCCCTTCTAAGCGCCGAAAAGCCTTTCAGAGTTACCATGCCAGAAGCCTTGATGTTGTTCTTCTCCAAGAAACTCACTTCCCAGCAAATTACACCCCTTCCTTCCTCCATCGCAACTACCCCACTTTCTACCTAGCCAATGCACAAACCAAGCAGAGAGGAGTTGCAGTACTATTATCCAAACGAATTCCCTTTGTACACAAGCACACGATACTAGACGAAAATGGTAGATTCCTCCTGGTCAAGGGACTTATTGGAGGGGAACTATTCTCATTAGTCTCCTACTATGCCCCCAACCAAGGTCAAGCGCGATTCTTCACCGCCATGCTTTCCACTCTCTCCCCCCATCTAGAGGGGAGAATCATAATGGGAGGAGACTCCAACACCACATTCGACCACGCCTTAGACAAGTCTTCACCAGACAAACCCCGTCTCACAAAACCCCCCAAGCAGAGCCTCAGAATAGCCCGCCTCTTCCACGAGTTGGGCCTGATAGACACTTGGAGGGAATTAAACCCCCTCACCAAGGACTATACACACTACTCCGCCCCCCACAAGACTTTCAGCAGGATAGACCACATCTTTATCCCCAACTCTGACATCCACTCAGCGACCCAGGCCTCCATACACGAAACCCCCTGGTCTGATCATTCCATAGTCACTCTCAAGATCCGCAGCTCGCTCTCACCCACTGGCCCTCCTCAGTGGCGCCTTAGTAAAACCCTCCTCTCCAATCCCGTCCACTGTAACATACTCGCACGAGAAATCAAAGAGTTCTTCCGCCTGAACGACACGGGGGACACGTCCCCCAGCAATCTATGGGGCGCACACAAGGCAGTAATGAGAGGGAAAATAATCCAATTATCTTCTAAATTGAAGAGAGAACACAAGGTTACTGTGGAGAAGTTGGAAAAAGACTTTGAGCTTCTTAGCAAAGCCCATAAAGCCAACCCCTCCCCAGCCAGCCTTGCCCAGCTGGAAACCTCCCGGCTTGCCCTAAACTTAGCCCTCACCACTAGTGCTGACAAACACCTACACTGGCTAGGTGGCAGATACTACTTACAAGCCGATAAAATTGGCCCCAGGCTAGCGACAAAACTCACCCCCAAGATGAAAAATTTCTCACTTCCCAAGATCAAAACAACCTCGGGAGCCCTCTCCCAGAATCCCCAGAAGATTCTCGAGACCTTTCAAGCGTTCTACTCAAATCTTTATTCCCCCCCCCCTCTGACGACCCAGGCCCCCTAGAATCCTTCCTGGAAAATATTATTCTCCCGAAGCTTTCGGACTCCCACAGATCCATATTGGAAGCCCCTTTTACAATAGAAGAGGTTCAAGAGGTTATCAAAAACCTCAAGACAGACTCTGCCCCAGGCCCTGACGGGTTCTCTGCCAAATACTACAAAACCTTTTCCGAGATCCTCTCTCCTCGTCTGGTCCGGCTCTTCAACTCACTGCGTGATGGCTCCCCCCTAGAACCTGCAGCTAATTTAGCTTTCATTTCTGTGATTCCTAAACAAGGAAAAGACACTAGCGAGGTGAGCAACTACAGGCCAATATCACTAATTAACAACGACCTGAAAATCATGACAAAAATCCTGGCCAACAGAATGGCCTCCTTTATTGCGTCTTACGTGCATAAGGACCAGGTGGGCTTCATACCTGGGAGACAGGGGCCGGACCAGATTAGGAGAGCAATAGACTTAATATCCCTTCTACAATCTGCTTGGGATGGCAATCCTTCCCAATCAGGCTACATCCTGTCGATTGACCTGCAGAAGGCCTTCGACACAGTCACCTGGCCTTATCTCTTCACCATACTTGAACGTTGGGGCTTCGGCCCTAATTTCATGCAAACACTCTCCGCCCTATATTCTTCCCCGAAAGCCCAGATTAAATTACAGGGTCACCTATCCGAACAAATCCCAATCCTTAAAGGTACCAGACAGGGCTGCCCACTTTCTCCTTTACTCTTCGCTATAGCGATTGAGACTCTAGCTTCAGCAATAAGACAAGACCCCGATATTAGCGGAGTAGTTTGCGGCAATCAGACCCACAAATGTGCCCTCTTTGCGGACGATGTCCTCCTCTTCCTCACTTCCCCCCTTACTTCGACCCCTAAGGTCCTCCACCTGCTTAACTCCTTTGGATCGGTATCAGGCCTTAAGGTCAATATGTCAAAGTCCCTGGCCCTCAATATCACAACCCCCCAACACATGGTAGACAGACTCAAAGACGAATTCCCCTTTGCCTGGAGCTCCATCTCCCTACCCTATTTAGGGGTCTTCCTGACCCCCAAAATAGATCTCCTATACCAACTCAACTATACCCCCATGTTAAAAAAACTCTCAGACGACCTAACACAATGGTCCCTATACAAGCTGTCCTGGCTGGGCAGAGTCAATTCTGTGAAAATGACCCTCCTCCCCAGACTACTATACCTTTTCAGGTCTTTACCAATCCCCGTTAGAAAACGGGATCTGGACAGATTCCAGTCCACTCTCATTAAGTTTATCTGGGGAGGCAAGGGCCATCGTCTTCCCAATAAAGTTCTGTTCAGGGCAAAGAAAAAAGGGGGGCTAGGCCTCCCAAACCTCTGGAAGTATTACCAAGCTGCGCAACTCTGCCAGTTCTCTGCAATCTACTCTAAGACCCCGAAACCTGACTGGGTGGAAATCGAACGGCAAGCTACTCCCAATCACACTCTGGACTACCTAGCCTGGAGACCCCGTAAGGATCGCCCGGCGATCCTCTCTCCCACCCTTTCGCACTCAATGTCCCTAAGTGACTCCCTACAAAAACACACCTCTTTGATATCCCCCTGGCACCCCCTCGCTCACATCTTTAACAACCCCCACTTCCAACCGGGGATGAACATCAAGGCCTTTGCATGGTGGCTCGATAAGGGTCTTTACAGGATTGGGCAATATTTTAATAACGACGGCCCCATATCACTCAAATATTGCATATCCAAGTTAGAATTGCCCCCCTCGGAAACGTACCGGTACTACCAGCTACGACATTTCTTACACAAGATCTGGGGCAGCTCAGACAGCCCGCTCTCGGTCACCCAATATGAGTGTTGGTGCTCCTCAGCCATGGGCGTCAGGGGGGGCATTTCCCTGATCTATTCAGCGCTTGCTGAACCTCAGGGCAAAGCAAATTATATGTTAAAGTGGGAGCAAGACCTTCAGTTTGAATGGGACCTAGACACCTGGCACACTAATTTCTCCCGCTCATTTAAAGGCATCCTAAATACTTCCCTTATGGAAGCGGACATCAAGGTGCTTTCTAGATGGTATCTGGTACCCACCCGCCTTGCTAAATTTTACCCGCAGTCCTCTCCTCTCTGCTTCAGGGGTTGCGGCATCTTAGGCTCTCTTCTACACACACTCTGGGAATGCCCTAAGATCAGGGGCTTTTGGAACAAAATCTTTAATCTCATCCGTAAGGTAACAGGCTACAAAGTGCCCCAGGACCCAACCATAGCGCTCCTCAACGACGATATCCCACTGGTCCCTAAATTAACCCGCTCACTCATCCACTTCATCCTCCTGGGCGCCAAAACCACTATAGCCCATGCATGGAAAACGCCCTCGGTCTCACTTAGCCGCGCGAAACAAAAAATCTCTTGGATAATGTCGCAAGAAAAAATAGCCCACTCCATACTGGATTCCACTGACAAGTTTCACCTCATTTGGGAACCTTGGGCTCTTTACACAGGGGTATCGCTAATCCTACTATGAGTCGGTCTTGACATTTTCTCGACTATGGTAGCACATACTCCCCTCCCCCTCTCCGCGAGGGTCCCCTCCTGATACTACCCCCCCCCCCCTCCTGCTATCGCCCCTTCTTCTTTCCCACAAAAGATTACAAGCCTGCCCACCACGACAAGGTAGACTTATTTTAGGGCAGGACCTACACTAACTACACTATGCTATGCTAACCTACTCGATGCTAGTCATCATTTCTTTAGTGTGGTATACCTGTTTAAATTAGGCCCTATCCTATAACCTGCCTTCTTGCTTTACAGACTTGTTTACCAAGATCTACATACGAGCAACCCTTTTCTGACATAAAATGGACATCAGATTTGGAATGGCTGATACTGTTACAATATGGCGGGTGATGTGGTGGTCTGCAATGATCATCTATTATTTCCCTACACATTTTCCCCCTTCTTTGATCATTGTTGAGCACTCTTCCAAATAAATCCATCCACATTAGCTTGGAATAACGCAGGTGAAGTGTACAAGATGGGAAAAGCCCCCAAGATGGTGTCTATTACCTGATTAGATCTGTAGAGACACTAGGGGTATTGCCACCGATCTTCCACACATATTCTCACTTACTGATCCTCAAATGCAGATGGATGCACATACATTTGTCCCTTACTAGCCTACCAATTAAAAGGCAGTGTCCTTTCCTGTCTTCACACAAACCTAGACAGGTAAGTTTTCATAGAGATCGGAGACATCTCCCCACCAGGAATGGAAAGGAATAGTAAAAAGCCTTTAAACAATCTTCCAGCTTTACAAAAAGTTCACACTCTAACTAAATATGAAATAAGGTGAATTCAGTGCTTCTTATTCTGGACCAACTGGTGGCATCCAGCTCCGGGCGGGTTCCAGGTGCAAACCAACATCCAGCTTAAAACTCCAGGTTTCTTTCACTAACCTGACCAGTCACTGAGATTTAAGCGGGTTAAGTTGCAATTCCTCCTGAAGGTCCCTCCTTCAAGTAGCGGGAGGCCGATTCCCAACCCCCCTCCAGCCGGTACAGCATAAGGACCCAAAGATGAAGGCGGTACCCTACCCAGAGATCTCATAAACAGCTAAGGGTCAGCAGAGAAATCTCCAGACTCGTGGCCGGGGCCAATCAAGTTGCCCCCTTCACACACTGAATAGCATCTTTCCATCACCCTAAACATCAGTCAGCCTTCTTACTTTCCAGATTTATTTACTAAGCTGTACAGTAGTACTATGTCCAAGCACCCAACCCTCCTCTTTTCGCAGCACGGGCTTAGGACCGGCCATGGCAGAGTTAAAAAAAAATTCAAGAGCACTGGTAAGCAGTCTTCCAGTTTCGGAAGGGAGCACAGAGTTCCCCTGCACTTTACGTGTGCTTTCACACAACCTTCACGCGCAACCTTTGGACCAGCTCTATACCGCAATGAGCAACTTCCGCGCTCAGAGAGGTCTTCATTGCCGCAGTGACACTAAACCTCCCCGAGATGGATCATCACCTCAGTGTCACTGAACTTTCCCAATCTCCAGTGGCTTTTTCACTGACGTGCCTGGCCCCTGTAGCAAATAGTTTTTACAGGGGTGGTTTGCTTGTCCCAGCACCCAACCCTCCTCTTTTCGCAGCCGGGCTTGGGACCGGCCATGGCAGAGTTAAAAAAAATTCAACACTTTTCCCAAATTAGTCACCGCAATGACTTGAAATATAGTGGCAACCAAACAAGATCCATGGCGGAGTTACCAGCAGTGTGGTCTGGGGCGCAATCGCTCCCTCTAACTACTTGGCCCTTCCCCAAAGCTCCCCTCCTCTTTTCTCAGCACGGGCTTGGGACCGGCCATGGCGGAGTTACCACCAAAACAATTAATAAAATGATGCCTAAAGCTCATTCTTGGTGCGATCATTCTTGGGCCTATTTGGCTACGGGGAGCAATCGCTCCCCCTAACTACTTGGGCCCTTCACCCTCTCCAGCTCCCCTCCTCCTTTCTCAGCACGGGCTTGGGACCGGCCACGGCGGAGTTACCAACAGTGTGGTACGGGGAACAATGGCTCCCCCTAACTACTTGGCCCTTCCCCTCTTTCTAAAGCTCCCCTCCTTTCTCAGCACGGACTTGGACCAGCCACGGTGGAGTTACCAACAGCATGGTGGCCAGGCTGTCTGTGTGTACAACCCCAGTCAGTACTCATTTCCAGACATAGGGTATGTAGCACATTCAATCCTGGACCAACAGCTTGGTACAGTGGAAATGGCTCCCTAACTACTTTTCCCAAATTAGTCACCGTTACCAATGACTTGAAATATAGTGGCAACGAAACAAGATCCAGGTCCCATTGTAGGAGAAACAGAGTAGTCAAGGCTCCACAAAGTCTTTAGACACACCCAAATGTGGCACGTTTTCTAACTGTAGCTGCGGTGGCCAAGGCTGTGTGTGCTTAAGGGTATGTAGCACACTCATTCCTGGACCAAAACAATTAATAAAATGATGCCTAAAGCTCATTCTTTGAACATGGGTTATCAGTTATCGACCCTCCTCCTTTCTCAGCGCGGGCTTGGGACCGGCCATGGCGGAGTTACCAACAGTGTGGTACGGGGAGCAATCGCTCCCCCTAACTACTTGGGCCCTTCACCCTCTCCAAAGCTCCCGTCCTCCTTTCTCAGTGCGGGCTTGAGACCGGCCACGGCGGAGTTACCAACAGTGTGGTAAGAGGAACAATGGCTCCCCCTAACTACTTGTCCCTTCCCCTCTCTCCAAAGCTCTATCCATCTATAAATGTATTTTGTCGGTAATAAATATAAGTCTTTTAGTTGAATCAAATGGTCAAAAGTGAAACTGTCTAGAGAATTGATTCTTTCTACTGTTTTGTCAATTTTAACCAAAAGATTACAAGCCTGCCCACCACGACAAGGTAGACTTATTTTAGGGCAGGACCTACACTAACTACACTATGCTATGCTAACCTACTCGATGCTAGTCATCATTTCTTTAGTGTGGTATACCTGTTTAAATTAGGCCCTATCCTATAACCTGCCTTCTTGCTTTACAGACTTGTTTACCAAGATCTACATACGAGCAACCCTTTTCTGACATAAAATGGACATCAGATTTGGAATGGCTGATACTGTTACAATATGGCGGGTGATGTGGTGGTCTGCAATGATCATCTATTATTTCCCTACACATTTTCCCCCTTCTTTGATCATTGTTGAGCACTCTTCCAAATAAATCCATCCACATTAGCTTGGAATAACGCAGGTGAAGTGTACAAGATGGGAAAAGCCCCCAAGATGGTGTCTATTACCTGATTAGATCTGTAGAGACACTAGGGGTATTGCCACCGATCTTCCACACATATTCTCACTTACTGATCCTCAAATGCAGATGGATGCACATACATTTGTCCCTTACTAGCCTACCAATTAAAAGGCAGTGTCCTTTCCTGTCTTCACACAAACCTAGACAGGTAAGTTTTCATAGAGATCGGAGACATCTCCCCACCAGGAATGGAAAGGAATAGTAAAAAGCCTTTAAACAATCTTCCAGCTTTACAAAAAGTTCACACTCTAACTAAATATGAAATAAGGTGAATTCAGTGCTTCTTATTCTGGACCAACTGGTGGCATCCAGCTCCGGGCGGGTTCCAGGTGCAAACCAACATCCAGCTTAAAACTCCAGGTTTCTTTCACTAACCTGACCAGTCACTGAGATTTAAGCGGGTTAAGTTGCAATTCCTCCTGAAGGTCCCTCCTTCAAGTAGCGGGAGGCCGATTCCCAACCCCCCTCCAGCCGGTACAGCATAAGGACCCAAAGATGAAGGCGGTACCCTACCCAGAGATCTCATAAACAGCTAAGGGTCAGCAGAGAAATCTCCAGACTCGTGGCCGGGGCCAATCAAGTTGCCCCCTTCACACACTGAATAGCATCTTTCCATCACCCTAAACATCAGTCAGCCTTCTTACTTTCCAGATTTATTTACTAAGCTGTACAGTAGTACTATGTCCAAGCACCCAACCCTCCTCTTTTCGCAGCACGGGCTTAGGACCGGCCATGGCAGAGTTAAAAAAAAATTCAAGAGCACTGGTAAGCAGTCTTCCAGTTTCGGAAGGGAGCACAGAGTTCCCCTGCACTTTACGTGTGCTTTCACACAACCTTCACGCGCAACCTTTGGACCAGCTCTATACCGCAATGAGCAACTTCCGCGCTCAGAGAGGTCTTCATTGCCGCAGTGACACTAAACCTCCCCGAGATGGATCATCACCTCAGTGTCACTGAACTTTCCCAATCTCCAGTGGCTTTTTCACTGACGTGCCTGGCCCCTGTAGCAAATAGTTTTTACAGGGGTGGTTTGCTTGTCCCAGCACCCAACCCTCCTCTTTTCGCAGCCGGGCTTGGGACCGGCCATGGCAGAGTTAAAAAAAATTCAACACTTTTCCCAAATTAGTCACCGCAATGACTTGAAATATAGTGGCAACGAAACAAGATCCAGGTCCCATTGTAGGAGAAAAAGAGTAGTCAAGGCTCCACAAAGTCTTTAGACACACCCAAATGTGGCACTTTATGTAATAGTATGCTTGGTGCGATCATTCTTGGGCCTATTTGGCTGAGATCCTGATGAATCTCCAGTGGCTTTTTCACTGACGTGCCTGGCCCCAGTAGCAAATAGTTTTTTACAGGGGTGGTTTGCTTGTACCAGCACCCAACCCTCCTCTTTTCGCAGCACGGGCTTGGGACCGGCCATGGCAGAGTTAAAAAAAATTCAACACTTTTCCCAAATTAGTCACCGCAATGACTTGAAATATAGTGGCAACGAAACAAGATCCAGGTCCCACTTAGGGTATGTAGCACATTCAATCCTGGACCAACAGCTTGGTACAGTGGAAATGGCTCCCTAACTACTTGGCCCTTCCCCTCTCCAAAGCTCCCCTCCTCCTTTCTCAGCACGGGCTTGGGACAAGTCTTTAGACACACCCAAATGTGGCACGTTTTCTAACTGTAGCTGCGGTGGCCAAGGCTGTGTGTGCTTAAGGGTATGTAGCACACTCATTCCTGGACCAAAACAATTAATAAAATGATGCCTAAAGCTCATTCTTTGAACATGGGTTATCAGTTATCGACCCTCCTCCTTTCTCAGCACGGGCTTGGGACCGGCCATGGCGGAGTTACCAACAGTGTGGTACGGGGAGCAATCGCTCCCCCTAACTACTTGGGCCCTTCACCCTCTCCAAAGATCCCGTCCTCCTTTCTCAGTGCGGGCTTGAGACCGGCCACGGCGGAGTTACCAACAGTGTGGTAAGAGGAACAATGGCTCCCCCTAACTACTTGTCCCTTCCCCTCTCTCCAAAGCTCTATCCATCTATAAATGTATTTTGTCGGTAATAAATATAAGTCTTTTAGTTGAATCAAATGGTCAAAAGTGAAACTGTCTAGAGAATTGATTCTTTCTACTGTTTTGTCAATTTTAACCAAAAGATTACAAGCCTGCCCACCACGACAAGGTAGACTTATTTTAGGGCAGGACCTACACTAACTACACTATGCTATGCTAACCTACTCGATGCTAGTCATCATTTCTTTAGTGTGGTATACCTGTTTAAATTAGGCCCTATCCTATAACCTGCCTTCTTGCTTTACAGACTTGTTTACCAAGATCTACATACGAGCAACCCTTTTCTGACATAAAATGGACATCAGATTTGGAATGGCTGATACTGTTACAATATGGCGGGTGATGTGGTGGTCTGCAATGATCATCTATTATTTCCCTACACATTTTCCCCCTTCTTTGATCATTGTTGAGCACTCTTCCAAATAAATCCATCCACATTAGCTTGGAATAACGCAGGTGAAGTGTACAAGATGGGAAAAGCCCCCAAGATGGTGTCTATTACCTGATTAGATCTGTAGAGACACTAGGGGTATTGCCACCGATCTTCCACACATATTCTCACTTACTGATCCTCAAATGCAGATGGATGCACATACATTTGTCCCTTACTAGCCTACCAATTAAAAGGCAGTGTCCTTTCCTGTCTTCACACAAACCTAGACAGGTAAGTTTTCATAGAGATCGGAGACATCTCCCCACCAGGAATGGAAAGGAATAGTAAAAAGCCTTTAAACAATCTTCCAGCTTTACAAAAAGTTCACACTCTAACTAAATATGAAATAAGGTGAATTCAGTGCTTCTTATTCTGGACCAACTGGTGGCATCCAGCTCCGGGCGGGTTCCAGGTGCAAACCAACATCCAGCTTAAAACTCCAGGTTTCTTTCACTAACCTGACCAGTCACTGAGATTTAAGCGGGTTAAGTTGCAATTCCTCCTGAAGGTCCCTCCTTCAAGTAGCGGGAGGCCGATTCCCAACCCCCCTCCAGCCGGTACAGCATAAGGACCCAAAGATGAAGGCGGTACCCTACCCAGAGATCTCATAAACAGCTAAGGGTCAGCAGAGAAATCTCCAGACTCGTGGCCGGGGCCAATCAAGTTGCCCCCTTCACACACTGAATAGCATCTTTCCATCACCCTAAACATCAGTCAGCCTTCTTACTTTCCAGATTTATTTACTAAGCTGTACAGTAGTACTATGTCCAAGCACCCAACCCTCCTCTTTTCGCAGCACGGGCTTAGGACCGGCCATGGCAGAGTTAAAAAAAAATTCAAGAGCACTGGTAAGCAGTCTTCCAGTTTCGGAAGGGAGCACAGAGTTCCCCTGCACTTTACGTGTGCTTTCACACAACCTTCACGCGCAACCTTTGGACCAGCTCTATACCGCAATGAGCAACTTCCGCGCTCAGAGAGGTCTTCATTGCCGCAGTGACACTAAACCTCCCCGAGATGGATCATCACCTCAGTGTCACTGAACTTTCCCAATCTCCAGTGGCTTTTTCACTGACGTGCCTGGCCCCTGTAGCAAATAGTTTTTACAGGGGTGGTTTGCTTGTCCCAGCACCCAACCCTCCTCTTTTCGCAGCCGGGCTTGGGACCGGCCATGGCAGAGTTAAAAAAAATTCAACACTTTTCCCAAATTAGTCACCGCAATGACTTGAAATATAGTGGCAACGAAACAAGATCCAGGTCCCATTGTAGGAGAAAAAGAGTAGTCAAGGCTCCACAAAGTCTTTAGACACACCCAAATGTGGCACTTTATGTAATAGTATGCTTGGTGCGATCATTCTTGGGCCTATTTGGCTGAGATCCTGATGAATCTCCAGTGGCTTTTTCACTGACGTGCCTGGCCCCAGTAGCAAATAGTTTTTTACAGGGGTGGTTTGCTTGTACCAGCACCCAACCCTCCTCTTTTCGCAGCACGGGCTTGGGACCGGCCATGGCAGAGTTAAAAAAAATTCAACACTTTTCCCAAATTAGTCACCGCAATGACTTGAAATATAGTGGCAACGAAACAAGATCCAGGTCCCATTGTAGGAGAAACAGAGTAGTCAAGGCTCCACAAAGTCTTTAGACACACCCAAATGTGGCACGTTTTCTAACTGTAGCTGCGGTGGCCAAGGCTGTGTGTGCTTAAGGGTATGTAGCACACTCATTCCTGGACCAAAACAATTAATA
This sequence comes from Lithobates sylvaticus, assembly GCA_028564925.1. Classification (NCBI taxonomy): domain Eukaryota; kingdom Metazoa; phylum Chordata; class Amphibia; order Anura; family Ranidae; genus Lithobates; species Lithobates sylvaticus. Next base: position 621,644,427 of record CM053028.1, on the reverse strand, counting down.
AAATGATGCCTAAAGCTCATTCTTTGAACATGGGTTATCAGTTATCGACCCTCCTCCTTTCTCAGCACGGGCTTGGGACCGGCCATGGCGGAGTTACCAACAGTGTGGTACGGGGAGCAATCGCTCCCCCTAACTACTTGGGCCCTTCACCCTCTCCAAAGATCCCGTCCTCCTTTCTCAGTGCGGGCTTGAGACCGGCCACGGCGGAGTTACCAACAGTGTGGTAAGAGGAACAATGGCTCCCCCTAACTACTTGTCCCTTCCCCTCTCTCCAAAGCTCTATCCATCTATAAATGTATTTTGTCGGTAATAAATATAAGTCTTTTAGTTGAATCAAATGGTCAAAAGTGAAACTGTCTAGAGAATTGATTCTTTCTACTGTTTTGTCAATTTTAACCAAAAGATTACAAGCCTGCCCACCACGACAAGGTAGACTTATTTTAGGGCAGGACCTACACTAACTACACTATGCTATGCTAACCTACTCGATGCTAGTCATCATTTCTTTAGTGTGGTATACCTGTTTAAATTAGGCCCTATCCTATAACCTGCCTTCTTGCTTTACAGACTTGTTTACCAAGATCTACATACGAGCAACCCTTTTCTGACATAAAATGGACATCAGATTTGGAATGGCTGATACTGTTACAATATGGCGGGTGATGTGGTGGTCTGCAATGATCATCTATTATTTCCCTACACATTTTCCCCCTTCTTTGATCATTGTTGAGCACTCTTCCAAATAAATCCATCCACATTAGCTTGGAATAACGCAGGTGAAGTGTACAAGATGGGAAAAGCCCCCAAGATGGTGTCTATTACCTGATTAGATCTGTAGAGACACTAGGGGTATTGCCACCGATCTTCCACACATATTCTCACTTACTGATCCTCAAATGCAGATGGATGCACATACATTTGTCCCTTACTAGCCTACCAATTAAAAGGCAGTGTCCTTTCCTGTCTTCACACAAACCTAGACAGGTAAGTTTTCATAGAGATCGGAGACATCTCCCCACCAGGAATGGAAAGGAATAGTAAAAAGCCTTTAAACAATCTTCCAGCTTTACAAAAAGTTCACACTCTAACTAAATATGAAATAAGGTGAATTCAGTGCTTCTTATTCTGGACCAACTGGTGGCATCCAGCTCCGGGCGGGTTCCAGGTGCAAACCAACATCCAGCTTAAAACTCCAGGTTTCTTTCACTAACCTGACCAGTCACTGAGATTTAAGCGGGTTAAGTTGCAATTCCTCCTGAAGGTCCCTCCTTCAAGTAGCGGGAGGCCGATTCCCAACCCCCCTCCAGCCGGTACAGCATAAGGACCCAAAGATGAAGGCGGTACCCTACCCAGAGATCTCATAAACAGCTAAGGGTCAGCAGAGAAATCTCCAGACTCGTGGCCGGGGCCAATCAAGTTGCCCCCTTCACACACTGAATAGCATCTTTCCATCACCCTAAACATCAGTCAGCCTTCTTACTTTCCAGATTTATTTACTAAGCTGTACAGTAGTACTATGTCCAAGCACCCAACCCTCCTCTTTTCGCAGCACGGGCTTAGGACCGGCCATGGCAGAGTTAAAAAAAAATTCAAGAGCACTGGTAAGCAGTCTTCCAGTTTCGGAAGGGAGCACAGAGTTCCCCTGCACTTTACGTGTGCTTTCACACAACCTTCACGCGCAACCTTTGGACCAGCTCTATACCGCAATGAGCAACTTCCGCGCTCAGAGAGGTCTTCATTGCCGCAGTGACACTAAACCTCCCCGAGATGGATCATCACCTCAGTGTCACTGAACTTTCCCAATCTCCAGTGGCTTTTTCACTGACGTGCCTGGCCCCTGTAGCAAATAGTTTTTACAGGGGTGGTTTGCTTGTCCCAGCACCCAACCCTCCTCTTTTCGCAGCCGGGCTTGGGACCGGCCATGGCAGAGTTAAAAAAAATTCAACACTTTTCCCAAATTAGTCACCGCAATGACTTGAAATATAGTGGCAACGAAACAAGATCCAGGTCCCATTGTAGGAGAAAAAGAGTAGTCAAGGCTCCACAAAGTCTTTAGACACACCCAAATGTGGCACTTTATGTAATAGTATGCTTGGTGCGATCATTCTTGGGCCTATTTGGCTGAGATCCTGATGAATCTCCAGTGGCTTTTTCACTGACGTGCCTGGCCCCAGTAGCAAATAGTTTTTACAGGGGTGGTTTGCTTGTACCAGCACCCAACCCTCCTCTTTTCGCAGCACGGGCTTGGGACCGGCCATGGCAGAGTTAAAAAAAATTCAACACTTTTCCCAAATTAGTCACCGCAATGACTTGAAATATAGTGGCAACGAAACAAGATCCAGGTCCCATTGTAGGAGAAACAGAGTAGTCAAGGCTCCACAAAGTCTTTAGACACACCCAAATGTGGCACGTTTTCTAACTGTAGCTGCGGTGGCCAAGGCTGTGTGTGCTTAAGGGTATGTAGCACACTCATTCCTGGACCAAAACAATTAATAAAATGATGCCTAAAGCTCATTCTTTGAACATGGGTTATCAGTTATCGACCCTCCTCCTTTCTCAGCACGGGCTTGGGACCGGCCATGGCGGAGTTACCAACAGTGTGGTACGGGGAGCAATCGCTCCCCCTAACTACTTGGGCCCTTCACCCTCTCCAAAGATCCCGTCCTCCTTTCTCAGTGCGGGCTTGAGACCGGCCACGGCGGAGTTACCAACAGTGTGGTAAGAGGAACAATGGCTCCCCCTAACTACTTGTCCCTTCCCCTCTCTCCAAAGCTCTATCCATCTATAAATGTATTTTGTCGGTAATAAATATAAGTCTTTTAGTTGAATCAAATGGTCAAAAGTGAAACTGTCTAGAGAATTGATTCTTTCTACTGTTTTGTCAATTTTAACCAAAAGATTACAAGCCTGCCCACCACGACAAGGTAGACTTATTTTAGGGCAGGACCTACACTAACTACACTATGCTATGCTAACCTACTCGATGCTAGTCATCATTTCTTTAGTGTGGTATACCTGTTTAAATTAGGCCCTATCCTATAACCTGCCTTCTTGCTTTACAGACTTGTTTACCAAGATCTACATACGAGCAACCCTTTTCTGACATAAAATGGACATCAGATTTGGAATGGCTGATACTGTTACAATATGGCGGGTGATGTGGTGGTCTGCAATGATCATCTATTATTTCCCTACACATTTTCCCCCTTCTTTGATCATTGTTGAGCACTCTTCCAAATAAATCCATCCACATTAGCTTGGAATAACGCAGGTGAAGTGTACAAGATGGGAAAAGCCCCCAAGATGGTGTCTATTACCTGATTAGATCTGTAGAGACACTAGGGGTATTGCCACCGATCTTCCACACATATTCTCACTTACTGATCCTCAAATGCAGATGGATGCACATACATTTGTCCCTTACTAGCCTACCAATTAAAAGGCAGTGTCCTTTCCTGTCTTCACACAAACCTAGACAGGTAAGTTTTCATAGAGATCGGAGACATCTCCCCACCAGGAATGGAAAGGAATAGTAAAAAGCCTTTAAACAATCTTCCAGCTTTACAAAAAGTTCACACTCTAACTAAATATGAAATAAGGTGAATTCAGTGCTTCTTATTCTGGACCAACTGGTGGCATCCAGCTCCGGGCGGGTTCCAGGTGCAAACCAACATCCAGCTTAAAACTCCAGGTTTCTTTCACTAACCTGACCAGTCACTGAGATTTAAGCGGGTTAAGTTGCAATTCCTCCTGAAGGTCCCTCCTTCAAGTAGCGGGAGGCCGATTCCCAACCCCCCTCCAGCCGGTACAGCATAAGGACCCAAAGATGAAGGCGGTACCCTACCCAGAGATCTCATAAACAGCTAAGGGTCAGCAGAGAAATCTCCAGACTCGTGGCCGGGGCCAATCAAGTTGCCCCCTTCACACACTGAATAGCATCTTTCCATCACCCTAAACATCAGTCAGCCTTCTTACTTTCCAGATTTATTTACTAAGCTGTACAGTAGTACTATGTCCAAGCACCCAACCCTCCTCTTTTCGCAGCACGGGCTTAGGACCGGCCATGGCAGAGTTAAAAAAAAATTCAAGAGCACTGGTAAGCAGTCTTCCAGTTTCGGAAGGGAGCACAGAGTTCCCCTGCACTTTACGTGTGCTTTCACACAACCTTCACGCGCAACCTTTGGACCAGCTCTATACCGCAATGAGCAACTTCCGCGCTCAGAGAGGTCTTCATTGCCGCAGTGACACTAAACCTCCCCGAGATGGATCATCACCTCAGTGTCACTGAACTTTCCCAATCTCCAGTGGCTTTTTCACTGACGTGCCTGGCCCCTGTAGCAAATAGTTTTTACAGGGGTGGTTTGCTTGTCCCAGCACCCAACCCTCCTCTTTTCGCAGCCGGGCTTGGGACCGGCCATGGCAGAGTTAAAAAAAATTCAACACTTTTCCCAAATTAGTCACCGCAATGACTTGAAATATAGTGGCAACGAAACAAGATCCAGGTCCCATTGTAGGAGAAAAAGAGTAGTCAAGGCTCCACAAAGTCTTTAGACACACCCAAATGTGGCACTTTATGTAATAGTATGCTTGGTGCGATCATTCTTGGGCCTATTTGGCTGAGATCCTGATGAATCTCCAGTGGCTTTTTCACTGACGTGCCTGGCCCCAGTAGCAAATAGTTTTTACAGGGGTGGTTTGCTTGTACCAGCACCCAACCCTCCTCTTTTCGCAGCACGGGCTTGGGACCGGCCATGGCAGAGTTAAAAAAAATTCAACACTTTTCCCAAATTAGTCACCGCAATGACTTGAAATATAGTGGCAACGAAACAAGATCCAGGTCCCATTGTAGGAGAAACAGAGTAGTCAAGGCTCCACAAAGTCTTTAGACACACCCAAATGTGGCACGTTTTCTAACTGTAGCTGCGGTGGCCAAGGCTGTGTGTGCTTAAGGGTATGTAGCACACTCATTCCTGGACCAAAACAATTAATAAAATGATGCCTAAAGCTCATTCTTTGAACATGGGTTATCAGTTATCGACCCTCCTCCTTTCTCAGCACGGGCTTGGGACCGGCCATGGCGGAGTTACCAACAGTGTGGTACGGGGAGCAATCGCTCCCCCTAACTACTTGGGCCCTCCCCCCTCTCCAAAGCTCCCGTCCTCCTTTCTCAGTGCGGGCTTGAGACCGGCCACGGCGGAGTTACCAACAGTGTGGTAAGAGGAACAATGGCTCCCCCTAACTACTTGTCCCTTCCCCTCTCTCCAAAGCTCTATCCATCTATAAATGTATTTTGTCGGTAATAAATATAAGTCTTTTAGTTGAATCAAATGGTCAAAAGTGAAACTGTCTAGAGAATTGATTCTTTCTACTGTTTTGTCAATTTTAACCAAAAGATTACAAGCCTGCCCACCACGACAAGGTAGACTTATTTTAGGGCAGGACCTACACTAACTACACTATGCTATGCTAACCTACTCGATGCTAGTCATCATTTCTTTAGTGTGGTATACCTGTTTAAATTAGGCCCTATCCTATAACCTGCCTTCTTGCTTTACAGACTTGTTTACCAAGATCTACATACGAGCAACCCTTTTCTGACATAAAATGGACATCAGATTTGGAATGGCTGATACTGTTACAATATGGCGGGTGATGTGGTGGTCTGCAATGATCATCTATTATTTCCCTACACATTTTCCCCCTTCTTTGATCATTGTTGAGCACTCTTCCAAATAAATCCATCCACATTAGCTTGGAATAACGCAGGTGAAGTGTACAAGATGGGAAAAGCCCCCAAGATGGTGTCTATTACCTGATTAGATCTGTAGAGACACTAGGGGTATTGCCACCGATCTTCCACACATATTCTCACTTACTGATCCTCAAATGCAGATGGATGCACATACATTTGTCCCTTACTAGCCTACCAATTAAAAGGCAGTGTCCTTTCCTGTCTTCACACAAACCTAGACAGGTAAGTTTTCATAGAGATCGGAGACATCTCCCCACCAGGAATGGAAAGGAATAGTAAAAAGCCTTTAAACAATCTTCCAGCTTTACAAAAAGTTCACACTCTAACTAAATATGAAATAAGGTGAATTCAGTGCTTCTTATTCTGGACCAACTGGTGGCATCCAGCTCCGGGCGGGTTCCAGGTGCAAACCAACATCCAGCTTAAAACTCCAGGTTTCTTTCACTAACCTGACCAGTCACTGAGATTTAAGCGGGTTAAGTTGCAATTCCTCCTGAAGGTCCCTCCTTCAAGTAGCGGGAGGCCGATTCCCAACCCCCCTCCAGCCGGTACAGCATAAGGACCCAAAGATGAAGGCGGTACCCTACCCAGAGATCTCATAAACAGCTAAGGGTCAGCAGAGAAATCTCCAGACTCGTGGCCGGGGCCAATCAAGTTGCCCCCTTCACACACTGAATAGCATCTTTCCATCACCCTAAACATCAGTCAGCCTTCTTACTTTCCAGATTTATTTACTAAGCTGTACAGTAGTACTATGTCCAAGCACCCAACCCTCCTCTTTTCGCAGCACGGGCTTAGGACCGGCCATGGCAGAGTTAAAAAAAAATTCAAGAGCACTGGTAAGCAGTCTTCCAGTTTCGGAAGGGAGCACAGAGTTCCCCTGCACTTTACGTGTGCTTTCACACAACCTTCACGCGCAACCTTTGGACCAGCTCTATACCGCAATGAGCAACTTCCGCGCTCAGAGAGGTCTTCATTGCCGCAGTGACACTAAACCTCCCCGAGATGGATCATCACCTCAGTGTCACTGAACTTTCCCAATCTCCAGTGGCTTTTTCACTGACGTGCCTGGCCCCTGTAGCAAATAGTTTTTACAGGGGTGGTTTGCTTGTCCCAGCACCCAACCCTCCTCTTTTCGCAGCCGGGCTTGGGACCGGCCATGGCAGAGTTAAAAAAAATTCAACACTTTTCCCAAATTAGTCACCGCAATGACTTGAAATATAGTGGCAACGAAACAAGATCCAGGTCCCATTGTAGGAGAAAAAGAGTAGTCAAGGCTCCACAAAGTCTTTAGACACACCCAAATGTGGCACTTTATGTAATAGTATGCTTGGTGCGATCATTCTTGGGCCTATTTGGCTGAGATCCTGATGAATCTCCAGTGGCTTTTTCACTGACGTGCCTAGGGGTGGTTTGCTTGTCCAGCACCCAACCCTCCTCTTTGCGCAGCCGGGCTTGGGACCGGCCATGGCAGAGTTAAAAAAAATTCAACACTTTTCCCAAATAGTTTTTTACAGGGGTGGTTTGCTTGTACCAGCACCCAACCCTCCTCTTTTCGCAGCACGGGCTTGGGACCGGCCATGGCAGAGTTAAAAAAAATTCAACACTTTTCCCAAATTAGTCACCGCAATGACTTGAAATATAGTGGCAACGAAACAAGATCCAGGTCCCATTGTAGGAGAAACAGAGTAGTCAAGGCTCCACAAAGTCTTTAGACACACCCAAATGTGGCACGTTTTCTAACTGTAGCTGCGGTGGCCAAGGCTGTGTGTGCTTAAGGGTATGTAGCACACTCATTCCTGGACCAAAACAATTAATAAAATGATGCCTAAAGCTCATTCTTTGAACATGGGTTATCAGTTATCGACCCTCCTCCTTTCTCAGCACGGCTTGGGACCGGCCATGGCGGAGTTACCAACAGTGTGGTACGGGAAGCAATCGCTCCCCCTAACTACTTGGGCCCTTCACCCTCTCCAAAGCTCCCGTCCTCCTTTCTCAGTGCGGGCTTGAGACCGGCCACGGCGGAGTTACCAACAGTGTGGTAAGAGGAACAATGGCTCCCCCTAACTACTTGTCCCTTCCCCTCTCTCCAAAGCTCTATCCATCTATAAATGTATTTTGTCGGTAATAAATATAAGTCTTTTAGTTGAATCAAATGGTCAAAAGTGAAACTGTCTAGAGAATTGATTCTTTCTACTGTTTTGTCAATTTTAACCAAAAGATTACAAGCCTGCCCACCACGACAAGGTAGACTTATTTTAGGGCAGGACCTACACTAACTACACTATGCTATGCTAACCTACTCGATGCTAGTCATCATTTCTTTAGTGTGGTATACCTGTTTAAATTAGGCCCTATCCTATAACCTGCCTTCTTGCTTTACAGACTTGTTTACCAAGATCTACATACGAGCAACCCTTTTCTGACATAAAATGGACATCAGATTTGGAATGGCTGATACTGTTACAATATGGCGGGTGATGTGGTGGTCTGCAATGATCATCTATTATTTCCCTACACATTTTCCCCCTTCTTTGATCATTGTTGAGCACTCTTCCAAATAAATCCATCCACATTAGCTTGGAATAACGCAGGTGAAGTGTACAAGATGGGAAAAGCCCCCAAGATGGTGTCTATTACCTGATTAGATCTGTAGAGACACTAGGGGTATTGCCACCGATCTTCCACACATATTCTCACTTACTGATCCTCAAATGCAGATGGATGCACATACATTTGTCCCTTACTAGCCTACCAATTAAAAGGCAGTGTCCTTTCCTGTCTTCACACAAACCTAGACAGGTAAGTTTTCATAGAGATCGGAGACATCTCCCCACCAGGAATGGAAAGGAATAGTAAAAAGCCTTTAAACAATCTTCCAGCTTTACAAAAAGTTCACACTCTAACTAAATATGAAATAAGGTGAATTCAGTGCTTCTTATTCTGGACCAACTGGTGGCATCCAGCTCCGGGCGGGTTCCAGGTGCAAACCAACATCCAGCTTAAAACTCCAGGTTTCTTTCACTAACCTGACCAGTCACTGAGATTTAAGCGGGTTAAGTTGCAATTCCTCCTGAAGGTCCCTCCTTCAAGTAGCGGGAGGCCGATTCCCAACCCCCCTCCAGCCGGTACAGCATAAGGACCCAAAGATGAAGGCGGTACCCTACCCAGAGATCTCATAAACAGCTAAGGGTCAGCAGAGAAATCTCCAGACTCGTGGCCGGGGCCAATCAAGTTGCCCCCTTCACACACTGAATAGCATCTTTCCATCACCCTAAACATCAGTCAGCCTTCTTACTTTCCAGATTTATTTACTAAGCTGTACAGTAGTACTATGTCCAAGCACCCAACCCTCCTCTTTTCGCAGCACGGGCTTAGGACCGGCCATGGCAGAGTTAAAAAAAAATTCAAGAGCACTGGTAAGCAGTCTTCCAGTTTCGGAAGGGAGCACAGAGTTCCCCTGCACTTTACGTGTGCTTTCACACAACCTTCACGCGCAACCTTTGGACCAGCTCTATACCGCAATGAGCAACTTCCGCGCTCAGAGAGGTCTTCATTGCCGCAGTGACACTAAACCTCCCCGAGATGGATCATCACCTCAGTGTCACTGAACTTTCCCAATCTCCAGTGGCTTTTTCACTGACGTGCCTGGCCCCTGTAGCAAATAGTTTTTACAGGGGTGGTTTGCTTGTCCCAGCACCCAACCCTCCTCTTTTCGCAGCCGGGCTTGGGACCGGCCATGGCAGAGTTAAAAAAAATTCAACACTTTTCCCAAATTAGTCACCGCAATGACTTGAAATATAGTGGCAACGAAACAAGATCCAGGTCCCATTGTAGGAGAAAAAGAGTAGTCAAGGCTCCACAAAGTCTTTAGACACACCCAAATGTGGCACTTTATGTAATAGTATGCTTGGTGCGATCATTCTTGGGCCTATTTGGCTGAGATCCTGATGAATCTCCAGTGGCTTTTTCACTGACGTGCCTGGCCCCAGTAGCAAATAGTTTTTACAGGGGTGGTTTGCTTGTCCCAGCACCCAACCCTCCTCTTTTCGCAGCACGGGCTTGGGACCGGCCATGGCAGAGTTAAAAAAAATTCAACACTTTTCCCAAATTAGTCACTGCAACGACTTGAAATATAGTGGCAACGAAACAAGATCCAGGTCCCATTGTAGGAGAAACAGAGTAGTCAAGGCTCCACAAAGTCTTTAGACACACCCAAATGTGGCACGTTTTCTAACTGTAGCTGCGGTGGCCAAGGCTGTGTGTGCTTAAGGGTATGTAGCACACTCATTCCTGGACCAAAACAATTAATAAAATGATGCCTAAAGCTCATTCTTTGAACATGGGTTATCAGTTATCGACCCTCCTCCTTTCTCAGCACGGGCTTGGGACCGGCCATGGCGGAGTTACCAACAGTGTGAGCCGCTCTGCCAAATTTCAAGTTCCTAAGACTTATGGCTCCGGAGATATTGACCGGCAAAAATCCCAAATTCATGCCGACAAGGTATCACCAGAGCCCTTCTAGCCTTCTGACCTCTTATCGCTACTTTCCAGCAAGAGAGCTGTCAAGTGCTGGTTGGTTCTCTCTGGGTGACTGGACCCCCGGGCCCTTTGGGCCACGGACCCCATACTTGGTAGTTTCATGAAATATGTGAAGGTGTGCCGCCCTACCAAGTTTCAACTTCTTAAGTCTTATGGTTCCGGAGATATTGACCGACAAAATTCAGGCCACAAGGTGGCACCAGAGCCCGGCTAGCCTTCTGACCTCTTATCGCTATGTTTTCCGCAAGAGAGCTAAGTGCTCGTCGGTTCTTTTTGGGTGACTGGATCTCCGGAACCCTCTGGGGCCATGGAAACCATACTTGGTAGATACATTGATTAGGTCAAGGTGCGTCGCTCTGCCAAATTTCAAGTTCCTAGGACTTATGGCTCCGGAGATATTGACCGGCAAATTCATGCCGACAAGGTAGCACCAGAGCCCGGCTAGCCTTCTGACCTCTTACCGCTACGTTTCCCGCAAGGGAGATGTCAATATCAGTGAGGTTCCTTGGAAGAGGTTCTGAAAAAACGTGTCCTCATATATCCGCAGCAACCTTTCCCGCCGCCCTCGGAAATAAAACGGTTTGCCGAGAGAGAGGGGATTGCCACCCGCCCAACCGCCAGACATCTGGAACTCCCTCCCAGCCGCAACTGACGGATTCAACCCCATCCACGACTTCCGCGTTTTTTTTAATTGAAAAATGACAAAGTTTCACCGTCCAGCTTGGTGAGCGATAAGCTTTCTGCAATTTTTCCGATTCAATATCTCCTGAACCATTAACCCTAGAGACTCCAAATTTGGCACAGTGGGTCTTCTCTACCCCCTCTACATGTATCCTAAGTTTGGTGTCGCTGCTCCATAGGGTTCTGTAGCAGTGCATTTTGAAATAGCCGTCCCATAGGCGGCAATGGTAAATGCTTGCCGATATTGCCTTTTTTTCCTCGGTTCAATATCTCCTGAACCATTTACCCTAGAGACTCCAAATTTGGCACAGTGGGTCTTCTCTATCCCCTCTACATGTATCATAAGTTTGGTGTCGCTACTCCATATGGTTCTGTAGCAGTGCATTTTGAAATAGCCGTCCCATAGGCGGCAATGGTAAATGCTTCCCGATATTGTATTTTTTTTCCTGTTCAATAGCTCCTGAGCCATTAATCCTAAAGACTCCAAATTTGGCACAGTTGGCTTTCTCTACCCCCTTGGTGTCAGTAGTCACAGTGATTCTGAGGTGAGAGGAGGTTGGTGTTTTTGCTGCTATAGAGTTCCAGGCCCTTGGAGGAGGAGGGAGGCCATGGCCTCATCGAGCCCAGGTCCGGGGCCCTCTGCCCGGCCTGGTGGAACTCTGCTCCTCCCTGGTGTTAAAGACCTCACCAGGGAGGGAAGGCTCTATCTAAATACCCAGTTTGAAATTTCGGATTGGACCCGTGCCCAACCGGGAGAAGATGCGGGGAAACTTCAGAAGAGGAAAGCGAAGGTTAAGGGCTTGATCCAGAAAGCCTCCCAAGCTTACTGCGCGAAGATGGGGCTCCTCACTAACCCGAGGAACCGCCGGGACAAGAGTACAAGCACCAGGAGAGGTGAATTCAAAGAGGCTGTAGAGGATCTGAAAAGCCAATGCCGTGACCTGTGGCAGCTGTTAGGCGGCCTGTGTGATCGTGGTGTTGGGGAGAGAGGATTTCTACTAGAGATCCGGAGAGAGCTCCTGAGGGCCAACCAGGATGGATCACAGGCAGCGAGACGCAGCACGCCGTCCCAGCAGCAGGTCCAGACCCCAGAAGCCAGGAGAGAAGTGGATCCGGTGCTGGATGGTGGGCCGGAGGGAGAAGGAGCGAAGGCAGTGGAGATCCCCAGTGTGGGCCCGGTCCCGGCAGGTACTGTTCCCGTGACCGGTGGGGCTGCAAATCCCCAAACTGGGACTGTAAATCAGGCAGGCCCGGGTAGGGCACCTGAGGAGGCCCGTGTAGGTCTAGGGGCAGGTACTGCTGGAGGGGTGAAGGAGGAGAGGATCCCAGTTGTCATATTGACCCGCATGGCGGACCGCAGCAAAACCGAGGCCCGCATGGTCCCTGATGTGGCATCCCTAGTGATCCCCGGTCATGCTGGTGTAGCGGTGCAGGAGGCGCCGGCAATCATTGCGGCTCCCGCTGCGGCCGGAAATGGTCCTCAGGGCTCAGGAGAGCCGGCTCCGGTATGTGTGGAAGGTGTGTGCGTTACGCCCGGGCTCCGGGGTGAGTCAGCCGGAGGCCCCTGTGGCTGGTGTCTCCAGCCACTTCCGGGTAGCGGATTGCGGGAATTAGGGTCCGAGTGTCCAGCAATGGACTACAGGGCCGGACTGGGAATAAAATCCAGCCCTGGAAAAAAATTCATACCAGCCCCATAGCATTATTATACCAGCCCAACAGCATAACATCATTATTTTCACTCATTCCCTAACTGGACATATTTCCAAATCCGCCACTTTCTACATGACAGTAACCGAGATTCAACGGTTTCGCGCGCACTCTCCCCCTTTGAAACCCTGTGCTCCCAATCCTCACACCAGCAGCACGTACTATCAAATATTCATAATATGCTTTACGTGTACTCCTCCCACATGTCTGGGAAAGCATGCCAGGCCTGGGAAGGGGAAAGGGAATTGCAACTGGAGCTAACAGAGGATCAGTGGGAGGGGGAGGGGCGGTTACCGGCGGTAAAGATTGTGGAGGCTCGGCCGGAAATGGTCCTCAGGGCTCAGGAGAGCCGGCTCCGGTATGTGTGGAAGGTGTGTGCGTTACGCCCGGGCTCCGGGGTGAGTCAGCCGGAGGCCCCTGTGGCTGGTGTCTCCAGCCACTTCCGGGTAGCGGATTGCGGGAGTGCCGATCCGCGGCCGGATTCAATGATGGAGGATGCCGAGGTGCCGGTTGGGGAGGAGGAGTCAGCCTGCCTCGGTGTCGGGAATTAGGGTCCGAGTGTCCAGCAATGGACTATATAAGATTATTAGAGGGTTCCCAGCAGGAGGGTCAGCCCCCGCTCGGGGCTGATGGGGAGGGAAGAGATAAGGAGGGTCTCCCTGCTCGTCAGGTCACGGGTGAGGTTGTCCAGGGGAGTCTTGGGGTGTCCCCGCAAGGGGCGCAGGCAGAGCCCCTCCCCCACCTCCTCCCCAGGTGGTTAGGAAGAAAGTACCCCAGGTATTGGGGGCGGAAGGTGGAAAAGTAGAAGGGGCTCCTGGTAGTGTGCCCTTGCAGGTGGGGTCAGGTGGTGTGTCTCTACCCCCTCTACATGTTTACCAAGTTTGGTGTCACTGCTCCATATGGTTCGGTAGCAGATTCACGCGTGCCAAGCTGTCCAGAAAGAAAACACATGGGACAAATACATATTGAATTGTTTCCGATAATGGCATTTGTCGGTTCAATGTCTCCTGAGCCATTAATCCTAGCGACTCCAATATTGGAACAGTGGGTCTTCTCTACCCCCTCTACAGGTCTGACAAGTTTGGTTTTCCTGCCCCATATGCTTCGGTAGCAGTGCATTTTTAAATTACACCAACTGAACAAAAATTTCCAATAGCTGCCAATAGTAAATTCTGCCTGATATTGGCATATTGTCAATTTAGTATCTCCTGAGCCATTGATCCTAGGGACTCCAAATTTGGCACAGTTGGTCTTCTCTACCCACTCTACAGGTCTGTCGCTGCACTACGTGTCTGCCAAGTTTGGTGTCGCTAGTGCTTCCTATGGTTTGGTAGAGGATTCCCGCGCGCAAAGCTGTCCAGGAAGAAATAAAATAGTTTTATACTAATTTGGAATCCTACTATATAGGAAAGTTCAATTTGGCCCGAGCCAAGTGTTCTAAATCCTAGGAAATGGCACCACGACAGCCATGCATTTCAATGCATGGGAAATTCTGAATAAGAAGCCAAAATATTCCTTTTTGAAAACCATCTTGGCTCACACAAATTCCACTTGTTTTATACTCATTGGGTATCCTTCTATTAGTAAAAGTTCAATTTGGCCCGAGCCAAGTGATAGAAATCCTAAAATATGGCACCTTGGCAGCCATACCTGGGAAATTCTGAATTAAGAACCAAGATATGCTTATATGAAAACCACTTTGGCTCACCCAAATTCCACTTGTTTATACTCACTGGGCATCCTACTATTAGTTAAAGTTCAATTTGGCCTGGGCTAAGTAATTAGAAATCATAAAATATGGCACCAAACTTGTTACCCTGTCACCCATGCATTTCAATGGGAAATTCTGAATAAGAAGCAAAGCTATTCCTATATGAAATCCATCTAGGCTCACCCAAATTAAACTTGTTTTATACTCATTGGGCATCCTACTATATAGGAAAGTTAAATTTGGCCTGAGCCAAGTGATGAAAATCATAAAATATGGCACCAAACATGAAACTCACTGGGCATCCTACTATTAGTTAAAGTTCAATTTGGCCTGGGCTAAGTAATTAGAAATCATAAAATATGGCACCAAACTTGTTACCCTGTCACCCATGCATTTCAATGGGTTTTATACTCATTGGGCACCCTACTATATAGGAAAGTTACATTTGGCCTGAGCCAAGTGATGAAAATCATAAAATATGGCACCAAACATGGCACCATGACAGCCATGCATTTCAATGGTAAATTTGAATAAGAACATATGCTATTCCTATATGAAATCCTTCTTGGCTTACCCAAATTCCACTTCTTGTATACTCATTGGGCATCCTACTATATAGGAAAGTTCAATTTGGTCTGACCCTGGTGCTGGGAATCATAAAATATGGCACCAAACATGGCACATGCATTTCAATGGGAAATTCTGAATAAGAAGCCAAACTTTTCCTATATAAAATTCATCTTGGCTCACCCAAATTCCACTTGTTTTATACTCATTGGGCATCCTACTATATAGGAAAGTTCAATTTGGCCCGAGCCAAGTGCTGGAAATCATAAATTAAGACACCACATTGTTCACCCTGTCACCCATGTATTTCAATGGGAAATTCAGAATAAGAAGCCAAGCAATTCCTATATGAAATCCATCTTGGCTCACCCAAATTCCACTTCTTTTATACTCATTGGGCATCCTACTGTATAGGAAAGTTCAATTTGGCCTGAGCCAAGTGATGGAAATCATAAAATATGGCACCAAACTTGTAACTCTTTCTCCCATGCATTTCAATGGGACATTTTGAATAAGAAAGCCAAGCTATTCCAATATGAAATCCATCTTGGCTCACCCAAATTCAACTTGTTTTATACTTATTGGGCATCATACTATATATGAAAGTTAAATTTGGCACGAGCCAAGTCATGAAAATCATACAATATGGCACCAAACATGGCACCATGAAAGCCATGGATTTCAGTGGTAAATTATGAATAGGATGCCAAGGTATTCTTATATGAAATCCATCTTGGCTCACCAAAATTCAACTTGTTTTATACTCATTGGGCATCCTACTATTTAGGAAAGTTCAATTTGGCCTGAGCCAAGTGCTGGAAATCATAAAATATGGCACCAAACGTGTCCCCTGTCACCCATGCATTTCAATGGGAAATTCCAAATAAGAATCAAAGCAAATTCCTATATGAAATCCATCTTGGCTCACCCAAATTCAACTTCTTTTATACTCATTGGGTATCCTACTATATAGGAAAGTTCAATTTGGCCTGAGCCAAGTGCTGGAAATCATAAAATATGGCACCAAACGTGTCCCCTGTCATCCATGCATTTCAATGGCAAATTCTAAATAAGAAGCCAAGTTATTCCTATATGAAGTATATCTTGGCTCACCCATTTTCCACTTGTTTTATACTCATTGGGCGTCATACTTTATAGGAAAGTTCAATTTGGTGTAAGCCAAGTGTTGGAAATCATAAAATATGACACCAAACTTGTTACCCTGTCACCCATGCATTTCAATGGGAAATTCTGAATAAGAAGCCAAGTTATTCCTATATGAAGTATATCTTGGCTCACCCAAATCCCACTTGTTTTATACTCATTGGGCGTCATACTTTATAGGAAAGTTCAATTTGGCCTGAGCCAAGTGCTGGAAATCATAAAATATGGCACCAAACATGGCGCCATAACAGCCATGCATTTCAATGGGAAATTCTGAATAAGAAGCCAAGCTATTCCTATATGGAATCCATCTTGGCTCTCCCAAATTCCACTTGTTTTATACTCATTTTGCATCCTACTATATATGAAAGTTCAATTTGGCCCGAGCCAAGTGCTGGAAATCATAAAATAAGACACCATACTGTTCACCCTGTCACCCATGCATTCCAATGGGAAATTCTGAATAAGAAGCCAAGTTATTCCTATATGAAGTATATCTTGGCTCACCCAAATTCCACTTGTTTTATACTCATTGGGCATCATACTTAACCACGTTAAGACCAGCCTTGTTTTGGATTTTAGGTGTTTACATGTTTAAAACAGTTTTTTTTTTTTGCTAGAAAAAAAACTTAGAACCCCCAAACATTATATATTGTTTTTTTTCTAACACCCTAGAGAATAAAATGGCGGTCATTGCAATACTTTTTTTCACAACGTATTTGCGCAGCAGTCTTACAAGCGCACTTTTTTTTGAAAAAAAATCACTTTTTTGAATAAAAAAATAAGACAACAGTAAAGTTAGTCCAATTTTTTATATATATTGTGAAAGATAATGTTACGCTGAGTAAATTGATACCTAACATGTCACGCTTCAAAATTGCGCCCGCTCGTGGAATGGCATCAAACTTTTACCCTCAAAAATCTCCATAGGCGACGTTTAAAAAATTCTACAGGTTGCATATTTTGCGTTACAGAGGAGGTCTATGGCTATAATTATTGCTCTTGCTCTACCAATCTCGGCAATACCTCACATGTTTGGTTTGACCACCATTTTCATATGCGGGCGCTACTCACGTATGCGTTCGCTTCTGCACACAAGCTCGTCGGGACGGGGCGCTTTAAACATTTTTTTTTTTGTTTTTCTTATTTTTTTTTCTTGATTTTATTTATTTTTACACTGTTTTTAAAAAAATAAAATAATTGGCTCACTTTTATTCCTATTATAAGGTATGTAAACTTTCCTTGTAATAGAAAAAAGCATGACAGGTCCTCTTAAATATGAGATCTGGGGTCAAAAAGTCCTGAGATCTCATATTTGGAATTCAATGAAAAAAAAAAAAAAAATATGTCATTTAAAAAAATGACATTTGTAAATTCCCCTTTAAGACGTATGGGCGGAAGTGACGTTTTTGACGTCGCTTCCGCCCTCCTATGGTATAGAGATGAGTGGCGGCCATCTTAGCGTCACTCATCTCTATGCACAGGCTGGGAACGGACCCGATCGCCTCCGCCGCTGCCGACGGTTCCGGTAAGCGGCGGAAGGCGCGGGAGAACGGCGGGAGGGGGGGCACCTCTCCCGCCGCCGATAACGGTGATCTCACGGCGAATCTGCCGTGATGACCACCATTATCGGAATGCCGACCGGCGCCTGAAGAGATGGATATCTCGGTTGTGGCAGCAGCTGCTGCCGTTACCGAGATATCCCTCTTCAAAATCAGGACGTATATCGTCGTGCGCCGGTCGGAAAGTGGTTAATAGCAAAGTTCAATTTGGCCTGAGCCAAGTGATGAAAATCATATAATATGGCACCATGACAGCCATGCATTTCAATGGGGAATTCTGAATAAGAAGTCAAGCTATTCCTATATGAAATCCATCTTGGCTCAACCAAATTCAACTTGTTTTATACTCATTGGGCATCCTACTATATAGGAAAGTTCAATTTGGCCCGAGCAAAGTGATGGAAATCATAAAATATGGCACCAAACATGGCACCATGACAGCCATGCATTTCAATGCTAAATTTTGAATAAGAAACCAAGCTATTCCTATATGAAATCCTTTGTGGCTCACCCAAATTCCACTTGTTTTATACTTATTGGGCATCCTACTATATAGGAAAGTTCAATTTGGCCCGAGCCACGTGATGGAAATCATAAAATATGGCACCAAACATGGCATTATGACAGCCATGCATTTCAACTGAATATTCTGAATAAGAAACCAAGCTTTTCCTATATGAAATACATTTTGGCTCACCCAAATTCAACTTGTTTTATACTTATTGGGCATCCTACTATTTTGGAAAGTTTAATTTGGCTCGAGCCAAGTGCTGGAAATCATAAAATATGGCACCATACTCTTCACCCTGTCACCCATTTATGTCAATGGGGGATTCTGAATAAGAAGCCAAGCTATTCCTATATAAAATCCATCTTGACTCACCCAAATTCAACTTGTTTTATACTCATTGGGAATCCTACTATATAGGAAAGTTCAATTTGGCCTGAGCCAAGTGCTGGAAATAGTATAATATAGCACCAAATTTGTCACCCTGTCACCCATGCATTTCAATGGGAAATTCTGAATAAGAAGCCAAGCTATTCCTATATGAAATCCACCTTGGCTCACCGAAATTCCTCTTCTTTTATACTCATTGGGCATACTACTATATTGGAAAGTTCAATTTGGCCTGAGCCAAGTGCTGGAAATCATAAAATATGGCACCAACCCTGTCACCCATGCATTTCAATGGGGAATTCTGAATAAGAAGCCAAACTTTTCCTATGTGAAATCCATCTTGGCTCACCCAAATTGAACTTTTTTTATACTCAATGGTCTTCCTACTATATAGGAAAGTTGAATTTGGCCCGAGCCAAGTGATGGAAATCATAAAATATAGCACGAACATGGCACCATGACAGCCATGCATTTCAACTGAAAATTCTTAATTAGAAGCCAAGCTTTTCCTATATAAAATCCATCTTGGCTCACCCAAATTCAACTTGTTTTATACTTATTGGGCATCTTACTATATATCAAAGTTTAATTTGGCCCAAGCCAAGTGCTGGAAATCATAAAATATGGCTCCAAACTTGTCACCCTGTCACCCATGCATTTCAAAGGGATATTCTGAATAAGAAGCCAAGCATTTCCTATATAAAATCCATCTTGGCTCACCTAAATTCAACTTTCATTGGGCATCCTACTATATAGGAAAGTTTAATTTGGCACGAGCCAAGTGATGGAAATCATAAAATATGGCACCAAACATGGCACCATGACAGCCATGCATTTCAATGCTAAATTTTAAATAAGAAATCAAGCTATTCCTATATGAAATCCATCTTGGCTCATCCAAATTCCACTTGTTTTATACTCATTGGGAATCCTACTATATAGAGTAGTTAAATTTGGCCTGAGCCAAGTGATGGAAATCATAAAATATGGCACCAAACATGGCACCATGACACCCATGCATTTCAATGGTAAATTTTGAATAAGAAACCAAGCTATTCCTATATGAAATCCATCTTGGCTCACCCAAATTCAACTTGTTTTATACTCATTGGGCATTCGTCTATATAGGAAAGTTCAATTTGGTCCGAGCCAAGTGATGGAAATCATAAAATATGGCACCAAACTTGTCAGCCTGTCACCCATGCATTCAATAGGAAATTCTGAATAAGAAGCCAAGTTATTCCTATATGAAATATATCTTGGCTCACCCAAAATCCACTTGTTTTATACTCATTGGGCATCCTACTATATAGGAAACTTCAATTGGGCCCGAACTAAGTGATGGAAGTCAAAAAATATAGCACCAAAAAGGGCACCATGACAGCCATGCAGTTCAACGGAAAATTCTTAATTAGAAGCCAAGCTTTTTCCTATATAAAATCCATTTTGGCTCAACCAAATTCAACTTGTTTTATACTTATTGGGAATCTTATTATATAGAAAAGATTAATTTGGCCCAAGCCAAGTGCTGGAAATCATAAAATATGGCACCAAACTTGTTACCCTGTCACCCATGCATTTCAAAGGGATATTCTGAATAAGAAGCCAAACATTTCCTATATAAAATCCATCTGGGCTCACCTAAATTCAACTTTCATTGGGCATCCTACTATATAGGAAAGTTCAATTTGGTCCGAGCCAAGTGATGGAAATCATAAAATATGGCACCAAACATGGCACCATGACAGCCATGCATTTCAATGCTAAATTTTGAATAAGAAACCAAGCCATTCCTATATGAAATCCATCTTGGCTCACCCAAATACCACTCGTTTTATACTCATTGGACATCCTACTATATAGGAAAGTTCAATTTGGCCCGAGCCAAGTGCTTGATAAAATATGGCACCATACTGTTAACCCTGTCACCCATGCATTTGAATGGGGAATCCTGAATAAGAAGCCAAGCTATTCCTATATAAAATTCATCTTGGCTCACCCAAATCCAACTTGTTTTATACTCATTGATCTTTCCTATATAGTAGGATGCCCAATTTGGCCTGAGCCAAGTGCTGGAAATAGTATAATATGGCACCAAATGTGTCACCCTGTCACCCATGCATTTCAATTGGATATTCTGAAAAGGAAGCCAAGCTATTCCTATATGAAATCCATCTTGGCTCACCCATATTCCTCTTCTTTTATACTCATTGGGCATCCTACTATATAGAAAAGTTCAATTTGGCCTGAGCCAAGTGCTGAAAATAATATAATATGGCACCAAACTTGCACCCTGTCACCCATGCATTTCAATGGGAAATTCTGAATAAAAAGCCAAACTTTTCCTATGTGAAATCCATCTTGGCTCACCCAAATGCCACTGTTTTTATACTCATTGGGCATCCTAGTATATAGGAAAGTTAAATTTGGCCTGAGCCAAGTGATGGAAATCATAAAATATGGCACCAAACATGGCACCATTACAGCCATGCATTTCAATGGTAAATTTTGAATAAGGAACCAAGCTATTCCTATATGAAATCCTTCTTGGCTCACCCAAATTCCACTTGTTGTATACTCATTGGGCATCCTACTATATAGGAAAGTTCAATTTGGCCAAAGCCAATTGTTGGAAATCATGAAATATGGCACCAAACTTGTCAGCCTGTCAGCCATGCATTTCAATAGGAAGTTCTAAATATGAAGCCACGCAATTCCTATATGAAATCTATCTTGGCTTACCCACATTAAACTTGTTTGATACTTATTGGGAATCCTACTATATAAGATAGTTTAATTTGGCACGAGCCAAATGCTGGAAATCATAAAATATGACACCATACTGTACACACTGTCATCCATGCATTTCAATTGGAAATTCTGAATAAGAAGCCATGAAATTCCTATATGAAATCCATCTTGGCTCACCCAAATTCATCGTGTTTTATACTTATTGGGCATCGTACTATATATGAAAATTCAATTTGGCACAAGCCAAGTTATGAAAATCATAAAATATGGCACCAAACATGGCACCATGAAAGCCATGCATTTCAGTGGTAAATTCTGAATAAGATGCCAAGCTATTCCTATATGAAATCCATCTTGGCTCACCCAAATTCAACTTGTTTTATACCCATTGGGCATCCTACTATATAGGAAAGTTCAATTTGGCATGAGCCAAGTGCTGAAAATAATATAATATGGTACCAAACGTGTCACCCTGTCACCCATGTATTTCAATGGGAAATTCTGAATAAGAAGCCAAGCTATTCCTATATGAAATCCATCCTGGCTCACCCAAATTCATCTTGTTTTATCCTCATTTGGCATTCTACTATAAAGGAAAGTTCAATTTGGCACAAGCCAAGTGATGGAAATCATAAAATATGGCACCAATCATGGCACCATGACAGCCATACATTTCAATGGGAAATTCTGAATAAGAAGCCAAGCTTTTCCTATATAAAACCCATCTTGGCTCACCCAAATTCCACTTCATCCATCTTGGCTCACCCAAATTCCACTTCTTTTATACTCATTGGGCATCCTACTATATAGGAAAGTTCAATTTGGCATGAACAAAGTGCTGAAAATAATATAATATGGCACCAAACTTGTCACCCATGCATTTCAATGGGAAATTCTGAATAAGAAGCCAAGTTATTCCTATATGAAGTATATCTTGGCTCACCCAAATTCCACTTGTTTTATACTCATTGGGCATCCTACTATATAGGAAAGTTCAATTTGGCCCGAGCCAAGTGCTGGAAATCATAAAATATGACACCATACTGTACCCACTGTCATCCATGCATTTCAATGGGAAATTCTGAATAAGAAGCCAAGCTATTCCTATATGAAATCCATCTTGGCTCACCCAAATTCAACTTGTTTTATACTCATCGGGCATCCTAGTTTATAGGATAGTTCAATTTGGCCTGAGCCAAGTCCTGGAAATAGTATCCACTTTCCGACCGGCGCACGACGATGTACGTCCATTTTTTGAAGAGGGATATCTCGGTAACGGCAGCAGCTGCTGCCACAACCGAGATATCCATCTCTTCAGGCGCCGATCGGCTGTCCGATAATGGTGGTCAACGCGGCGGATTCGCCGCGAGATCAGCGTTTTCGGCGGCGGGAGAGGTGCCCCCCCCTCCCACCGCTCTCCCGCGCCTTCCGCCGCTTACCGGAACCGTCGGCAGCGGCGGAGGCGATCGGGTCCTTCCCCCTCCTGTGGCTAGAGATGAGTGACGCTAAGATGGCCGCCACTCATCTCTATACCATAGGAGGGCGGAAGCGACGTCAAAAACGTCACTTCCGCCCATACCTCTTAAAGAGGAATTTTCAAATGACATTTTTTTTATTTTTTTATTTTTTTTCATTGAAGTTCAAATATGAGATCTGAGGACTTTTTGACCCCAGATCTCATATTTAAGAGGACCTGTCATGCTTTTTTCTATTACAAGGAATGTTTACATTCCTTGTAATAGGAATAAAAGTGAGCCAATTAAATTTTTTTTTTTTAAAAACAGTGTAAAAATAAATAAAATCAAGAAAAATAAATAATAAAAACAAAAAAAAAAAATTTAAAGCGCCCCGTCCCGACGAGCTCGTGCGCAGAAGCGAACGCATACGTGAGTAGCGCCCGCATATGAAAACGGTGGTAAAACCACACATGTGAGGTATTGCCGCGATCGGTAGAGCGAGAGCAATAATTATAGCCGTAGACCTCCTCTGTAACGCAAAATATGCAACCTGTAGAATTTTTTAAACGTGGCCTATGCAGATTTTTGAGGGTAAAAGTTTGATGCCATTCCACGAGCGGGTGCAATTTTGAAGCGTGACATGTTAGGTATCAATTTACTCGGCGTAACATTATCTTTCACAATATATAAAAAAATTGGACTAACTTTACTGTTGTCTTATTTTTTTATTCAAAAAAGTGAATTTTTTCCAAAAAAAGTGCGCTTGCAAGACCGCTGCGCAAATACGGTGTGAAAAAAAGTATTGCAACGACGGCCATTTTATTCTCTAGGGTGTTAGAAAAAAAACAATATATAATGTTTGGGGGTTCTAAGTTTTTTTCTAGCAAAAAAAACTGTTTTAAACATGTAAACACCTAAAATCCAAAACGAGGCTGGTCTTAAAGTGGGTATAATATGGCACCAAATTTCTCACCCCGTCACCCATGCATTTCAATGGGAAATTCTGAATAAGAAGCCAAGCTATTCCTATATGAAGTATATCTTGGCTCACCCAAATTCTACTTGTTTTATACTCATTGGGCATCCTACTATATCCCATGCATTTCAATGGGAAATTCTGAATAAGAAGCCAAGCTATTCCTATATGAAGTATATCTTGGCTCACCCAAATTCTACTTGTTTTATACTCATTGGGCATCCTACTATATAGGAAAGTTCAATTCGGCATGAACCAAGTGCTGGAAATAGTATAATATGGCACCAAATTTGTCACCCTGTCACCCATGCATTTCAATGGGAAATTCTGAATAAGAAGCCAAGCTATTCCTATATGAAATCCATCTTGGCTCACCCAAATTCAACTTGTTTTATCCTCATTGGCCATTCTACTATATAGGGAAGTTCAATTTGGCACAAGCCAAGTGATGAAAATCATAAAATATGGCACCAATCATGGCACCATGACAGCCATACATTTCAATGGGGAAATTCTGAATAAGAAGCCAAGCTTTTCCTATATAAAACACATCTTGGCTCACCCAAATTCCACTTCATCCATCTTGGCTCACCCAAATTCCATTTCTTTTATACTCATTGGGCATCCTACTATATAGGAAAGTTCAATTTGGCATGAACCAAGTGCTGAAAATAATATAATATGGCACCAAACTTGTCACCCTGTCACCCATGCATTTCAATGGGAAATTCTGAATAAGAAGCCAAGTTATTCCTATATGAAGTATATCTTGGCTCACCCAAATTCCACTTGTTTTATACTCATTGGGCATCCTACTATATAGGAAAGTTCAATTTGGCCCGAGCCAAGTGCTGGAACTCATAAAATATGGCACCATACTGTTCACCCTGTCACCCATGCATTTCAATGGGGAATTCTGAATAAGAAGCCAAGCTATTCCTATATAAAATCCATCTTGACTGTCCCAAATTCAACTTGTTTTATACTCATTGGGCATCCTACCAGGGCCGCTGATAAGGCAGTACAGCCAGCCCTGTTGTACGGGGCCCGGGCTTCATAAACTCCACAGGGGGGCCCGGTGAGCTCTACAGTTAATTTCTAGTTAAAAAAAAAAAATAGGACTTTATAACACACAGTCCAACACCCACTTGATTGCCAGGGAATATTGTAATTTCCTGGGTCCCCTCAGGTCAATAGAGGGGCCCAGGAGGTGAGAGCAGACGAGGGACTTTTTCCCCATTTTCGGGCGCAGGCACACAATGCCGCGCCAAATGCTGCTCTTCACATGTGCACCTACACAGATTATAGTTCCGGCCGCCCACTGTGTGCCTACCCCGGCGGATGGATTTATATTGTGGAGCGGCTCTCCTGCATCAGAGTCCTGGTGCTGCAGCCCGAGGGAGAGATCGATCACTAAGGAGGCTCCGAGTTCAGCGGGACACAGGCAAGCAGTTCCCTGCTGATGACACACTGACAAGTCACATATAGTCTACTCAGGAAAGTGCAGTCCTCAAACTCTCTGCTGTGAGCTTATGATGATGATCATCATTCACAGCACAGCAGGTTCTCTATGGTTCTCTCAGTGTCACATGTCTATTGGATGCTGACTTTGCTATGGCTGTGCTGCGTTATAGTCTGTAACATACAGTACAGCCATAAGTGAACAAAGTCAGCACCCAACAGCCATGTGACACTGAGAGAGCCATTAGAGAACCTTCTGTGCTGTGATCTCTATAATGATCATCATAAGCTCACAGTGAGATACTACTGTACACTTGTGTTTGGGGGGGGGGGGGGGGGGGCAGTAAAAACACACAGCTGAGCTCCATTTTAAAAAAAACACTCTCCTTTAAGAACCTTTCACCCCAGCTTTCAAATTAGGTCCGCCTGTTAGTTTTTCCTGCGGACCTGATTGAAATCTCCATGTAGGTCTAGGGAATCCGGATGCAATTGTCCATTCAGGTCCAAAAAAAATTTGAAAAGGACTGTGTCCTAAATGTGGCAGATCAGAGTTAGCCTGATGTAAATGGACCCAAGTCCATTTACATCTGGCCATCCATAAAGCCACCACAAGTCTGTGGTGTATGTGGACACACACTGAATGGGCATGGACATCAAAACACTGACATCTCTCCCATTTAGCTCCAATTATGATTGGTGGGGTACCGTGACAGCTTCCTGGCAGGATAGCTAAGGTGGTTTCAGACTAGGGTCCGAACACACCCAAGCTCATACCATCAAATTAGTTGTGAAAAAAGTTCTAAAATAATAGATCTGTGCTGCTTTATAATATGTGTAATACATTTAGAATATTAATGGTTAATATAAGGATATGGATACGTTCACATTTTGGAACATGTTTCACCTGTTTTTAGGGTGCAATATGTAACCTGCTCCTACCACCAGTCCCCCCCCCCCTCTCGTGACAGCATGGGCTCAGGGGTGGGGTCGAGTGTGGGATCGAGGGGGGCCCTGTCAGGTAGGCTGTACGGGGCCCCATGATTTCTAACAGCGGCCCTGCATCCTACTATATAGGAAAGTTCAATTTGGCATGAGCCAAGTGCTGAAAATAATATAATATGGTTCCTAACGTGTCACCCTGTCACCCATGTATTTCAATGGGAAATTCTGAATAAGAAGCCAAGCTATTCCTATATGAAATCCATCCTGGCTCACCCAAATTCAACTTGTTTTATCCTCATTTGGCATTCTACTATAAAGGAAAGTTCAATTTGGCACAAGCTTTTTTTTTTTCCAAGAAAAACTTTATTGTAAATAAAAAGTACAACAGGTATGAGAATGAAATAGATTAGTACATCATGCGCTAGAAAACATAAGGAAAACATCAACAGGTTGCGACCATGTGGATCGCTGATAATAAACAATGTCCTCGAAAATACAACTTAAGTCGGTAATGCTGTCAGCTTAGTTACATGCAAGTATATAAAACTTATAAACCATAGATGAAAGAGGGGCAACGGCCCCCGAGTCGTGTAAAAAGAGAACCAAACCCATGTCTTGGGGGGTAGAAGTGTAACTTCGCACACGTGTGTGGGTGGAGGGGGTACCACTGCCTTGTCAACCTTAGTAATGAGGGTTGATTCCGGGAATGCGGTCTCGGACCACTGGCATTCCAGGACATATCATTTATGAGAGGCATGGGCATGCGGGTATCGAGGTAAACCGGGATAGTATGATAAGGTGTGTAGGTGGGATGGGAGGGATAGAGGTTGTGGATATACAGAAGCGTGATTGTACCTTATGCATTTTATACATATAAAAAGGGGTAGCAGTATGTAACATGTGAAAAACGGGGTTATGGTGGCCAAGATTGGTCGGGGGTAAATCCCTAACTTGGGTCATGGGTGGCCTGGGATCCGTGTCTGTTTGGGGAGAGTAGATCTATGTATTCATTTGTCGTGGTGAAATGTTGCCAACATGCCCACACAGTTCTAAATTTTGAGGGTGAGTCTTTGGACTGGTGAATCAGGTCCTCTAGTTCCGCAACCTTGGAAACACGTCTAATCCAGTCCGCGGTTGTGGGGGGATTAGGCGACTTCCAAAGAGCAGGTATGCACATTTTTGCTGCATTTATTAAATGCATCGCAAGAGATCGATGGTAATGTCTGAAAGGAATGGAGGAATGGTGGAGGAGCATTTGGGCAGGCGTAAAATCTACTTGATACGTGGTGATCTGTGAGGTGAGACGGTGGACGTCTTGCCAGAATGGTTGGAGGGAAGGGCAGGACCACCATATATGCAACATAGAACCTTCTCCGTCAGAACACCTCCAACAGTTCGGAGGAGAGGTCGGTGATATTTTATGAAGTCTAGAAGGGGTTCTATACCACCTAGAGAATATTTTAAAGCCATTTTCTTGCGCCGTGACATTAGTAGTGCCCTTGTGAATATGAGCGTGGATCCGATCCCAGTCTGCTACGGAGAGAACTAGAGAGAGTTCCCTTTCCCACCTCTGTGTGGCAGGGTTGGACTTAGAGTCAGTGTCAGTGAAGAGGAGGGAGTAAATGTCAGATATCAAGTGTCTTTGGGGTTCCTTCTTAGTATTAAGCGTCTCAAATGGCGTAAGTTGTCTACAGAAGTCTGGGCGTTTGGCCGGGTCATTGAGAAAGTGTCTGATCTGAAGATATGTCCATTGCGGGCATGAGTGGTCTGGGTCTCGTGTAGGTACTTCGGCACGGGTGATAAAGGAATCTCTGGAGAAGAAATGTTTGGCCTGTATGTCTGCATGGGGCCAAAAGTCTGCTAAGAATGTGTCGGACATACCAGCTGGGAATCTAGGGTTGTGTCTGACTGGAGTCAGTGGGCTCTGTGGAGTAGAGATGTGATGGGTTTGGCACGCTTTTCGAAATATATGTAGAGTATTGGCAATGAGTGGGTGTAGTTTACATGGTTTGGGGATGTCGGGTGGGGCAATCCAGGGAAGTTGGTGAATAGGGATTGTGGTAAATTCGTTTTCAATTTTTATCCAAGCTTTAGAATGTGCATGGACATTCCAGTCTACAATTCTGGTCAATTGGCAAGCCCAATGATATTTAACAATATCAGGAAGACTTATGCCACCCTTCAATTTTGGGACAGTAAGCCTATTCAGACTGAGTCTCGGCCTATCCTTGTCCCAGAGAAATGCAGTACATGCCATGCGATAGGAAGTGAAGAAGGCTTGTGGTAATTTTATGGGGATCGTCTGAAGGACATATAATATTCTAGGAAGGATGTTCATTTTTAGTATGGCAGCCCTGCCAAACCATGAGAAGATACCCGTGGACCATGACATGAGGTCCTTTTGGATACGTTGTAGAATGGGTACATAGTTTTTGGCGTATAGGTTCGACAAGTGTGCGGGGAGGGCAATCCCTAAGTAGGTAATGGCGTCTCGGTTCCATTTAAATGGGTAGTTGGCTTGACAAAGTGATACGGTCTCTTGATTTAGGGAGATGTTTAGGGCTTCAGATTTCGCGAAGTTTATTTGGAGGTTAGATAGAGAGTGGAATGTCTTGAAGTCCGCCAGTAAGTTAGGTAGGGTGATGTGAGGATCCGTAAGAAATAAGAGGATATCATCCGCAAATGCAGAGAGTTTGTATATGTCGTTCGAAATTTGTACACCTTTGATGTTTGTGTTAGTACGAAGTCGTTGGAGGAGGGGTTCTAATGTGAGTACAAATATTAGGGGTGACAAGGGACAACCCTGGCGGGTTCCGTTGGATATGGAGAAGGCATCCGACAGGCGACCGTTAACTCGTACTTTTGCGGTGGGGGAGGAGTATAGGGCCATGATAAATTGGAGCATGCGACCCCTAATCCCAATCATTTTGAGAGTTTCCTCCATGTAGTCCCAGGCCACCCTGTCAAATGCCTTCTCCGCATCCAGGGAGAGGAAGAAGCCCTGCTGTTTAGAGGTAGATAGCCAGTGATGGATGTTGATGGCTTTGATAGTATTGTCTCTTGCCTCTCTACCAGGTATAAATCCTACCTGATCGAGTGTGACGAGGTTAGGTAATAGCGGCAAGAGACGGTTGGCCAGAATCTTAGCATAGATTTTTAAGTCAACGTTGAGAAGGGATATTGGCCGATAATTAGTCACTAACGTCGTGTCCTTGTTCGGTTTTGGGATAACTGTTATGTGGGCTGATAGGAGGTCCCGGGGTGGTGGATTTTCTGAGGAGATAGAATTAAAGGCATTCAGGAAGTGGGGATTCAGTGTGTCAGCAAAAGTCTTATAATACGCCGTCGTCAGTCCGTCCGGGCCAGGGCTCTTCCCGGGTTTGAGTTGTTTGAGTACCGCGTTCACTTCGGCGGAAGAGATCGGTTGATTCAGGTTAGTGGCTTCAACGTCGGATAGAGAACGGGGGCAGTATTTAGCAAGAAATTCACGCAGGATTTCTCTCCGCGATGTGTCGTCTGAGCGGGGGTCAATGGGGTGTAAGTTGTAAAGTTTCGTGTAATACCGCACAAACTGGAGAGCTATTTGTTCGTTGTCAGCTGACTGGTGTCCTTGTGAGTTTGTAACGGAATGTATAGTCGAGGAGGTTTTTTTCGCCCTAAGTGCTCTAGCTAGAAGCTTACCGGATTTGTTACCGTATTCGTAGAAAGTTTTTTGGGAAAGGATATAGTTTCTCCTAATTTGTTTATTTAATATGTCTAACAGTTCCTTGCGTGCTTGGAGCAGTTTGGGGAGAGTGTCTAACGCGAGGGAGCGTTTGTGAGCTCGTTCCAGTGCCCGAATCGTGTTTGATAGTGTGGTAATATGTGCCTTTCTGTCTTTGTTTCTTTTGGCTGAGATCGCGATGAGTTCCCCCCGTATAGTACTTTTGTGGGCTTCCCATAGAACCATAGGGGAGATCTCCGGAGAGATATTTTCTCTAAAGTAAAGGGCCAGTCGTTTTGTTATGGAGGCCGAAACAGTTTCATCAGTGAGGAGGGACGGGTCCAGGCGCCAAATGCGCGTTCTGGGAGAAGAGTGTGTGATATTCAGGGAAATCGAGATCGGGTGGTGGTCTGAGACATACATGGGATGAATCAAGGCGGACGTCAGTGTGGGTAAGTCAGTTTGGGAAATAAAGAGGTAGTCCAATCTCGAGTAGCGATTATGTGGGGTAGAATAAAACGTGTAATCTTTAACGTTTGGGTTGAGCGTACGCCATGTATCATGAAGGGATAGGTCTTGTAGGCGTGTCTTGATCGATCTGAGTGCCCTGAAAGGCAAAGTGGAGGTGCCCGATGACGTGTCATGAGACGGGTTGAGGGAGACATTAAAATCCCCTCCCAGGACCAGCATACCTTCTTGGAATGTTGAGAGGCGGTGAAGAGTGTTAGTAAAGAAGGAAACTTGACCCTTGTTGGGGGCGTAAACATTGGCTAGAGTAACAGGTTTACCGTGGAGCGAACCCTTAATGAAAATGAATCTAGCCTCTGTATCAATGCAAGTCTCTTTGACAAGGAATGGGCAGTTTTTTGCAATCAAGATTGATACACCTTTGGTTTTTGCCGCTTGGTTAGTGGAGTGGAAAGAAGTTGGGAAGCGTGCATTTGCGAGTTTTGGGATCGAATCGGATTTGAAATGGGTCTCCTGAAGGAAGGCAATACTTGCCTTATGTCTGTGGAGGGATAAAAGGACTTGAGACCGTTTTTCGGGCGTATTGAGCCCACGAGTGTTGAGAGAAACAATAGTTGTCTCTAGTTTGGGAGGGCACCTACTAGGTCCGGGCATGGTGTGTGAGAACGCAACGTTCAGTCTAAGAGTGGACTCGGGTTGGGTAAGAACAATGTGGGGTTCGCGGTGTAGTCGAGAAGGTTGGCACGGAGTCCCACTGCACCAGCTACTCGGGGTATAGTATCAGGTTTATAGGGTTCGTAAAAATGTAGTCTGGCTCGTGTAGATGGGGTGATGGAGGGTGGGTGGTAGGGAGAGGTCACTAGGGAGTGGGAGTAGGGGAGATCACGTGTGAGCGCGGGGGGGGGGGGGGGGGTTGATAGCGGTCTGGGATGAGGATCGGAGGTTTGCAAGCACCAGCTTGCTAACCCAAGGGTACAGGCCTGCTGTATCCAGGAATAACCGAAATGGTACAGTGGCCTTGTGCTAGGGAAGCAAAATCGAAATACAGTCGGAATGCCACCGAGTGGGGGTTGGCTGAGACCTGAGAAAAATGGAGAGAGTTGTGGTTTCAATACTACATGCCGTATTGAGAGATAGGTGTAAAATTGGATTATGAGGAGGAGTGTGAGATTGAATGCAGGCATCAGGGGGAGGCAGCAAGGGCATGGTTACAAGAGGAGTTCTGCCTAAAAGCGCAGAGGCCCAAAAGGAGATATCTATATTGGGACAGCTGCATGAGACAGATAGAGGTCAGAGGGAGAGAAGGGTGGTTGGCTGAGTTCGGTCAGACGAGTAAATCCGAGGGATGGATATGAGGGCATATTTGGAGCACTGGATTGTGCCGATAGAGCGTGAGGTAGAGGGGGACCAGATCTATCTTTTAAAAGAACCTTATGTTGAGTTAGTGGGTTCAGTATATACAGTGTACCTGAAAAGAGGCTCATCCCGTAAGTAGTCAGTGGATGTTTGTTTCCCTATAGGTGTAGACGGCTAAGGGTGCGGACATGCAGTACCAAACATGGCGAAAAAGAGGATACCTAAGAGAGAGAAGAAGAAAAAGAGAAAAGAAAAAAAAAAAGAGAAAAAAAAAAAAAGGGGGGGTGGAGCACATGGTAATAAAAATGCTATAGAACATCATTCTAATATGCATGGCGTAAATCATTAGCTTATTACACATACACTTATATGGGTTATAGAGGCAGGACCGTTCATATTGTGTGAGTCCCCACTCCTGTACTCCGTGTGGGAGGGGTGAGTTTAGTAATGCACACTATCAGGGAAGTTTTGTTCCAATTTAAGTACACCCCATTGCAAAGTGGCATACTTGTGGACCTTAAGAGCGCGTGGGGTACAGATACAAGACCCCCTGTAAATTTCATGGTGGGGAGAGCGTCCACGTGTGGGATTACCAGTTGAAACAAAACGTGTGGAGGCTGTAGGAAAGGGTGTGAATATATGTCACTTCCTCCCTGAGGTACGATACTTCCGCCACGTTTTGGGTGACGGGCAGTGATACATTCCAACATCAGACTTCACAGTATATTCGTGAAGGCCCATGGGTGTACTGGAGTGCATGTCCCTAGCAGGGTGAGTGTACAGGAGTGGGTAGAAGAAGCGGATCTGCATGTAATATCACATCCTGTTTACCTCTCCATCAATGTATATTCACTGGTGGTGGTAGCCAGGCATATGTAGATCGACAGCAGCCGTGTCGTGTAAGTTATACCAATAAGCCAGTTATAACAGCTTGTGTAATAGGTAGGTATGTAGAGCATACATCAATCAGTCAAAAAAAAAAAAAAAAAAAAACACAAGTAAAAGCAAGTAAATACAAGAATAAAAATAAAAAAAAAATGAGAAAAAAGTCACGGTGTAAGGGGGGGCATGCTGTGAGCTCTACACTGATGCATCGTGAGTGACACTTTCAGGATGGAGCTTGTAAGAATACTGAGAACTGGGGTCAGGAAGTCTCATGCCCCTGTGGATTGATCGTAACATGTCCCCTGCTGATAGTTAGGGACATCACAAAATGGCGGGGGGCGTAGTAACAGTACCGTCAGGTATAAGGGTAATCAAAAGACAAGGAAAAAAAAAAAAATAATAAAAAAAAAAAAAAAAGCACCGGGAGCGTCGGGTGGCTCCGGAGAGGAGGGCCTTACGGGGAGAGCCTGAGGTGATGCGTACGTGTCGAGGCCCCGATCCAGGTAGGTAACAGTATGATCTGGATATCGGGCAGTGAGGGGGCCAGGGGGGATCCGCAGGGGGGGAGAAGAAATCGGTACTTATCTGACCGAACTGGAAAGAAGGTGTGAGGCGCAATCAGTGGTCCCGGCGTGTTCTCCGTGGTTGCGGGGCCTTCGTTGGGCTGGCAGCGTGTGGTCGGCCTGAGGTCTGTGGCGCGGGCCGGTGATCGGACGGGGAACGCCGTCTTCTCGCACTGGATGCCTGTGTCTCCATGCAGTCGTCCTCCGGATCGGGTCTTCTGGCAGTGCGAGGTCTGAACTCGGCGTACCAGTCTGGAGCCTCGGTGAAGGGAATTCCCAATGTTGCGCAAAAGTGGTGGAGGTCTTCAGGCACTCGGAGGAGAGCCGAACGGCCGGCATTGGAGGCCGAGAGGCCGAACGGGAATTTCCAGCGGTAGGGTATTTCCTGCGCTCGGAGCACTTCCAGGACCGGGCGCAGTTCTCTGCGGCGCTGTAGGGTGATATTCGACAGATCCTGGAAGAGGTGGATGGGTGCTTCGTTGTGTGTTAGCGGGTTGGCTGCTCGTGCTCTACGGAGAATCTCCTCTTTCAATCGATAGTCGATGACACAGCAAACCACGTCTCGGGGTGGGTCGGATTCTTTACCTCTGGGGCGCAGGGCTCGATGTATGCGCTCCATTCCTATCTGGGTAGTCAGCGGTCTATTCAGCAGGTCATTGAAGAGGGCTGTTACCTCAGACTGCAGGTGTTCCGCGCCTATTGATTCGGGCAGTCCTCTGATGCGGAGATTGTGGCGCCTTCCGCGGTTATCCAAGTCTTCTACGTGTCGGTTAAGGTCCCTTAACTGCATGGTGTGGGAGTCGAGGACTTGGCATGAGCGTCGGAGCACCAAGGAATGAGTTGCGGTGGTCTTCTCCACCTCCTGCACTCTCCCCGTTATCGCCTGGATATCAACCCGGAGGTCAGAGATAGCCGCAGTGAGGGCTGCAGTGAGGGTCTCTTTGATGTCTGTGGCAACCGAGCGCAAGTCGTTGAGGCTAGGCTGTTGCTGTGGTGTAAGTACGATCCCGCCATTGTCAGGGCCTTGTAGTGGGCTCGCGGTCTGTGACAGGCCTCGTGATGACGCCATGTTGCCTGACTGGGACCTGAACATCTCCGGGATATTCTGGGTTAACCGTCCGGCGGTTTCTCTTGGTGACCGGGAGCGGGAGGCAGAAGAGCCACGGGAGGAAGTTCCCATTATTGTAAGGGTTGAAATTGGGGAAAAGTCCTCCGTTGTAGGCAGATGAATCCCTCTTTCGGCAGGAGCTCAGAGATCAAGCTGCCATTCTCACTCATGCATTTCAATGGGGAATTCTGAATAAGAAGCCAAGCTATTCCTATATGACATCCATCTTGGCTCACCCAAATTAAACTTGTTTTATACTCATTGGGCATCCTACTATAGAGGAAAGTTCAATTTGGCCTGAGCCAAGTGCTGGAAATAGTATAATATTGCACCAAATTTGTCACCCTGTCACCCATGCATTTCAATGGGAAATTCTGAATAAGAAGCCAAGCTATTCCTATATAAAACACATCTTGGCTCACGCAAATTCCACTTCATCCATCTTGGCTCACCCAAATTCCACTTCTTTTATACTCTTTGGGCATCCTACTATATAGGAAAGTTCAATTCGGCATGAACAAAGTGCTGAAAATAATATAATATGGCACCAAACTTGTAAACCTGTCACCCTTTCACCCATGCATTTCAATGGGAAATTCTGAATAAGAAGCAAAGTTATTCCTATATGAAGTATATCTTGGCTCACCTAAATTCTACTTGTTTTATACTCATTGGGCATCCTACTATATAGGAAAGTTCAATTCGGCATGAACCAAGTGCTGAAAATAATATAATATGGCACCAAACGTGTCACCCTGCCACCCTGTCACCCATGCATTTCAATGGGAAATTCTGAATAAGAAGCCAAGCTATTCCTATATGAAATCCTTCTTGGCTCACCCAAATTCATCTTGTTTTATACTTATTGGGCATCGTACTATATATATGAAAATTCAATTTGGCACGAGCCAAGTTATGAAAATCATAAAATATGGCACCAAACATGGCACCATGAAAGCCATGCATTTCAGTGGTAAATTCTGAATAAGATGCCAAGCTATTCCTATATGAAATCGATCTTGGCTCACCCAAATTCAACTTGTTTTATACTTATTGGGCATCCTACTATATAGGAAAGTTCAATTTGGCATGAGCCAAGTGCTGAAAATAATATAATATGGTACCAAACTTGTCACCTTGTCACCCATGCATTTCAATGGGGAATTCTGAATAAGAAGCCAAGCTATTCCTATATGACATCCATCTTGGCTCACCCGAATTCAACTTGTTTTATACTCATTGGGCATCATACTATATAGGAAAGTTCAATTTGGCCTGAGCCAAGTGCTGAAAATAGTATAATATGGCACCAAATTTGTCACCCTGTCACCCATGCATTTCAATGGGAAATTCTGAATAAGAAGCCAAGCTATTCCTATATGAAATCCATCTTGGCTCACCCAAATTCCACTTGTTTTATCCTCATTGGCCATTCTACTATATAGGAAAGTTCAATTTGGCACAAGCCAAGTGATAAAATATGGCACCAATCATGGCACCATGACAGCCATACATTTCAATGGGAAATTCTAAATAAGAAGCCAAGCTTTTCCTATATAAAACACACATTGGCTCACCCAAAATCCACTTCATCCATCTTGGCTCACCCAAATTCCATTTCTTTTATACTCATTGGGCATCCTACTATATAGGAAAGTTCAATTTGGCATGATCCAAGTGCTGAAAATAATATAATATGGCACCAAACTTGTTACCCTGTCACCCTGTCACCCTGTCACCCATGCATTTCAATGGGAAATTCTGAATAAGAAGCCAAGTTATTCCTATATGAAGTATATCTTGGCTTACCCAAATTCCACTTGTTTTATACTCATTGGGCATCCTACTATATAGGAAAGTTCAATTTGGCCCGAGCCAAGTGCTGGAAATCATAAAATATGACACCATACTGTACACATTGTCATCTATGCATTTCAATGGGAAATTCTGAATAAGAAGCCAAGCTATTCCTATATAAAATACATCTTGGCTCACCCAAATTCAACTTGTTTTATACTCATTTGGCATCCTACTATATAGGGAAGTTCAATTTGGCATGAGCCAAGTGCTGAAAATAATATAATACGGTACCAAACTTGTCACCCTGTCACCCATGCATTTCAATGGGGAATTCTGAATAAGAAGCCAAGCTATTCCTATATGAAATCCATCCTGGCTCACCAAAATTCAACTTGTTTTACACTCATTGGGCATCCTAGTATATAGGATAGTTCAATTTGGCCTGAGCCAAGTGCTGGAAATAGTATAATATGGCACCAAATTTGTCACCCTGTCACCCATGCATTTCAATGGGAAATTCTGAATAAGAAGCCAAGCCATTCCTATATGAAATCCTTCTTGACTCACCCAAATTCATCTTGTTTTATACTTATTGGGCATCGTACTATATATGAAAATTAAATTTGGCACGATCCAAGTTATGAAAATCATAAAATATGGCACCAAACACGGCACCATGAAAGCCATACATTTCAATGGGAAATTCTGAATAAGAAGCCAAGCTTTTCCTATATAAAACCCATCTTGGCTCACCCAAATTCCACTTCATCCATCTTGGCTCACCCAAATTCCACTTCTTTTATACACATTGGGCATCCTACTATATAGGAAAGTTCAATTCGGCATGAAAAAAGTGCTGAAAATAATATAATATGGCACCAAACTTGTCACCCTGTCACCCTGTCACCCATGCATTTCAATGGGAAATTATGAATAAGAAGCCAAGTTATTCCTATATGAAGTATATCTTGGCTCACCCAAATTCTACCTTTTTTATACTCATTGGGCATCCTACTATATAGGAAAGTTCAATTTGGCCCGAGCCAAGTGCTGGAAATCATAAAATAAGACACCATACTGTACACATTGTCATCCATGCATTTCAATGGGAAATTCTAAATAAGAAGCCAAGCTATTCCTATATGAAATCCATCTTGGCTCACCCAACTTCATCTTGTTTTATACTTATTGGGCATCGTACTATATATGAAAATTCAATTTGGCACGAGCCAAGTTATGAAAATCATAAAATATGGCACCAAACATGGCACCATGAAAGCCATGCATTTCAGTGATAAATTCTGAATAAGATGCCAAGCTATTCCTATATGAAATCCGTCTTGGCTCACCCAAATTCAACTTGTTTTATACTCATTGGGCATCCTACTATGTAGGAAAGTTCAATTTGGCATGAGCCAAGTGCTGAAAATAATATAAGATGGTACCAAACTTGTCAACCTGTCACCCATGCATTTCAATGGGAAATTCCAAATAAGAATCCAAGCAAATTCCTACATGAAATCCATCTTGGCTTCACCCAAATTCAACTTGTTTTATACTCATTGGGCATCCTAGTATATAGGATAGTTCAATTTGGCCTGAGCAAAGTGCTGGAAATCATAAAATATGGCACCAAACTTGTCCCCTGCCATCCATGCATTTCAATGGCAAATTCTGAATAAGAAGCCAAGTTATTCCTATATGAAGTATATCTTGGCTCACCCATATTCCACTTGTTTTATACTCATTGGGCATCATACTTTATAGGGAAGTTCAATTTGGCCTATGCCAAGTTTTGGAAATCATAAAATATGGCACAAAAACGTGTTACCCTGTCACCCATGCATTTCAATGGGAAATTCTGAATAAGAAGCCAAGCTATTCCTACATGATATCAATCTTGGCTCACCCAGTTTCAACTTGTTTTATACTCATTGGGCATCCTACTATATAGGAAAGTTCAATGTGGCCCGAGAAAAGTAATGGAAATCATACAATTAGGCACGAAACATGTCACCCATGCATTTCAATGGGGAATTCTGAATAGGAAAGCCAAGCTATTCCTATATGGAATTCATCATGGCTCACCCAAATTCCTCTTGTTTTATACTCATTGGGCATCCTACTATATAGGAAAGTTAAATTTGGCCTGAGTCAAGTGCTGGAAATAATATAATATGGCACCAAACTTGTCACCCTGTCACCCATGCATTCCAATGGGAAATTCTGAATAAGAAGCCAAGCCATTCCTATGTGAAATCCATCTTGGATCCCCCAAATGCAACTTATTTTGTACTCATTGGGCATCCTACTATATAGAAGAGTTCAATTTGGCCCGAGCCAAGTGACGGAAATCATAAAATATGGCACCAAACATGGCACCATGACAGCCATGCATTTTAATGGTTCATTTTGAATAAGAAACCAAACTATGCCTATATGAAATCCATCTTGGCTCACCCAAATTCCACTTGTTTTATACTCATTGGGCATCCTACTATATAGGAAAGTTCAATTTGGCCCGAGCCATGTGCTGGAAATCATAAAATACTCTTCCGTACTTATACCCTGTAACCCATGCATTTAAATGGGAAATTCTGAATAAGAAGCCAAGCTATTCCTATATGAAATCCATCTTGGCTCACCCAAATTCAACTTGTTTTAAACTTATTAGGCATCATACTATATATGAAAATTCAATTTGGCACGAGCCAAGTCATGAAAATCATAAAATATGGCACCAAACATGGTGTCGCAGTTTCATATGGTTTGTTAGCAGATTCCTGCGTGCCAAGCTGTCCAAGAAGAAATAACATTGTAGAAATACATGTTGAATTGTTCCCAATATTGGCTTTTTGACGGTTCAATATCTCCTGAACTATTAATCCTAGAAACTACAAATTTGGCGCAATGGGTTTTCTCTACCCCCTCTACCTATCTCCCAAGTTTGGTGTCGCCGCTTCATATGGTTCGTTAGCAGATTCCTGCGTGCCAAGCTGTCCAAGAAGAAATAACATGGTAGAAATATATGTTGATTTGTTCCCAATATTGGCTTTTTGACGGTTCAATATCTCCTGAACTATTAATCCTAGAAACTACAAATTTGGCGCAGTGGGTTTTCTCTACCCCCTTCTACGTGTCTCCCAAGTTTGGTGTCGCCACTTCATATGGTTCGTTAGCAGTGCATTTTCAAATTACACCAACTGAACAATAATTTCCCATCGCCGCCAATGTGAATTGTTCCTGATACTGCTGGTCAATATCTCCTGAACCATTAATCCTAGAGACTCCAAATTTGGCGCAGTTGGTTTTCTCTCCCCCCTCTACCTGTTTCACAAGTTTGGTATCGCTGCTTCATATGGTTTGTTAGCAGATTCCCGCGTGCCAAGCTGTCCAGGAAGAAATAAAATTGTGGAAATACATGTTGAATTGTTCCCAATATTGGCTTTTTGACGGTTCCACATCTCCTGAACTATGAATCCTAGAAACTACAAATTTTGCGCAGTGGGTTTTCTCTACCCCCATCTACGTGTCTCCCACGTTTTATGTCGCCGCTTCATATGGTTCGTTAGCAATGCATTTTCAAATTACACCAACTGAACAATAATTTCCCATAGTCGCCAATAGGAATTGTTGCCGATACTGCTGGTCAATATCTCCTGAACCATTAATCCTAGGGACTTCAAATTTGGCGCAGCGGGTTTTCTCTGGTTCATATGGTTCGTTAGCAGATTCCTGCATGCCAAGCTGTCCAAGAAGAAATAACATGGTAGAAATACATGTTGAATTGTTCCCAATATTGGCTTCACCCTGTCACCCATGTATTTCAATGGGGAATTCTGAATAAGAAGCCAAGCTATTCCTATATGACATCCATCTTGGCTCACCCAAATTCAACTTGTTTTATACTCATTGGGCATCCTACTATATAGGAAAGTTCAATTTGGCCTGAGCCAAGTGCTGGAAATAGTATAATATGGCACCAAATTTGTCACCCTGTCACCCATGCATTTCAATGGGAAATTCTGAATAAGAAGCCAAGCTATTCCTATATGAAATCCATCTTGGCTCACCCAAATTCAACTTGTTTATTACTCATTGGGCATTCTACTATATAGGAAAGTTCAATTTGGCATGAGACAAGTGCTGAAAATAATATAATATGGTACCAAACTTGTCACCCTGTCACCCATGCATTTCAATGGGAAATTCCAAATAGGAATCCAAGCAAATTCCTATATGAAATCCATCTTGGCTCACCCAAATTCAACTTGTTTTATACTCATTGGGCATCCTAGTATATAGGATAGTTCAATTTGGCCTGAGCCAAGTGCTGAAAATAGTATAATATGGCACAAAATTTGTCACCCTGTCACCCATGCATTTCAATGTGAAATTCTGAATAAGAAGCCAAGCCATTCCTATATGAAATCCTTCTTGGCTCACCCAAATTCATCTTGTTTTATACTTATTGGGCATCGTACTATATATGAAAATTCAATTTGGCACGAGCCAAGTTATGAAAATCATAAAATATGGCACCAAACATGGCACCATGAAAGCCATGCATTTCAGTGGTAAATTCTGAATAAGATGCCAAGCTATTCCTATATGAAATCCATCTTGGCTCACCCAAATTCAACTTGTTTTATACTCATTGGGCATCCTAGTATATAGGATAGTTCAATTTGGCATGAGCCAAGTCCTGAAAATAATATAATATGGTACCAAACTTGTCACACTGTCACCCATTCATTTCAATGGGGAATTCTGAATAAGAAGCCAAGCTATTCCTATATGAAATCCATCTTGGCTCACCAAAATTCAACTTGTTTTATACTCATTGGGCATCCTACTATATAGGGAAGTTCAATTCGGCATGAACCAAGTGCTGAAAATAATATAATATGGCACCAAACTTGTTACCCTGTCATCCTGTCACCCATGCATTTCAATGGGAAATTCTGAATAAGAAGCCAAGTTATTCCTATATGAAGTATATCTTGGCTCACCCAAATTCCACTTGTTTTATACTCATTGGGCATCCTACTATATAGGAAAGTTCAATTTGGCCAGAGCCAAGTGCTGGAAATCATAAAATATGACACCATACTGTACACATTGTCATCCATGCATTTCAATGGGAAATTCTGAATAAGAAGCCAAGCTATTCCTATATGAAATCCATCTTGGCTCACCCAAATTCAACTTGTTTTATACTCATTGGGCATCCTACTATATAGGAAAGTTCAATTTGGCATGAGCCAAGTGCTGAAAATAATATAATATGGTACCAAACTTGTCACCCTGTCACCCATGCATTTCAATGGGGAATTCCAAATAAGAATCCAAGCAAATTCCTATATGAAACCCATCTTGGCTCACCCAAATTCAACTTGTTTTACACTCATTGGGCATCCTAGTATATAGGATAGTTCAATTTGGCCTGAGCCAAGTGCTGGAAATAGTATAATATGGCACCAAATTTGTCACCCTGTCACCCATGCATTTCAATGGGAAATTCTGAATAAGAAGCCAAGCTATTCCTATATGAAATCCATCTTGGCTCACCCAAATTCAACTTGTTTTATACTCATTGGGCATCCTACTATATAGGAAAGTTCAATTTGGCATGAGACAAGTGCTGAAAATAATATAATATGGTACCAAACTTGTCACCCTGTCACCCATGCATTTCAATGGGAAATTCCAAATAAGAATCCAAGCAAATTCCTATATGAAATCCATCTTGGCTCACCCAAATTCAACTTGTTTTAAACTCATTGGGCATCCTAGTATATAGGATAGTTCAATTTGGCCTGAGCCAAGTGCTGAAAATAGTATAATATGGCACCAAATTTGTCACCCTGTCACCCATGCATTTCAATGGGAAATTCTGAATAAGAAGCCAAGCCATTCCTATATGAAATCCTTCTTGGCTCACCCAAATTAATCTTGTTTTATACTTATTGGGCATCGTACTATATATGAAAATTCAATTCGGCACGAGCCAAGTTATGAAAATCATAAAATATGGCACCAAACATGGCACCATGAAAGCCATGCATTTCAATGGGAAATTCTGAATAAGAAGCCAAGCTATTCCTATATGAAATCCATCTTGGTTCACCCAAATTCCACTTGTTTTATACTCATTGGGCATCCTACTATATAGGAAAGTTCAATTTGGCCCGAGCCAAGTGCTGGAACTCATAAAATATGGCACCATACTGTTCACCCTGTCACCCTGTCACCCATGCATTTCAATGGGGAATTCTGAATAAGAAGCCAAGCTATTCCTATATAAAACCCATCTTGACTGCCCCAAATTCAACTTGTTTTATACTCATTGGGCATCCTACTATATAGGAAAGTTCAATTTGGCTTGAGCCAAGTGCTGGAAATCATAAAATATGGCACCAACCTTGTCACCCTGTCACCCATGCATTTCAATGGGGAATTCTGAATAAGAAGCCAAGCTATTCCTATATGACATCCATCTTGGCTCACCCAAATTAAACTTGTTTTATACTCATTGGGCATCCTACTATAGAGGAAAGTTCAATTTGGCCTGAGCCAAGTGCTGGAAATAGTATAATATTGCACCAAATTTGTCACCCTGTCACCCATGCATTTCAATGGGAAATTCTGAATAAGAAGCCAAGCTATTCCTATATGAAATCCATCTTGGCTCACCCAAATTAAACTTGTTTTATACTCATTGGGCATCCTACTATAGAGGAAAGTTCAATTTGGCCACACCCAAGTGCTGGAAATAGTATAATATTCCACTTCTTTTATACTCTTTGGGCATCCTACTTTATAGGAAAGTTCAATTTGGCTATTCCTATATAAAACACATCTTGGCTCACGCAAATTCCAATTCATATCTTGGCTCACCCAAATTCCACTTGTTTTATACTCATTGGGCATCCTACTATATAGGAAAGTTCAATTCGGCATGAACAAAGTGCTGAAAATAATATAATATGGCACCAAAATTGTAAACCTGTCACCCTTTCACCCATGCATTTCAATGGGAAATTCTGCATGAACAAAGTGCTTCCTCCTGTACCCTTTCAAGTATTCATCTTGGCTCACCTAAATTCTACTTGTTTTATACTCATTGGGCATCCTACTATATAGGAAAGTTCAATTCGGCATGAACCAAGTGCTGAAAATAATATAATATGGCACCAAACGTGTCACCCTGCCACCCTGTCACCCATGCATTTCAATGGGAAATTCTGAATAAGAAGCCAAGCTATTCCTATATGAAATCCTTCTTGGCTCACCCAAATTCATCTTGTTTTATACTTATTGGGCATCGTACTATATATATGAAAATTCAATTTGGCACGAGCCAAGTTATGAAAATCATAAAATATGGCACCAAACATGGCACCATGAAAGCCATGCATTTCAGTGGTAAATTCTGAATAAGATGCCAAGCTATTCCTATATGAAATCGATCTTGGCTCACCCAAATTCAACTTGTTTTATACTTATTGGGCATCCTACTATATAGGAAAGTTCAATTTGGCATGAGCCAAGTGCTGAAAATAATATAATATGGTACCAAACTTGTCACCTTGTCACCCATGCATTTCAATGGGGAATTCTGAATAAGAAGCCAAGCTATTCCTATATGACATCCATCTTGGCTCACCCGAATTCAACTTGTTTTATACTCATTGGGCATCATACTATATAGGAAAGTTCAATTTGGCCTGAGCCAAGTGCTGAAAATAGTATAATATGGCACCAAATTTGTCACCCTGTCACCCATGCATTTCAATGGGAAATTCTGAATAAGAAGCCAAGCTATTCCTATATGAAATCCATCTTGGCTCACCCAAATTCCACTTGTTTTATCCTCATTGGCCATTCTACTATATAGGAAAGTTCAATTTGGCACAAGCCAAGTGATAAAATATGGCACCAATCATGGCACCATGACAGCCATACATTTCAATGGGAAATTCTAAATAAGAAGCCAAGCTTTTCCTATATAAAACACACATTGGCTCACCCAAAATCCACTTCATCCATCTTGGCTCACCCAAATTCCATTTCTTTTATACTCATTGGGCATCCTACTATATAGGAAAGTTCAATTTGGCATGATCCAAGTGCTGAAAATAATATAATATGGCACCAAACTTGTTACCCTGTCACCCTGTCACCCTGTCACCCATGCATTTCAATGGGAAATTCTGAATAAGAAGCCAAGTTATTCCTATATGAAGTATATCTTGGCTTACCCAAATTCCACTTGTTTTATACTCATTGGGCATCCTACTATATAGGAAAGTTCAATTTGGCCCGAGCCAAGTGCTGGAAATCATAAAATATGACACCATACTGTACACATTGTCATCTATGCATTTCAATGGGAAATTCTGAATAAGAAGCCAAGCTATTCCTATATAAAATACATCTTGGCTCACCCAAATTCAACTTGTT
Organism: Lithobates sylvaticus; assembly: GCA_028564925.1. Lineage (NCBI taxonomy): Eukaryota > Metazoa > Chordata > Amphibia > Anura > Ranidae > Lithobates > Lithobates sylvaticus. The sequence continues at coordinate 621,599,907 of CM053028.1, read as the reverse complement.
TTATACTCATTGGGCATCCTACTATATAGGGAAGTTCAATTTGGCATGAGCCAAGTGCTGAAAATAATATAATACGGTACCAAACTTGTCACCCTGTCACCCATGCATTTCAATGGGGAATTCTGAATAAGAAGCCAAGCTATTCCTATATGAAATCCATCCTGGCTCACCAAAATTCAACTTGTTTTACACTCATTGGGCATCCTAGTATATAGGATAGTTCAATTTGGCCTGAGCCAAGTGCTGGAAATAGTATAATATGGCACCAAATTTGTCACCCTGTCACCCATGCATTTCAATGGGAAATTCTGAATAAGAAGCCAAGCCATTCCTATATGAAATCCTTCTTGACTCACCCAAATTCATCTTGTTTTATACTTATTGGGCATCGTACTATATATGAAAATTAAATTTGGCACGATCCAAGTTATGAAAATCATAAAATATGGCACCAAACACGGCACCATGAAAGCCATACATTTCAATGGGAAATTCTGAATAAGAAGCCAAGCTTTTCCTATATAAAACCCATCTTGGCTCACCCAAATTCCACTTCATCCATCTTGGCTCACCCAAATTCCACTTCTTTTATACACATTGGGCATCCTACTATATAGGAAAGTTCAATTCGGCATGAAAAAAGTGCTGAAAATAATATAATATGGCACCAAACTTGTCACCCTGTCACCCTGTCACCCATGCATTTCAATGGGAAATTATGAATAAGAAGCCAAGTTATTCCTATATGAAGTATATCTTGGCTCACCCAAATTCTACCTTTTTTATACTCATTGGGCATCCTACTATATAGGAAAGTTCAATTTGGCCCGAGCCAAGTGCTGGAAATCATAAAATATGACACCATACTGTACACATTGTCATCCATGCATTTCAATGGGAAATTCTGAATAAGAAGCCAAGCTATTCCTATATGAAATCCATCTTGGCTCACCCAACTTCATCTTGTTTTATACTTATTGGGCATCGTACTATATATGAAAATTCAATTTGGCACGAGCCAAGTTATGAAAATCATAAAATATGGCACCAAACATGGCACCATGAAAGCCATGCATTTCAGTGATAAATTCTGAATAAGATGCCAAGCTATTCCTATATGAAATCCGTCTTGGCTCACCCAAATTCAACTTGTTTTATACTCATTGGGCATCCTACTATGTAGGAAAGTTCAATTTGGCATGAGCCAAGTGCTGAAAATAATATAAGATGGTACCAAACTTGTCAACCTGTCACCCATGCATTTCAATGGGAAATTCCAAATAAGAATCCAAGCAAATTCCTACATGAAATCCATCTTGGCTTCACCCAAATTCAACTTGTTTTATACTCATTGGGCATCCTAGTATATAGGATAGTTCAATTTGGCCTGAGCAAAGTGCTGGAAATCATAAAATATGGCACCAAACTTGTCCCCTGCCATCCATGCATTTCAATGGCAAATTCTGAATAAGAAGCCAAGTTATTCCTATATGAAGTATATCTTGGCTCACCCATATTCCACTTGTTTTATACTCATTGGGCATCATACTTTATAGGGAAGTTCAATTTGGCCTATGCCAAGTTTTGGAAATCATAAAATATGGCACAAAAACGTGTTACCCTGTCACCCATGCATTTCAATGGGAAATTCTGAATAAGAAGCCAAGCTATTCCTACATGATATCAATCTTGGCTCACCCAGTTTCAACTTGTTTTATACTCATTGGGCATCCTACTATATAGGAAAGTTCAATGTGGCCCGAGAAAAGTAATGGAAATCATACAATTAGGCACGAAACATGTCACCCATGCATTTCAATGGGGAATTCTGAATAGGAAAGCCAAGCTATTCCTATATGGAATTCATCATGGCTCACCCAAATTCCTCTTGTTTTATACTCATTGGGCATCCTACTATATAGGAAAGTTAAATTTGGCCTGAGTCAAGTGCTGGAAATAATATAATATGGCACCAAACTTGTCACCCTGTCACCCATGCATTCCAATGGGAAATTCTGAATAAGAAGCCAAGCCATTCCTATGTGAAATCCATCTTGGATCCCCCAAATGCAACTTATTTTGTACTCATTGGGCATCCTACTATATAGAAGAGTTCAATTTGGCCCGAGCCAAGTGACGGAAATCATAAAATATGGCACCAAACATGGCACCATGACAGCCATGCATTTTAATGGTTCATTTTGAATAAGAAACCAAACTATGCCTATATGAAATCCATCTTGGCTCACCCAAATTCCACTTGTTTTATACTCATTGGGCATCCTACTATATAGGAAAGTTCAATTTGGCCCGAGCCATGTGCTGGAAATCATAAAATACTCTTCCGTACTTATACCCTGTAACCCATGCATTTAAATGGGAAATTCTGAATAAGAAGCCAAGCTATTCCTATATGAAATCCATCTTGGCTCACCCAAATTCAACTTGTTTTAAACTTATTAGGCATCATACTATATATGAAAATTCAATTTGGCACGAGCCAAGTCATGAAAATCATAAAATATGGCACCAAACATGGTGTCGCAGTTTCATATGGTTTGTTAGCAGATTCCTGCGTGCCAAGCTGTCCAAGAAGAAATAACATTGTAGAAATACATGTTGAATTGTTCCCAATATTGGCTTTTTGACGGTTCAATATCTCCTGAACTATTAATCCTAGAAACTACAAATTTGGCGCAATGGGTTTTCTCTACCCCCTCTACCTATCTCCCAAGTTTGGTGTCGCCGCTTCATATGGTTCGTTAGCAGATTCCTGCGTGCCAAGCTGTCCAAGAAGAAATAACATGGTAGAAATATATGTTGATTTGTTCCCAATATTGGCTTTTTGACGGTTCAATATCTCCTGAACTATTAATCCTAGAAACTACAAATTTGGCGCAGTGGGTTTTCTCTACCCCCTTCTACGTGTCTCCCAAGTTTGGTGTCGCCACTTCATATGGTTCGTTAGCAGTGCATTTTCAAATTACACCAACTGAACAATAATTTCCCATCGCCGCCAATGTGAATTGTTCCTGATACTGCTGGTCAATATCTCCTGAACCATTAATCCTAGAGACTCCAAATTTGGCGCAGTTGGTTTTCTCTCCCCCCTCTACCTGTTTCACAAGTTTGGTATCGCTGCTTCATATGGTTTGTTAGAAGATTCCCGTGTGCCAAGCTGTCCAGGAAGAAATAAAATTGTGGAAATACATGTTGAATTGTTCCCAATATTGGCTTTTTGACGGTTCCACATCTCCTGAACTATGAATCCTAGAAACTACAAATTTTGCGCAGTGGGTTTTCTCTACCCCCATCTACGTGTCTCCCACGTTTTATGTCGCCGCTTCATATGGTTCGTTAGCAATGCATTTTCAAATTACACCAACTGAACAATAATTTCCCATAGTCGCCAATAGGAATTGTTGCCGATACTGCTGGTCAATATCTCCTGAACCATTAATCCTAGGGACTTCAAATTTGGCGCAGTGGGTTTTCTCTGGTTCATATGGTTCGTTAGCAGATTCCTGCATGCCAAGCTGTCCAAGAAGAAATAACATGGTAGAAATACATGTTGAATTGTTCCCAATATTGGCTTCACCCTGTCACCCATGTATTTCAATGGGGAATTCTGAATAAGAAGCCAAGCTATTCCTATATGACATCCATCTTGGCTCACCCAAATTCAACTTGTTTTATACTCATTGGGCATCCTACTATATAGGAAAGTTCAATTTGGCCTGAGCCAAGTGCTGGAAATAGTATAATATGGCACCAAATTTGTCACCCTGTCACCCATGCATTTCAATGGGAAATTCTGAATAAGAAGCCAAGCTATTCCTATATGAAATCCATCTTGGCTCACCCAAATTCAACTTGTTTATTACTCATTGGGCATTCTACTATATAGGAAAGTTCAATTTGGCATGAGACAAGTGCTGAAAATAATATAATATGGTACCAAACTTGTCACCCTGTCACCCATGCATTTCAATGGGAAATTCCAAATAGGAATCCAAGCAAATTCCTATATGAAATCCATCTTGGCTCACCCAAATTCAACTTGTTTTATACTCATTGGGCATCCTAGTATATAGGATAGTTCAATTTGGCCTGAGCCAAGTGCTGAAAATAGTATAATATGGCACAAAATTTGTCACCCTGTCACCCATGCATTTCAATGTGAAATTCTGAATAAGAAGCCAAGCCATTCCTATATGAAATCCTTCTTGGCTCACCCAAATTAATCTTGTTTTATACTTATTGGGCATCGTACTATATATGAAAATTCAATTCGGCACGAGCCAAGTTATGAAAATCATAAAATATGGCACCAAACATGGCACCATGAAAGCCATGCATTTCAGTGGAAAAATTCTGAATAAGATGCCAAGCTATTCCTATATGAAATCCATCTTGGATCACCCAAATTCAACTTGTTTTATACTCATTGGGCATCCTACTATATAGGAAAGTTCAATTTGGCATGAGCCAAGTGCTGAAAATAATATAATATGGTACCAAACTTGTCACCCTGTCACCCATGCATTTCAATGGGGAATTCTGAATAAGAAGCCAAGCTATTCCTATATGACATCCATCTTGGCTCACCCAAATTCAACTTGTTTTATACTCATTGGGCATCCTACTATATAGGAAAGTTCAATTCGGCATGAACCAAGTGCTGAAAATAATATAATATGGCACCAAACTTGTTACCCTGTCACCCTGTCACCCATGCATTTCAATGGGAAATTCTGAATAAGAAGCCAAGTTATTCCTATATGAAGTATATCTTGGCTCACCCAAATTCCACTTGTTTTATACTCATTGGTCATCCTACTATATAGGAAAGTTCAATTTGGCCCGAGCCAAGTGCTGGAAATCATAAAATATGACACCATACTGTACACATTGTCATCCATGCATTTCAAAGGGAAATTCTGAATAAGAAGCCAAGCTATTCCTATATGAAATCCATCTTGGCTCACCCAAATTCAACTTGTTTTATACTCATTGGGCATCCTACTATATAGGAAAGTTCAATTTGGCATGAGCCAAGTGCTGAAAATAATATAATATGGTACCAAACTTGTCACCCTGTCACCCATGCATTTCAATGGGGAATTCCAAATAAGAATCCAAGCAAATTCCTATATGAAACCCATCTTGGCTCACCCAAATTCAACTTGTTTTACACTCATTGGGCATCCTAGTATATAGGATAGTTCAATTTGGCCTGAGCCAAGTGCTGGAAATAGTATAATATGGCACCAAATTTGTCACCCTGTCACCCATGCATTTCAATGGGAAATTCTGAATAAGAAGCCAAGCTATTCCTATATGAAATCCATCTTGGCTCACCCAAATTCAACTTGTTTTATACTCATTGGACATTCTACTATATAGGAAAGTTCAATTTGGCATGAGACAAGTGCTGAAAATAATATAATATGGTACCAAACTTGTCACCCTGTCACCCATGCATTTCAATGGGAAATTCCAAATAAGAATCCAAGCAAATTCCTATATGAAATCCATCTTGGCTCACCCAAATTCAACTTGTTTTAAACTCATTGGGCATCCTAGTATATAGGATAGTTCAATTTGGCCTGAGCCAAGTGCTGAAAATAGTATAATATGGCACCAAATTTGTCACCCTGTCACCCATGCATTTCAATGGGAAATTCTGAATAAGAAGCCAAGCCATTCCTATATGAAATCCTTCTTGGCTCACCCAAATTAATCTTGTTTTATACTTATTGGGCATCGTACTATATATGAAAATTCAATTCGGCACGAGCCAAGTTATGAAAATCATAAAATATGGCACCAAACATGGCACCATGAAAGCCATGCATTTCAGTGGAAAAATTCTGAATAAGATGCCAAGCTATTCCTATATGAAATCCATCTTGGATCACCCAAATTCAACTTGTTTTATACTCATTGGGCATCCTACTATATAGGAAAGTTCAATTTGGCATGAGCCAAGTGCTGAAAATAATATAATATGGTACCAAACGTGTCACCCTGTCACCCATGCATTTCAATGGGGAATTCTGAATAAGAAGCCAAGCTATTCCTATATGACATCCATCTTGACTGCCCCAAATTCAACTTGTTTTATACTCATTGGGCATCCTACTATATAGGAAAGTTCAATTTGGCACAAGCCAAGTGATGAAAATCATAAAATATGGCACCAAACATGGCACCATGAAAGCCATGCATTTCAGTGGTAAATTCTGAATAAGATGCCAAGCTATTCCTATATGAAATCCATCTTGGCTGACCCAAATTCAACTTGTTTTATACTCATTGGGCATCCTACTATATAGGAAAGTTCAATTTGGCATGAGCCAAGTGCTGAAAATAATATAATATGGTACCAAACTTGTCACCCTGTCACCCATGCATTTCAATGGGAAATTCTGAATAAGAAGCCAAGCTATTCCTATATGACACCCATCTTGGCTCACCCAAATGAAACTTGTTTTATACTCATTGGGCATCCTACTATATAGGAAAGTTCAATTTGGCCTGAGCCAAGTGCTGGAAATAGTATAATATGGCACCAAATTTGTCACCCTGTCACCCATGCATTTCAATGGGAAATTCTGAATAAGAAGCCAAGCTATTCCTATATGAAATCCATCCTGGCTCACCAAAATCCAACTTGTTTTATCCTCATTTGGCATTCTACTATATAGGAAAGTTCAATTTGGCACAAGCCAAGTGATGAAAATCATAAAATATGGCACCAATCATGGCACCATGACAGCCATACATTTCAATGGGAAATTCTGAATAAGAAGCCAAGCTTTTCCTATATAAAACACACCTTGGCTCACCCAAATTCCACTTCATCCATCTTGGCTCACCCAAATTCCATTTCTTTTATACTCATTGGGCATCCTACTATATAGGAAAGTTCAATTCGGCATGAACCAAGTGCTGAAAATAATATAATATGGCACCAAACTTGTTACCCTGTCACCCTGTCACCCATGCATTTCAATGGGAAATTCTGAATAAGAAGCCAAGATATTCCTATATGAAATACATCTTGGCTCACCCAAATTCAACTTGTTTTATACTCATTGGGCATCCTACTATATAGGAAAGTTCAATTTGGCCTGAGCCAAGTGCTGGAAATAGTATAATATGGCACCAATCATGGCACCATGACAGCCATACATTTCAATGGGAAATTCTAAATAAGAAGCCAAGCTTTTCCTATATAAAACACACCTTGGCTCACCCAAATTCCACTTCATCCATCTTGGCTCACCCAAATTCCATTTCTTTTATACTCATTGGGCATCCTACTATATAGGAAAGTTCAATTTGGCCCGAGCCAAGTGATGAAAATAATATAATATGGCACCAAACGTGTTACCCTGTCACCCTGTCACCCATGCATTTCAATGGGAAATTCTAAATAAGAAGCCAAGTTATTCCTATATGAAATCCATCTTGGCTCACCCAAATTCCATTTCTTTTATACTCATTGGGCATCCTACTATATAGGAAAGTTCAATTTGGCCCGAGCCAAGTGCTGGAAATCATAAAATATGACACCATACTGTACACATTGTCATCTATGCATTTCAATGGGAAATTCTGAATAAGAAGCCAAGCTATTCCTATATGAAATACATCTTGGCTAACCCAAATTCAACTTGTTTTATACTCATTGGGCATCCTACTATATAGGAAAGTTCAATTTGGCATGAGCCAAGTGCTGAAAATAATATAATATGGTACCAAACTTGTCACCCTGTCACCCATGCATTTCAATGGGGAATTCCAAATAAGAATCCAAGCAAATCCCTATATGAAATCCATCTTGGCTCACCCAAATTCAACTTGTTTTACACTCATTGGGCATCCTAGTATATAGGATAGTTCAATTTGGCCTGAGCCAAGTGCTGGAAATAGTATAATATGGCACCGAATTTGTCACCCTGTCACCCTGTCACCCATGCATTTCAATGGGAAATTCTGAATAAGAAGCCAAGCCATTCCTATATGAAATCCTTCTTGGCTCACCCGAATTCATCTTGTTTTATACTTATTTGGCATCGTACTATATATGAAAATTCAATTTGGCACGAGCCAAGTTATGAAAATCATAAAATATGGCACCAAACATGGCACCATGAAAGCCATGCATTTCAGTGGTAAATTCTGAATAAGATGCCAAGCTATTCCTATATGAAATCCATCTTGGCTGACCCAAATTCAACTTGTTTTATACTCATTGGGCATCCTACTATATAGGAAAGTTCAATTTGGCATGAGCCAAGTGCTGAAAATAATATAATATGGTACCAAACGTGTCACCCTGTCACCCATGCATTTCAATGGGAAATTCTGAATAAGAAGCCAAGATATTCCTATATGAAATACATCTTGGCTCACCCAAATTCAACTTGTTTTATACTCATTGGGCATCCTACTATATAGGAAAGTTCAATTTGGCATGAGCCAAGTGCTGAAAATAATATAATATGGTACCAAACTTGTCACCCTGTCACCCATGCATTTCAATGGGAAATTCTAAATAAGAAGCCAAGCTTTTCCTATATAAAACACACCTTGGCTCACCCAAATTCCACTTCATCCATCTTGGCTCACCCAAATTCCATTTCTTTTATACTCATTGGGCATCCTACTATATAGGAAAGTTCAATTCGGCTGGAACCAAGTGCTGAAAATAATATAATATGGCACGAAACTTGTTACCCTGTCACCCTGTCACCCATGCATTTCAATGGGAAATTCTGAATAAGAAGCCAAGCCATTCCTATATGAAATCCTTCTTGGCTCACCGAAATTCATCTTGTTTTATACTTATTGGGCATCGTACTATATATGAAAATGCAATTTGGCACAAGCCAAGTTATGAAAATCATAAAATATGGCACCAAACATGGCACCATGAAAGCCATGCATTTCAGTGGTAAATTCTGAATAAGATGCCAAGCTATTCCTATATGAAATCCATCTTGGCTCACCCAAATTCAACTTGTTTTATACCCATTGGGCATCCTACTATATAGGAAAGTTCCATTTGGCATGAGCCAAGTGCTGAAAATAATATAATACGGTACCAAACTTGTCACCCTGTCACCCATGCATTTCAATGGGGAATTCTGAATAAGAAGCCAAGCTATTCCTATATGACATCCATCTTGGCTCACCCAAATTCAACTTGTTTTATACTCATTGGGCATCCTACTATATAGGAAAGTTCAATTTGGCCTGAGCCAAGTGCTGGAAATAGAATAATATGGCACCAAATTTGTCACCCTGTCACCCATGCATTTCAATGGGAAATTCTGAATAAGAAGCCAAGCTATTCCTATATGAAATCCATCCTGGCTCACCCAAATTCCACTTGTTTTATACTCATTGGGCATCCTACTATATGGGAAAGTTCAATTTGGCACAAGCCAAGTGATGGAAATCATAAAATATGGCACCAATCATGGCACCATGACAGCCATACATTTCAATGGGAAATTCTGAATAAGAAGCCAAGCTTTTCCTATATAAAACCCATCTTGGCTCACCCAAATTCCACTTCATCCATCTTGGCTCACCCAAATTCCATTTCTTTTATACTCATTGGGCATCCTACTATATAGGAAAGTTCAATTTGGCATGAACCAAGTGCTGAAAATAATATAATATGGCACCAAACTTGTTACCCTGTCACCCATGCATTTCAATGGGAAATTCTGAATAAGAAGCCAAGTTATTCCTATATGAAGTATATCTTGGCTCTCCCAAATTCCACTTGTTTTATACTCATTGGGCATCCTACTATATAGGAAAGTTCAATTTGGCCCGAGCCAAGTGCTGGAAATCATAAAATATGACACCATACTGTACACATTGTCATCCATGCATTTCAATGGGAAATTCTGAATACGAAGCCAAGCTATTCCTATATGAAATCCATCTTGGCTCACCCAAATTAAACTTGTTTTATACTCATTGGGCATCCTACTATATAGGAAAGTTCAATTTGGCATGAGCCAAGTGCTGAAAATAATATAATATGGTACCAAACTTGTCACCCTGTCACCCATGCATTTCAATGGGAAATTCCAAATAAGAATCCAAGCAAATTCCTATATGAAATCCATCTTGGCTCACCCAAATTCAACTTGTTTTATACTCATTGGGCATCCTAGTATATAGGATAGTTCAATTTGGCCTGAGCCAAGTGCTGGAAATAGTATAATATGACACCAAATTTGTCACCCTGTCACCCATGCATTTCAATGGGAAATTCTGAATAAGAAGCCAAGCCATTCCTATATGAAATCCTTCTTGGCTCACCCGAATTCATCTTGTTTTATACTTATTGGGCATCGTACTATATATGAAAATTCAATTTGGCACGAGCCAAGTTATGAAAATCATAAAATATGGCACCAAACATGGCACCATGAAAGCCATGCATTTCAGTGGTAAATTCTGAATAAGATGCCAAGCTATCCCTATATGAAATCCATCTTGGCTCACCCAAATTCAACTTCTTTTATACTCATTGGGTATCCTACTATATAGGATAGTTCAATTTGGCCTGAGCCCAGTGGCGGTGCGTGCATAGAGGGCGCAGGAGCGCCGCCCCCCCTCTCCTGCACCGCTCTATCACCAATAGATAGATTCATGCATTGCATGAATCTATCTATTGTCACCGCTGCCGCCCCCTATTCAGGTGTCCGGCCCCTGATCGGGCGCCGGGCATCTGAATTACAGTGGGGGGGGTGTTGCTGGAAGCGCCCCTATTAGAGCTGTAAGCTCTAATAGGGGACCCTATTAGAGCGGTGTGCTCTAATAGGCTTCCCTAAGTGTAAACAGCGGGCGCACGGCTGTGCGTTCGCTGATTACACAGTATTGTGTTAGGGAAGCGAATACATCGCTTCCCTAACACAGACCCGCCTCTCAGCCAATCAGGTTGCCAGGTCTGTTACCTGTCACCTGATTGGCTGAAGTCACAGGCGCTGTGATTGGACGCTAGGCGTCCAATCACCTAGCGTCCAATCACAGCAGAAGAAGACAGGAGGAGCGCGGGAGAAGACATCCGACGGAGACACCGCTCGTCGCCTGACGCCGTCACCAGCTGCACACCGGGACAAGGTAAGTGCAGAGGGCAGGCAGGGGGCACAGTGGCAGCACTTTAGGGGCACAGTGGCAGCACTTTAGGGGCACAGTGGCAGAACTTGGGGCACAATGGCAGCACTTAAGGGGCACAATGGCAGAACTTGGGGCACAATGGCAGCACTTAAGGGGCACAATGGCAGAACTTGGGGCACAATGGCAGCACTTAAGGGGCACAATGGCAGAACTTGGGGCACAATGGCAGCACTTAAGGGGCACAATGGCAGAACTTGGGGCACAATGGCAGAACTTGGGGCACAGTGGCAGCACTTGGGGCACAATGGCAGAACTTGGGGCACAGTGGCAGAACTTGGGGCACAGTGGCAGAACTTGGGGCACAGTGGCAGCACTTAAGGGGCACAGTGGCAGAACTTAAGGGGCACAGTGGCAGAACTTAAGGGGCACAGTGGCAGAACTTGGGGCACAGTGGCAGCGTTTGATGGGCACAGTGGCAGCGTTTGATGGGCACAGTGGCAGCGTTTGATGGGCACAGTGGCAGCACGTGGGGCACAGTGGCAGCGTTTAATGGGCACAGTGGCAGCGTTTAATGGGCACAGTGGCAGCGTTTGATGGCACAGTGAGGCTGTTTGTTTGCGCCCCCCCAAAAATTTTGAGCACCAGCCGCCACTGCCTGAGCCAAGTGCTGGAAATCATAAAATAGGGCACCAAACGTGTCCCCTGTCATCCATGCATTTCAATGGCAAATTCAGAATAAGAATCAAAGCAAATTCCTATATGAAATCCATCTTGGCTCACCCAAATTCAACTTCTTTTATACTCATTGGGTATCCTACTATATAGGAAAGTTCAATTTGGCCCGAGCCAAATGATGGCAGTAACATCAGCCTAGAGAAAGGGGGTGCCCAAGAAGGACAACAAACTGGCAGTCATGTTCCCCCAGCTGCAGCATACTGCCAAGTTTGCTCCAGTGACTAGGAGGGAGGGGATGATGAGGTCACTGACTCTCCGTGGGTGCGTGATAGGAGAGAGGAGGAGGCACATCTACAATGAGCTAGCTTAAGGGCAGCCAACCACATGTTTTGTACAGTTGTTTTGTAGTGACTGAACATGTTTGTGAATCAAAAATTCCTGAATAAAGGGAATCTGCAACACCAGCTTGTATTGGGATGGATTTTTAACTATAATACAGCTTCAAATGTACAACTTCATCAGATTGTACAACAATTGTCATAATCGGTCTATTCTTCATTTAATGTTTTTAGAATTTCTAATTGCGATAAAATGTGATGATAGCTCATTGGTGGAAATGGTGGGTGGCTCTTAGAAGAGCCTTTGTGTCGGGATGATGGGGATACATGACTTGTGTACGGGATCTGGGAAGAGATACAATATGATTTCATGGTTTTCCTTTTGAATCCCCAAGGGAAAAAAAAAAGAATAAAACTGTAATCTGAGTGTGGACTGTGATAACAAAATTACAATTCATGCCTGGGAGTTTGAGGAAACAGAGGGGCATCAAGGCTACAAAATTATTCTTAAATGTGTTTTTTATCTGTCAAAAAAATGCACCAAAATTTTTTTTTGGTCTTTTCAGGTTACTTTGCTCTATAAGAATTTAGGGAGGTGAAATACAGGCGGACATCTAGATTTAGGATTTTGCACTACTAATCTGATTATTAGTGCACTTTTCTGGCGTAAAAAAAATAAATACATTTTTTTTTAAATCTAAACCTAATTGGATTTATAGATTATTTATCACCCAACATGAGGGCCCCATGGCGAAGGAGGTAAGGATGGAGGGTCCCCAGCTCTTTCATGCAGCTGCCTCCAGAGAGCCTGGTGGAGATGGGACACAGGCTCAGCTACCCCTCTTGGTACTGCTGGACAGATGAGAGCTGGGAGGACCGGTGCTTCCCTAGGTGTGTGTGTGTGTGTCACTGCCTCCCACCTGTGACACTGCCTCCCACCTGTGACACTGCCTCCCACCTGTCCCACTGCCTCTCACCTGTGATGCTGCCCCCCCCCCCCAACTGCCCCTTCACAGGGCTCAAGTCCTGCAGGAACGCATGGGAACGGAGTTCCTGTACTTTTTCCACAACAGGAACTTAGTTCCCGTTAGCAGCCGTGTCCCGCAAGACTTTGAAGTATGCAAGCTGTGTGGCAGGTGCTACACCAGCAGCTGCCGACACAGCTCGCTATAGTAAGTGCCGCACACCTGACCATTCAGGAATTGCCAGTAGGGGGCCCCATGACAGCTTCCGCTTCGATCTACCTGTCAATCACAGCTAGCTGACAGGTAGATCAGGTCCCTGCTGCTAAGAGATTGTATTTAGTCAGACCTCTCGTGATGCGCTCCTCCCCGCCGGCCCCTCCTGATTTTCTGTCTCCTCACCCCCCCCCCCAGTCTCCTGCATACTTTCTCTGTGTGTCCCGCTGAATCCCCCCCTCCTCTATCTTCAGTGCCATATGATGAGAGAACCCAGAGGAGGAGCACAGCTATTCTGCTCACAGGACATGCAGGGAGAGAGGTGAGCTGAGGGAGGGACATCAGTTTGGGGTGGTAAGCTGAGCACAATACCTGGCAAAGTTTAATGCCAGGAGGGAAGTTTATGTGGAAATATGTGAAGGGTTGGAATAGCAGCAAGTGTGTGTTGGAGCCCTGCAGAGTTTGCAGCCCCCCCCCCCCCCCCCCCCCCCCCCCCCCCCCCCCCACCCCCCCCCCACCCCCCCCCCCCCCCCCCCCCCCCCCCTCCCCCCCCCCCCCCCCCCCCCCCCCCCCCGAGCTAACATATATCTCCTAAGCAGGAACACATCACTATCTCCCCAAGCATTCTGTCCAGATAATGTGCAGTTCATTTATGACCTTTCCGTTTAACCCTGTGTTATCCAAAGTCTGTTCAATGAAAAGTGTAAACTCACCACATAAACACTCTATATACAAAATAACTTTCCCCAATAAAGATCAGAACATGATTGTTCACATTTGCATGGAAGCACAATTGAATGAATGCTGATTATTCAGAGAAATACCATATTTATTGAGGATTGTTTTTTTTTTTTTGTTTATGTACTAACAGTTAAGCTTCATAAACACAATACGAAATTTGGATGAAAAATACCACTTTTGAAGCGTTCGTGCATATGAGCGTATCATTTTTTTTTTTTGGTGGGCGAGTGGATCTTGGGTGTGAGTTCCCTCACTTTTTTCCCCAGGACTTGACCCCTGCCCCTTCACCTGTTCTAACGCCCCCACCCTTCCTGCCCCCTTTTGACCTGTTCTAATGCCCTCCACCTTTCCTGCTGCCCCCTCACCCCCCCATATGCTCCGCTGCCCCCTTTTATCCATCTGTCCCCCTCCTGTCATACCCCCCCCCCCCTCCTGTCAACCTGCTCTTCTCCTGTGTCACTCCACCCTTCTGTCTCCCTGCCCCCTGCTAACACACTGCCCCCTACCTTTCCCACTTTTCCCCTCCGGTGGTAGGAAGAGATGGAACTAGAGGAGGAGGAGGACATGGGATGGATGAAATGGGACTGTGGGAAGAAAGGGATGGAGGAGATGGGACAGGAGTAGGAGGACATGGGATATAAGAGATGGGACTGGTGAAGGAGGAGGATAAGGGATGGAACTGGAGTAGGAGTACATGGGATGGAGGAGATGGGAATGGAGCAGAAGGACATGGGATGAAGGAGATGGGACTGGAGGAGATGGGACTGGAAGAGGAATGGGATGGAGGTGATGGGACTAGGGGAGAGTTTGGGATGGAGGAGATGGGACTGCAGTAGGACAATGATGTGGGATGGAAGAGATGGGACTAGAGGAGGAGAAGGATGTGGGATGGAGGAGATTGGATTGCAGGAGGATGAGAAGGACATAGGATGGAGAAGGAGGAGGACATGGGATGAGCCTTTGTGGGATGGCCAGTGGGCGGATTTGGTGGGACAACCAGAGAGCGGGCACTGGGTAATGTTGGTGGTCAGGCCCGGGGGGGAGGGGGGGCAACATATTCCTCCCACTGACACCAATGATGGGACATTATTCCTCCCACTAACACCAATGATGGGACACTATCCCTCCCACTAACACCAATATTGTATTCATGAAACCAATGATAGGGCACTGTTATTTTCCAATGGCACCAATACTGGGACATTACCATTTACAGTGATCCCCAATAATAGGGCACTATTCCTCCCACTGATACCAATGATGGAACACTATTTCTCCCACTGATACCAATAATGGGGTACTGTTCCTCCCAATGAAACCAATGATAAGGCACTATTCCTCCCACTGATACTAATGATGGGGCACTATTTCTCCCACTGATACCAATGATGGGGCACTATTCCTCCCACTGATACCAATGATGGAACACTATTTCTCCCACTGATACCAATAATGGGGCTCTATTCTTTCTACTGACACCAATGATGAGTCACCATTCCTCCCACTGTGTCATGAAGATCCTGCCAGAAACCTAAACCCGGGCCGTCCCGGCCCTCAGATTCCATTGCGCATGCGCATGCGCGCCCGGGCGCGTGCACGTGTGCAGCCGTGCACAGGGAGACGGGCGCGCGCTCTAGTTAGCGCCAGCCAGCCTATTTAAACTTGACCTGAGCAGATGCCCTTTGCTGTCTGCTCTACAGCGTTGTGGTGTGTGTAATCTGATCCTGATCCAGTCTGCAGTCTGATCCCTGTATCGAAACTGACCACTAAGGATGAGCCCGGTGTTCGATTCGAACCCATGTTCGAATCGAGCACCGGGTGTTCGCTCGCTCGGCGAGCCCAGAACTATTGGGACCGCTCGCATCAAATTCGTGTGATGCGAGCGGCCCCGCAATGCATTGCGGCCCGCGCAGTGCAATGCTGGCTGATGATTGGCCAAGCATGCACTGTGACCCCGCATGCTTGGCCAATCACAGCGCCGGCAGCGAGGAGAGCCATAATTGGCTACAGGCAGGATGCCTGTAGCCAATTATAGCTCAGGGGCTTTAATACACGCCCCACGGTATAAGAGGCCGCCGCGGCGGCGGCCTCGCATATTATGTTTCACTCACAGTGTCAGCGTGTCAGTGTGCTGCTGACTGCTGACAACAATATGTTCTTTATTTCTGGGGATATGTGTGTGCATGCTGTTAGAACAGCATTGCAGTATCACATCTGGGGGGTGTCTATAGGTAGCCTGTGAAGGAGGGCAGGTTTCCTGTGCTTAGAACTTTCCCTGCAAAAAAGTGTCATTTTTGCAGGAAGAAAGCTATTTAAATCACTCGCGGCTAATGAATTGATGGCTCCTGTAACACAGAGAGCTGTCATTCATTAATAAAAAACAAAAAAAAAAGCGTAGGGGTCCCCCCAAATTCAATAACCAGGCCCTTCAGGTCTGGGATGGATATTAAGGGGGATCCCAGCCAAAAAAAAAAAAAAAAAAATGGCGTAGGGTCCCCCTCAAAATCCATACCAGACCCTTGAGGTCTGGTATGGATTTTAAGGGGAACCCTAGCCAAAAAAAATGGCGTGGGGTCCCCCTCAAAATCCATACCAGACCCTTATCCGAGCACGCAACCTGGCAGGCCGCAGGAAAAGAGGGGGGGACGAGAGCGGCCCCCCCTCTCGCCTGAACCGTACCAGGCCACATGCCCTCAACATTGGGAGGATGCTTTGGGGGTCTAAGACCCCTAAAGCACCTTGTCCCCATGTTGATTAGGACAAGGGCCTCTTCCCCACAACCCTGGCCGGTGGTTGTGGGGGTCTGCGGGCGGGGGGCTTATCGGAATCTGGAAGCCCCCTTTAACAAGGGGACCCCCAGATCCCGGCCCCCCCCCTGTGTGAAATGGTAAGGGGGTACAAAAGTACCCCTACCATTTCACCAAAAAAGTGGCAAAAATGGTAAAAAGGACAGGAGACAGTCTTTGACAATTCCTTTATTAAAATCTTCTTTCTTCTTTCTTCATCCTTCGGTTTCTTCATCTTCTCCTTCCTTCATCTTCTTCCATCTTCTTCTTCCATTTTCTTCTTCCTCCGATCCGCTTCTTCTTGCGCTGGTCTTCTCGTCCTTCTCGTCCGGCATCTTCTTCCGTCGGCGTCGGCGTCGGTGTCTCTGTCTCTTCTTGGGCCGCTCCGCGCAATGGGAGGCTCCCGCTGTGTGAGGCTCCGCTCCGTCTGACAGGTCTTTTATAATGGAGGGCACCTGGTGACCCCGCCCCCTCTGACGCACAGGGACGTCATGGGGAATTCCATGATGGCTTTCCCCATGATGTCAGAGGGGGGCGGGGTCACCAGGTGCCCTCCGTTTTAAAAGACCTGTCAGATGGAGCGGAGCCTCACACAGCGGGAGCCTCCCATTGCGCGGAGCGGCCCAAGAAGACACCGACACCGACGCCGACGCCGACGGAAGAAGATGCCGGACGAGAAGGACGAGAAGACCAGCGCAAGAAGAAGCGGATCGGAGGAAGAAGAAAATGGAAGAAGAAGATGGAAGAAGATGAAGGAAGGAGAAGATGAAGAATCCGAAGGATGAAGAAAGAAGAAAGAAGATTTTAATAAAGGAATTGTCAAAGACTGTCTCCTGTCCTTTTTACCATTTTTGCCACTTTTTTGGTGAAATGGTAGGGGTACTTTTGTACCCCCTTACCATTTCACACAGGGGGGGGGCCGGGATCTGGGGGTCCCCTTGTTAAAGGGGGCTTCCAGATTCCGATAAGCCCCCCGCCCGCAGACCCCCACAACCACCGGCCAGGGTTGTGGGGAAGAGGCCCTTGTCCTAATCAACATGGGGACAAGGTGCTTTTGGGGTCTTAGACCCCCAAAGCATCCTCCCAATGTTGAGGGCATGTGGCCTGGTACGGTTCAGGCGAGAGGGGGGGCCGCTCTCGTCCCCCCCTCTTTTCCTGCGGCCTGCCAGGTTGCGTGCTCGGATAAGGGTCTGGTATGGATTTTGAGGGGGACCCCACGCCATTTTTTTTGGCTAGGGTTCCCCTTAAAATCCATACCAGACCTCAAGGGTCTGGTATGGATTTTGAGGGGGACCCTACGCCATTTTTTTTTTTTTTTTTTTGGCTGGGATCCCCCTTAATATCCATCCCAGACCTGAAGGGCCTGGTTATTGAATTTGGGGGGACCCCTACGCTTTTTTTTTTTTTTTTTTTTTTTTTTTTTTTTTTTTTTATCAATGACTTTTTTTTATGAATGAGTTTCAATGAATCACTGTTCTCTGTGTTACGGGAGCCGTGAATTAACATTAGCCGCGAGTGATTTTAAATAGCTTTTTTACTTTCAAAAATGACACTTTGCGCAGAGACAGTTCTAAACACGGGAAACATGCGCCCCTTTACAGGCATACTATAGACACCCCCCAGGTACGAAATTTAAAGGAATATTACACTTTTATTGTTTCAATTTAAGCATTATTAAAATCACTGCTCCTGAAAAAACGGCCGTTTTTAAAAAAAATTTTTGCATTGATACATGTCCCCTGGGGCAGGACCCAGGTCCCCAAACACTTTTTATGACATTAACATGCATATTAGCCTTTAAAATGAGCACTTTTAATTTCGAACGTTCGCATCCATTATAACTAATAGGGTTCTAAAGCTCGCACGGACTTTAGGTCCGTTCGCGGGTTCTGGTGCGAGCCGAACGGGGGGGTGTTCGGCTCATCTGTTGATCCTGCCAGGCACCCGTGCTCCTCCTCACTCCTGGGTCTCCTGTCCCCACACCAGGGAACCAGGAGTGGGAGATGCAAGGGAGGTCTCTCTCTGCAATTTCGGGCTCGCACCACCAGGTACGTGACACACTGACACCAATGATGAGTCACCATTTCTCCCACTGACACCACACATATAGTGTAGGCTGAAGTCAATGATGGTACACTATTCTTCCACTAACACCAAGAATGCACGGTTTACTCCCCCCATGAAGTCTGAAGAATAGTTAAATATATATATATATATTGTATTTATTTTATTTTTTTCTGAGTAGGCAATATAGCTGTGTAGTAAAATGTGACAATAAACTTACTCAGAGTATTTGAAAGACAATATATTTATCATGGTGAAATAATGATACATAACCACCAGAATAAACTACTTACTAGTCTGCTGTGTGAAGTGACTAGTACAAACTTACAGTTGTCATAATGAGCAAAGAATGATAAATAGTACATGAAATATGACATGTTCTCATCAGCTGACACCTTTGTATCTCTAACAATCTCTCCCATCACATCACACAAGGATCTCATGTCACCGGCTGATGTTTTTGTTCCAGGCGCCTTCTACTCAGCTATAGATGAGCAAAATTCTGTATTAGAGGGAAATGTTTCCTGATCTTCACTCTCCACTCATCTAATGAGAAGATGAATGTAGTGGGAGATGTGAGAAGATTGTTTTCTGATGAGAATGTGTGTAGAAAAGCAGGTAGAAGGAAGAATGGGACACACACTCAGGAGGATGGATGTTTGCAGCCTCTGTGTTCAGCCTCCTGAGCAGATCATGAGAGCGGTAAGTGACAGGTCGGTAGTTGCAGTGAGCAGATCGGGTCCCCGATGAAGATTGGACATACTTCCATGTAATATTATAATCGTTTTTCTCTCTGCCAGGGAAACACAACAAGAGAAAGAAGATTCCCCAACATTGGAGTTAGTCAGTGGGCGTGTCTAGCGTGTAACCAATAGCAGTGCAGAAGGCAAGTTCTATATCAACCAATAGAAGTGCAGAACGTCTCTATATAAACCAGAGCACCACACAAACACGGTATTGATCTATTATCAAAAACTCTTTGAGCATCATGACGGAGACTGAGAGCGCCCCAGCCGCCGCTCCTCCAGCGGAGCCCGCCGCCAAGAAGAAGGCGGCAGCCGGAGGAGCCAAGAAAGGCAGCAAGAAGCCGTCCGGTCACCCATGCATTTCAATGGGAAATTCTGAATAAGAAGCCAAGCTATTCCTATATGAAATCCTTCTTGGCTCACCCAAATTCATCTTGTTTTATACTTATTGGGCATCGTACTATATATATGAAAATTCAATTTGGCACGAGCCAAGTTATGAAAATCATAAAATATGGCACCAAACATGGCACCATGAAAGCCATGCATTTCAGTGGTAAATTCTGAATAAGATGCCAAGCTATTCCTATATGAAATCGATCTTGGCTCACCCAAATTCAACTTGTTTTATACTTATTGGGCATCCTACTATATAGGAAAGTTCAATTTGGCATGAGCCAAGTGCTGAAAATAATATAATATGGTACCAAACTTGTCACCTTGTCACCCATGCATTTCAATGGGGAATTCTGAATAAGAAGCCAAGCTATTCCTATATGACATCCATCTTGGCTCACCCGAATTCAACTTGTTTTATACTCATTGGGCATCATACTATATAGGAAAGTTCAATTTGGCCTGAGCCAAGTGCTGAAAATAGTATAATATGGCACCAAATTTGTCACCCTGTCACCCATGCATTTCAATGGGAAATTCTGAATAAGAAGCCAAGCTATTCCTATATGAAATCCATCTTGGCTCACCCAAATTCCACTTGTTTTATCCTCATTGGCCATTCTACTATATAGGAAAGTTCAATTTGGCACAAGCCAAGTGATAAAATATGGCACCAATCATGGCACCATGACAGCCATACATTTCAATGGGAAATTCTAAATAAGAAGCCAAGCTTTTCCTATATAAAACACACATTGGCTCACCCAAAATCCACTTCATCCATCTTGGCTCACCCAAATTCCATTTCTTTTATACTCATTGGGCATCCTACTATATAGGAAAGTTCAATTTGGCATGATCCAAGTGCTGAAAATAATATAATATGGCACCAAACTTGTTACCCTGTCACCCTGTCACCCTGTCACCCATGCATTTCAATGGGAAATTCTGAATAAGAAGCCAAGTTATTCCTATATGAAGTATATCTTGGCTTACCCAAATTCCACTTGTTTTATACTCATTGGGCATCCTACTATATAGGAAAGTTCAATTTGGCCCGAGCCAAGTGCTGGAAATCATAAAATATGACACCATACTGTACACATTGTCATCTATGCATTTCAATGGGAAATTCTGAATAAGAAGCCAAGCTATTCCTATATAAAATACATCTTGGCTCACCCAAATTCAACTTGTTTTATACTCATTGGGCATCCTACTATATAGGGAAGTTCAATTTGGCATGAGCCAAGTGCTGAAAATAATATAATACGGTACCAAACTTGTCACCCTGTCACCCATGCATTTCAATGGGGAATTCTGAATAAGAAGCCAAGCTATTCCTATATGAAATCCATCCTGGCTCACCAAAATTCAACTTGTTTTACACTCATTGGGCATCCTAGTATATAGGATAGTTCAATTTGGCCTGAGCCAAGTGCTGGAAATAGTATAATATGGCACCAAATTTGTCACCCTGTCACCCATGCATTTCAATGGGAAATTCTGAATAAGAAGCCAAGCCATTCCTATATGAAATCCTTCTTGACTCACCCAAATTCATCTTGTTTTATACTTATTGGGCATCGTACTATATATGAAAATTAAATTTGGCACGATCCAAGTTATGAAAATCATAAAATATGGCACCAAACACGGCACCATGAAAGCCATACATTTCAATGGGAAATTCTGAATAAGAAGCCAAGCTTTTCCTATATAAAACCCATCTTGGCTCACCCAAATTCCACTTCATCCATCTTGGCTCACCCAAATTCCACTTCTTTTATACACATTGGGCATCCTACTATATAGGAAAGTTCAATTCGGCATGAAAAAAGTGCTGAAAATAATATAATATGGCACCAAACTTGTCACCCTGTCACCCTGTCACCCATGCATTTCAATGGGAAATTATGAATAAGAAGCCAAGTTATTCCTATATGAAGTATATCTTGGCTCACCCAAATTCTACCTTTTTTATACTCATTGGGCATCCTACTATATAGGAAAGTTCAATTTGGCCCGAGCCAAGTGCTGGAAATCATAAAATATGACACCATACTGTACACATTGTCATCCATGCATTTCAATGGGAAATTCTGAATAAGAAGCCAAGCTATTCCTATATGAAATCCATCTTGGCTCACCCAACTTCATCTTGTTTTATACTTATTGGGCATCGTACTATATATGAAAATTCAATTTGGCACGAGCCAAGTTATGAAAATCATAAAATATGGCACCAAACATGGCACCATGAAAGCCATGCATTTCAGTGATAAATTCTGAATAAGATGCCAAGCTATTCCTATATGAAATCCGTCTTGGCTCACCCAAATTCAACTTGTTTTATACTCATTGGGCATCCTACTATGTAGGAAAGTTCAATTTGGCATGAGCCAAGTGCTGAAAATAATATAAGATGGTACCAAACTTGTCAACCTGTCACCCATGCATTTCAATGGGAAATTCCAAATAAGAATCCAAGCAAATTCCTACATGAAATCCATCTTGGCTTCACCCAAATTCAACTTGTTTTATACTCATTGGGCATCCTAGTATATAGGATAGTTCAATTTGGCCTGAGCAAAGTGCTGGAAATCATAAAATATGGCACCAAACTTGTCCCCTGCCATCCATGCATTTCAATGGCAAATTCTGAATAAGAAGCCAAGTTATTCCTATATGAAGTATATCTTGGCTCACCCATATTCCACTTGTTTTATACTCATTGGGCATCATACTTTATAGGGAAGTTCAATTTGGCCTATGCCAAGTTTTGGAAATCATAAAATATGGCACAAAAACGTGTTACCCTGTCACCCATGCATTTCAATGGGAAATTCTGAATAAGAAGCCAAGCTATTCCTACATGATATCAATCTTGGCTCACCCAGTTTCAACTTGTTTTATACTCATTGGGCATCCTACTATATAGGAAAGTTCAATGTGGCCCGAGAAAAGTAATGGAAATCATACAATTAGGCACGAAACATGTCACCCATGCATTTCAATGGGGAATTCTGAATAGGAAAGCCAAGCTATTCCTATATGGAATTCATCATGGCTCACCCAAATTCCTCTTGTTTTATACTCATTGGGCATCCTACTATATAGGAAAGTTAAATTTGGCCTGAGTCAAGTGCTGGAAATAATATAATATGGCACCAAACTTGTCACCCTGTCACCCATGCATTCCAATGGGAAATTCTGAATAAGAAGCCAAGCCATTCCTATGTGAAATCCATCTTGGATCCCCCAAATGCAACTTATTTTGTACTCATTGGGCATCCTACTATATAGAAGAGTTCAATTTGGCCCGAGCCAAGTGACGGAAATCATAAAATATGGCACCAAACATGGCACCATGACAGCCATGCATTTTAATGGTTCATTTTGAATAAGAAACCAAACTATGCCTATATGAAATCCATCTTGGCTCACCCAAATTCCACTTGTTTTATACTCATTGGGCATCCTACTATATAGGAAAGTTCAATTTGGCCCGAGCCATGTGCTGGAAATCATAAAATACTCTTCCGTACTTATACCCTGTAACCCATGCATTTAAATGGGAAATTCTGAATAAGAAGCCAAGCTATTCCTATATGAAATCCATCTTGGCTCACCCAAATTCAACTTGTTTTATACTTATTAGGCATCATACTATATATGAAAATTCAATTTGGCACGAGCCAAGTCATGAAAATCATAAAATATGGCACCAAACATGGTGTCGCAGTTTCATATGGTTTGTTAGCAGATTCCTGCGTGCCAAGCTGTCCAAGAAGAAATAACATTGTAGAAATACATGTTGAATTGTTCCCAATATTGGCTTTTTGACGGTTCAATATCTCCTGAACTATTAATCCTAGAAACTACAAATTTGGCGCAATGGGTTTTCTCTACCCCCTCTACCTATCTCCCAAGTTTGGTGTCGCCGCTTCATATGGTTCGTTAGCAGATTCCTGCGTGCCAAGCTGTCCAAGAAGAAATAACATGGTAGAAATATATGTTGATTTGTTCCCAATATTGGCTTTTTGACGGTTCAATATCTCCTGAACTATTAATCCTAGAAACTACAAATTTGGTGCAGTGGGTTTTCTCTACCCCCTTCTACGTGACTCCCAAGTTTGGTGTCGCCACTTCATATGGTTCGTTAGCAGTGCATTTTCAAATTACACCAACTGAACAATAATTTCCCATCGCCGCCAATGTGAATTGTTCCTGATACTGCTGGTCAATATCTCCTGAACCATTAATCCTAGAGTCTCCAAATTTGGCGCAGTTGGTTTTCTCTCCCCCCTCTACCTGTTTCACAAGTTTGGTATCGCTGCTTCATATGGTTTGTTAGCAGATTCCCGCGTGCCAAGCTGTCCAGGAAGAAATAAAATTGTGGAAATACATGTTGAATTGTTCCCAATATTGGCTTTTTGACGGTTCCACATCTCCTGAACTATGAATCCTAGAAACTACAAATTTTGCGCAGTGGGTTTTCTCTACCCCCATCTACGTGTCTCCCACGTTTTATGTCGCCGCTTCATATGGTTCGTTAGCAATGCATTTTCAAATTACACCAACTGAACAATAATTTCCCATAGTCGCCAATAGGAATTGTTGCCGATACTGCTGGTCAATATCTCCTGAACCATTAATCCTAGGGACTTCAAATTTGGCGCAGTGGGTTTTCTCTGGTTCATATGGTTCGTTAGCAGATTCCTGCATGCCAAGCTGTCCAAGAAGAAATAACATGGTAGAAATACATGTTGAATTGTTCCCAATATTGGCTTCACCCTGTCACCCATGTATTTCAATGGGGAATTCTGAATAAGAAGCCAAGCTATTCCTATATGACATCCATCTTGGCTCACCCAAATTCAACTTGTTTTATACTCATTGGGCATCCTACTATATAGGAAAGTTCAATTTGGCCTGAGCCAAGTGCTGGAAATAGTATAATATGGCACCAAATTTGTCACCCTGTCACCCATGCATTTCAATGGGAAATTCTGAATAAGAAGCCAAGCTATTCCTATATGAAATCCATCTTGGCTCACCCAAATTCAACTTGTTTATTACTCATTGGGCATTCTACTATATAGGAAAGTTCAATTTGGCCTGAGCCAAGTGCTGAAAATAGTATAATATGGCACAAAATTTGTCACCCATGCATTTCAATGTGAAATTCTGAATAAGAAGCCAAGCCATTCCTATATGAAATCCTTCTTGGCTCACCCAAATTAATCTTGTTTTATACTTATTGGGCATCGTACTATATATGAAAATTCAATTCGGCACGAGCCAAGTTATGAAAATCATAAAATATGGCACCAAACATGGCACCATGAAAGCCATGCATTTCAGTGGAAAAATTCTGAATAAGATGCCAAGCTATTCCTATATGAAATCCATCTTGGATCACCCAAATTCAACTTGTTTTATACTCATTGGGCATCCTACTATATAGGAAAGTTCAATTTGGCATGAGCCAAGTGCTGAAAATAATATAATATGGTACCAAACTTGTCACCCTGTCACCCATGCATTTCAATGGGGAATTCTGAATAAGAAGCCAAGCTATTCCTATATGACATCCATCTTGGCTCACCCAAATTCAACTTGTTTTATACTCATTGGGCATCCTACTATACAGGAAAGTTCAATTCGGCATGAACCAAGTGCTGAAAATAATATAATATGGCACCAAACGTGTTACCCTGTCACCCTGTCACCCATGCATTTCAATGGGAAATTCTGAATAAGAAGCCAACTTATTCCTATATGAAGTATATCTTGGCTCACCCAAATTCCACTTGTTTTATACTCATTGGTCATCCTACTATATAGGAAAGTTCAATTTGGCCCGAGCCAAGTGCTGGAAATCATAAAATATGACACCATACTGTACACATTGTCATCCATGCATTTCAATGGGAAATTCTGAATAAGAAGCCAAGCTATTCCTATATGAAATCCATCTTGGCTCACCCAAATTCAACTTGTTTTATACTCATTGGGCATCCTACTATATAGGAAAGTTCAATTTGGCATGAGCCAAGTGCTGAAAATAATATAATATGGTACCAAACTTGTCACCCTGTCACCCATGCATTTCAATGGGGAATTCCAAATAAGAATCCAAGCAAATTCCTATATGAAACCCATCTTGGCTCACCCAAATTCAACTTGTTTTACACTCATTGGGCATCCTAGTATATAGGATAGTTCAATTTGGCCTGAGCCAAGCGCTGGAAATAGTATAATATGGCACCAAATTTGTCACCCTGTCACCCATGCATTTCAATGGGAAATTCTGAATAAGAAGCCAAGCTATTCCTATATGAAATCCATCTTGGCTCACCCAAATTCAACTTGTTTTATACTCATTGGACATTCTACTATATAGGAAAGTTCAATTTGGCATGAGACAAGTGCTGAAAATAATATAATATGGTACCAAACTTGTCACCCTGTCACCCATGCATTTCAATGGGAAATTCCAAATAAGAATCCAAGCAAATTCCTATATGAAATCCATCTTGGCTCACCCAAATTCAACTTGTTTTAAACTCATTGGGCATCCTAGTATATAGGATAGTTCAATTTGGCCTGAGCCAAGTGCTGAAAATAGTATAATATGGCACCAAATTTGTCACCCTGTCACCCATGCATTTCAATGGGAAATTCTGAATAAGAAGCCAAGCCATTCCTATATGAAATCCTTCTTGGCTCACCCAAATTAATCTTGTTTTATACTTATTGGGCATCGTACTATATATGAAAATTCAATTCGGCACGAGCCAAGTTATGAAAATCATAAAATATGGCACCAAACATGGCACCATGAAAGCCATGCATTTCAGTGGAAAAATTCTGAATAAGATGCCAAGCTATTCCTATATGAAATCCATCTTGGATCACCCAAATTCAACTTGTTTTATACTCATTGGGCATCCTACTATATAGGAAAGTTCAATTTGGCATGAGCCAAGTGCTGAAAATAATATAATATGGTACCAAACGTGTCACCCTGTCACCCATGCATTTCAATGGGGAATTCTGAATAAGAAGCCAAGCTATTCCTATATGACATCCATCTTGACTGCCCCAAATTCAACTTGTTTTATACTCATTGGGCATCCTACTATATAGGAAAGTTCAATTTGGCTTGAGCCAAGTGCTGGAAATCATAAAATATGGCACCAACCTTGTCACCCTGTCACCCATGCATTTCAATGGGGAATTCTGAATAAGAAGCCAAGCTATTCCTATATGACATCCATCTTGGCTCACCCAAATTAAACTTGTTTTATACTCATTGGGCATCCTACTATAGAGGAAAGTTCAATTTGGCCTGAGCCAAGTGCTGAAAATAGTATAATATTGCACCAAATTTGTCACCCTGTCACCCATGCATTTCAATGGGAAATTCTGAATAAGAAGCCATGCTATTCCTATATGACATCCATCTTGGCTCACCCAAATTCAACTTGTTTTATACTCATTGGGCATCCTACTATATAGGAAAGTTCAATTTGGCCTGAGCCAAGTGCTGGAAATAGTATAATATTGCACCAAATTTGTCACCCTGTCACCCATGCATTTCAATGGGAAATTCTGAATAAGAAGCCAAGCTATTCCTATATGAAATTCATCTTGGCTCAACCAAATTCAACTTGTTTTATCCTCATTGGGCATTCTACTATATAGGAAAGTTCAATTTGGCACAAGCCAAGTGATGGAAATCATAAAATATGGCACCAATCATGGCACCATGACAGCCTTACATTTCAATGGGAAATTCTGAATAAGAAGCCAAGCTTTTCCTATAAAAAACACATCTTGGCTCACGCAAATTCCACTTCATCCATCTTGGCTCACCCAAATTCCACTTCTTTTATACTCTTTGGGCATCCTACTATATAGGAAAGTTCAATTTGGCCTGAGCCAAGTGCTGGAAATAGTATAATATGGCACCAAATTTGTCACCCTGTCACCCATGCATTTCAATGGGAAATTCTGAATAAGAAGCCAAGCTATTCCTATATGAAATCCATCTTGGCTCACCCAAATTCCACTTGTTTTATCCTCATTGGCCATTCTACTATATAGGAAAGTTCAATTTGGCACAAGCCAAGTGATGAAAATCATAAAATATGGCACCAATCATGGCACCATGACAGCCATACATTTCAATGGGAAATTCTAAATAAGAAGCCAAGCTTTTCCTATATAAAACACACCTTGGCTCACCCAAATTCCACTTCATCCATCTTGGCTCACCCAAATTCCATTTCTTTTATACTCATTGGGCATCCTACTATATAGGAAAGTTCAATTCGGCATGAACCAAGTGCTGAAAATAATATAATATGTCACCAAACGTGTTACCCTGTCACCCTGTCACCCATGCATTTCAATGGGAAATTCTGAATAAGAAGCCAAGTTATTCCTATATGAAGT
Organism: Lithobates sylvaticus; assembly: GCA_028564925.1. Lineage (NCBI taxonomy): Eukaryota > Metazoa > Chordata > Amphibia > Anura > Ranidae > Lithobates > Lithobates sylvaticus. The sequence goes on along the minus strand of CM053028.1, from coordinate 621,571,363 downwards.
ATATCTTGGCTCACCCAAATTCCACTTGTTTTATACTCATTGGGCATCCTACTATATAGGAAAGTTCAATTTGGCCCGAGCCAAGTGCTGGAAATCATAAAATATGACACCATACTGTACACATTGTCATCTATGCATTTCAATGGGAAATTCTGAATAAGAAGCCAAGCTATTCCTATATGAAATACATCTTGGCTAACCCAAATTCAACTTGTTTTATACTCATTGGGCATCCTACTATATAGGAAAGTTCAATTTGGCATGAGCCAAGTGCTGAAAATAATATAATATGGTACCAAACTTGTCACCCTGTCACCCATGCATTTCAATGGGGAATTCCAAATAAGAATCCAAGCAAATCCCTATATGAAATCCATCTTGGCTCACCCAAATTCAACTTGTTTTACACTCATTGGGCATCCTAGTATATAGGATAGTTCAATTTGGCCTGAGCCAAGTGCTGGAAATAGTATAATATGGCACAGAATTTGTCACCCTGTCACCCTGTCACCCATGCATTTCAATGGGAAATTCTGAATAAGAAGCCAAGCCATTCCTATATGAAATCCTTCTTGGCTCACCCGAATTCATCTTGTTTTATACTTATTTGGCATCGTACTATATATGAAAATTCAATTTGGCACGAGCCAAGTTATGAAAATCATAAAATATGGCACCAAACATGGCACCATGAAAGCCATGCATTTCAGTGGTAAATTCTGAATAAGATGCCAAGCTATTCCTATATGAAATCCATCTTGGCTGACCCAAATTCAACTTGTTTTATACTCATTGGGCATCCTACTATATAGGAAAGTTCAATTTGGCATGAGCCAAGTGCTGAAAATAATATAATATGGTACCAAACTTGTCACCCTGTCACCCATGCATTTCAATGGGAAATTCTGAATAAGAAGCCAAGCTATTCCTATATGACACCCATCTTGGCTCACCCAAATGAAACTTGTTTTATACTCATTGGGCATCCTACTATATAGGAAAGTTCAATTTGGCCTTAACCAAGTGCTGGAAATAGTATAATATGGCACCAAATTTGTCACCCTGTCACCCATGCATTTCAATGGGAAATTCTGAATAAGAAGCCAAGCTATTCCTATATGAAATCCATCCTGGCTCACCAAAATCCAACTTGTTTTATCCTCATTTGGCATTCTACTATATAGGAAAGTTCAATTTGGCACAAGCCAAGTGATGAAAATCATAAAATATGGCACCAATCATGGCACCATGACAGCCATACATTTCAATGGGAAATTCTGAATAAGAAGCCAAGCTTTTCCTATATAAAACACACCTTGGCTCACCCAAATTCCACTTCATCCATCTTGGCTCACCCAAATTCCATTTCTTTTATACTCATTGGGCATCCTACTATATAGGAAAGTTCAATTCGGCATGAACCAAGTGCTGAAAATAATATAATATGGCACCAAACTTGTTACCCTGTCACCCTGTCACCCATGCATTTCAATGGGAAATTCTGAATAAGAAGCCAAGCCATTCCTATATGAAATCCTTCTTGGCTCACCGAAATTCATCTTGTTTTATACTTATTGGGCATCGTACTATATATGAAAATTCAATTTGGCACAAGCCAAGTTATGAAAATCATAAAATATGGCACCAAACATGGCACCATGAAAGCCATGCATTTCAGTGGTAAATTCTGAATAAGATGCCAAGCTATTCCTATATGAAATCCATCTTGGCTCACCCAAATTCAACTTGTTTTATACCCATTGGGCATCCTACTATATAGGAAAGTTCCATTTGGCATGAGCCAAGTGCTGAAAATAATATACTACGGTACCAAACTTGTCACCCTGTCACCCATGCATTTCAATGGGGAATTCTGAATAAGAAGCCAAGCTATTCCTATATGACATCCATCTTGGCTCACCCGAATTCAACTTGTTTTATACTCATTGGGCATCCTACTATATAGGAAAGTTCAATTTGGCCTGAGCCAAGTGCTGGAAATAGAATAATATGGCACCAAATTTGTCACCCTGTCACCCATGCATTTCAATGGGAAATTCTGAATAAGAAGCCAAGCTATTCCTATATGAAATCCATCCTGGCTCACCCAAATTCCACTTGTTTTATACTCATTGGGCATCCTACTATATGGGAAAGTTCAATTTGGCACAAGCCAAGTGATGGAAATCATAAAATATGGCACCAATCATGGCACCATGACAGCCATACATTTCAATGGGAAATTCTGAATAAGAAGCCAAGCTTTTCCTATATAAAACCCATCTTGGCTCACCCAAATTCCACTTCATCCATCTTGGCTCACCCAAATTCCATTTCTTTTATACTCATTGGGCATCCTACTATATAGGAAAGTTCAATTTGGCATGAACCAAGTGCTGAAAATAATATAATATGGCACCAAACTTGTTACCCTGTCACCCATGCATTTCAATGGGAAATTCTGAATAAGAAGCCAAGTTATTCCTATATGAAGTATATCTTGGCTCTCCCAAATTCCACTTGTTTTATACTCATTGGGCATCCTACTATATAGGAAAGTTCAATTTGGCCCGAGCCAAGTGCTGGAAATCATAAAATATGACACCATACTGTACACATTGTCATCCATGCATTTCAATGGGAAATTCTGAATACGAAGCCAAGCTATTCCTATATGAAATCCATCTTGGCTCACCCAAATTAAACTTGTTTTATACTCATTGGGCATCCTACTATATAGGAAAGTTCAATTTGGCATGAGCCAAGTGCTGAAAATAATATAATATGGTACCAAACTTGTCACCCTGTCACCCATGCATTTCAATGGGAAATTCCAAATAAGAATCCAAGCAAATTCCTATATGAAATCCATCTTGGCTCACCCAAATTCAACTTGTTTTATACTCATTGGGCATCCTAGTATATAGGATAGTTCAATTTGGCCTGAGCCAAGTGCTGGAAATAGTATAATATGACACCAAATTTGTCACCCTGTCACCCATGCATTTCAATGGGAAATTCTGAATAAGAAGCCAAGCCATTCCTATATGAAATCCTTCTTGGCTCACCCGAATTCATCTTGTTTTATACTTATTGGGCATCGTACTATATATGAAAATTCAATTTGGCACGAGCCAAGTTATGAAAATCATAAAATATGGCACCAAACATGGCACCATGAAAGCCATGCATTTCAGTGGTAAATTCTGAATAAGATGCCAAGCTATCCCTATATGAAATCCATCTTGGCTCACCCAAATTCAACTTCTTTTATACTCATTGGGTATCCTACTATATAGGATAGTTCAATTTGGCCTGAGCCCAGTGGCGGTGCGTGCATAGAGGGCGCAGGAGCGCCGCCCCCCCTCTCCTGCACCGCTCTATCACCAATAGATAGATTCATGCATTGCATGAATCTATCTATTGTCACCGCTGCCGCCCCCTATTCAGGTGTCCGGCCCCTGATCGGGCGCCGGGCATCTGAATTACAGTGGGGGGGGTGTTGCTGGAAGCGCCCCTATTAGAGCTGTAAGCTCTAATAGGGGACCCTATTAGAGCGGTGTGCTCTAATAGGCTTCCCTAAGTGTAAACAGCGGGCGCACGGCTGTGCGTTCGCTGATTACACAGTATTGTGTTAGGGAAGCGAATACATCGCTTCCCTAACACAGACCCGCCTCTCAGCCAATCAGGTTGCCAGGTCTGTTACCTGTCACCTGATTGGCTGAAGTCACAGGCGCTGTGATTGGACGCTAGGCGTCCAATCACCTAGCGTCCAATCACAGCAGAAGAAGACAGGAGGAGCGCGGGAGAAGACATCCGACGGAGACACCGCTCGTCGCCTGACGCCGTCACCAGCTGCACACCGGGACAAGGTAAGTGCAGAGGGCAGGCAGGGGGCACAGTGGCAGCACTTTAGGGGCACAGTGGCAGCACTTTAGGGGCACAGTGGCAGAACTTGGGGCACAATGGCAGCACTTAAGGGGCACAATGGCAGAACTTGGGGCACAATGGCAGCACTTAAGGGGCACAATGGCAGAACTTGGGGCACAATGGCAGCACTTAAGGGGCACAATGGCAGAACTTGGGGCACAATGGCAGCACTTAAGGGGCACAATGGCAGAACTTGGGGCACAATGGCAGAACTTGGGGCACAATGGCAGAACTTGGGGCACAGTGGCAGCACTTAAGGGTCACAATGGCAGAACTTGGGGCACAGTGGCAGAACTTGGGGCACAGTGGCAGAACTTGGGGCACAGTGGCAGCACTTAAGGGGCACAGTGGCAGAACTTAAGGGGCACAGTGGCAGAACTTAAGGGGCACAGTGGCAGAACTTGGGGCACAGTGGCAGCGTTTGATGGGCACAGTGGCAGCGTTTGATGGGCACAGTGGCAGCGTTTGATGGGCACAGTGGCAGCACGTGGGGCACAGTGGCAGCGTTTAATGGGCACAGTGGCAGCGTTTAATGGGCACAGTGGCAGCGTTTGATGGCACAGTGAGGCTGTTTGTTTGCGCCCCCCCAAAAATTTTGAGCACCAGCCGCCACTGCCTGAGCCAAGTGCTGGAAATCATAAAATAGGGCACCAAACGTGTCCCCTGTCATCCATGCATTTCAATGGCAAATTCAGAATAAGAATCAAAGCAAATTCCTATATGAAATCCATCTTGGCTCACCCAAATTCAACTTCTTTTATACTCATTGGGTATCCTACTATATAGGAAAGTTCAATTTGGCCCGAGCCAAATGATGGCAGTAACATCAGCCTAGAGAAAGGGGGTGCCCAAGAAGGACAACAAACTGGCAGTCATGTTCCCCCAGCTGCAGCATACTGCCAAGTTTGCTCCAGTGACCAGGAGGGAGGGGATGATGAGGTCACTGACTCTCCGTGGGTGCCTGATAGGAGAGAGGAGGAGGCACATCTACAATGAGCTAGCTTAAGGGCAGCCAACCACATGTTTTGTACAGTTGTTTTGTAGTGACTGAACATGTTTGTGAATCAAAAATTCCTGAATAAAGGGAATCTGCAACACCAGCTTGTATTGGGATGGATTTTTAACTATAATACAGCTTCAAATGTACAACTTCATCAGATTGTACAACAATTGTCATAATCGGTCTATTCTTCATTTAATGTTTTTAGAATTTCTAATTGCGATAAAATGTGATGATAGCTCATTGGTGGAAATGGTGGGTGGCTCTTAGAAGAGCCTTTGTGTCGGGATGATGGGGATACATGACTTGTGTACGGGATCTGGGAAGAGATACAATATGATTTCATGGTTTTCCTTTTGAATCCCCAAGGGAAAAAAAAAAGAATAAAACTGTAATCTGAGTGTGGACTGTGATAACAAAATTACAATTCATGCCTGGGAGTTTGAGGAAACAGAGGGGCATCAAGGCTACAAAATTATTCTTAAATGTGTTTTTTATCTGTCAAAAAAATGCACCAAAATTTTTTTTTGGTCTTTTCAGGTTACTTTGCTCTATAAGAATTTAGGGAGTCAGGTGCGCATGCGCGGGACTCCCGGGAAGTCGCACTGACCGAGAGCTCCGCACCGCTCCGGCCCCACTCGGCTCCCAGCACAGCGCTTATCAGCGGGACGGCTCTCACAAAGGCCCCCAGGCTACCCAGAGCACTCAGGCACCCTCTCGGATGCCGTCCGGCCCGAAAAAAACGGACGTTAGCCGGCAACTGGACTTTAACCTGGCGGCCCCTGGACCTGCTAAGATGGCGGCCGCATCACAGACACGAGGCAGCATGGAGGAGCAGGACACCATAGCGGACCCTCCCTCCCCAATCCAGCATCAATCATCTATGCTGGCAACCCCAGTGAGTACAAACTCCCCCCTCGGTTTCTCCCCAGCCTCCACTGAATCTCTGCTGGACAGGACAATAGGAGGAATGCTCCAAACCCCCACATTAGCATCCCCCTCAGGCCTAGCAGGCCTGGCAGGCCTAGCAGGCACACAGCAATCCTCCCCCATGCATCCATCCCAGACCCCTGACATTAAATTGCTCATGCAGAGCTTCTCTGACATGCTAGCAGCGGGCCTGGCTCAGAATGCCAAGCAGATCACTTCAACCATTAAGGCTGATCTACAAAGCCTGGGATCCCGCATGGACGCAATTGAACATGTGGTGGACAACACAGTAGCCCGCACGGCCCAGAACTCCACATGCATCCAAACTCTCCAAGACCAATTAGACTCTGCCCTGGCCAAAATCGACGATTTGGAGAACAGAAGCAGAAGATACAATTTCCGGATACGGGGGATCCCCGAATCAGTCACTGACATCCCCGGCACCGTTAAACTCTTTATTAAAGAGCTCATCCCAGACATTCAGGGGCATAGACTTGAACTGGACAGAGCCCACAGAGCGCTACAGCTCCCGCGCCAAGACGGTCTACCAAGGGACATAGTTGTTAAACCTCATTTTTACGGGGTCAAAGAAGAGGTGATGAAAAAGACCCGTAACCTAGACAACCTCTCTTTCCAGGGTCACAAGTTACAAATTTTCGCTGACATCTCCCCCACCACCATTCAAAAGCGGAGATCCCTCAAACCCCTGCTTGAAATCCTTTCTCAGAATTCCATTAAGTACCGCTGGTCATTCCCCTTTCGCCTACAGTTCCATCTAAGTGACAAATCCTACGGATTCTCCAACTTTCAAGACGGCGAGCGCCTTCTACTGCAACTTGGTCTCATAACACAGGACCTCATTCCTCCACTTCCCCCAGCCAAGACAAGCTCTTCCAAACGACCTCCTCCAGGAAGCCCTCTGACTCCGCTGTGGAACAAACAACTGCCTAAGAGACTCCGAGACTCTCACCCTCCGAGATGAGTGACCCCACAAGACCCCCGTTCGGAACGGGCATTCTCCACATTTGGGTCTAATTGTGGCCCCCACTCAAACACGTAGTGGACTGCCCTACATGACTAGGACTCTCTTCCCTTGCTCCCCCCCCCTCCCTTTTTTTTTTTTTTTTTTTTTTTTTTTTTTTTTTTCTTTTTTTTTTTTTTTTTGTTGTCTCAGGTACCTTGCCTCGAGTAGCCGGGCCCCATTAGCCTCTCTATGGCTAGTTGGGTTACCCGACCATACCTTAAAACCTTCCACCCCGGCTGGGGTGGGTTCGCATTTTTTTTTTTGTTGTGTCTTGCCTTTTTCACCCCCGTTAGGTTGTATTGCTTGGCCTCCGTTATCTTTGCACTGAAGATACCTGCCCTAGGTTATATTCTCAGCTACACCCCTTGTCTCGGTAACTTGCCAAAGGCAACCTCCCCAGACCCCCCCACTAGAAGACCTACTTATTCCTAATGTCTGTTTGTTCCCTGATAAGTATGCCAATGTTTTTAAGATTGTTGCCATCTCTGGCTCCCACATCTCCTATTGCTCCCCCAGTCCCATAACTTCTGCCTTTTTTCCACAGGGGAGTCGACGGCCGGAGCGGCCCACCATGCCACCCTTCTCTGTTGTGACTCGGAGGGAAGCCCTTCCCTCGGGTAACACCAGGTAAACGACCCTTTTGCGGTTGTACCCTCTCCGAGGCCTCCCTGAACGGGAGGCTCCGGACTTGGACTTGGCTTGCCAGTCCGGTTGCTATCACAATACACTTGTTTTTTGTTATATTATATTGCATTTTTTTTCTCTTTACTAAACATGTTCTTATTCTCTTCCCTCACTCCATCAACTCATTCTTCTTTTCATTTCCCTCTCATCCCCTCTCTCTTGCTCCTTTTCGGCCCTCCCATTTCTCTCCAGGAACCTTCGCGGCAGCCTCCCCTCTTCGTATCCCTTAGAGGTCACCAAGGGGTCAGACTTTCAAAGACTGTCATCTGTGCTCCAAGGAATAAGGTAAGCTCCCCACACACATTCGCGATCCTCTCCCCTGATTCTCATGGCTGACACCAACTCCCAGCTCTCATCTCTGAAGATCGCATCGCATAACACGCAGGGGCTCAATTCACCCTCCAAACGCCGGAAGGCTTTCCAAAGCTACCATGCCAGAAGCCTTGATATTGTCCTCCTTCAGGAGACCCACTTCCCTTCCAGCTACACCCCCTCCTTCCTCCACAGGAACTTCCCCACGTTCTACCTGGCAAACGCAGAGTCCAAAAAAAGGGGGGTAGCCATTCTGCTAGCTAAACGAATCCCGTTCGTACATTCCCATACAATCAAAGACACTGACGGCAGATACTTACTCATTAAAGGTCAGATCGCAGGGGTTCTGTACTCTATCGTCTCTTACTATGCCCCTAACCAGGGTCAAGCGCGTTTTTTCGCCTCTATGTTCTCCACCCTCTCTCCACATTTAGAAGGCAGACTCATCCTAGGGGGGGACTCCAACATCACATTCGATGATATGCTTGATAAATCTAACCAAACCAAGCCCCACCTTAAAAAACCCCCAAAACAGAGCCTCAGAATTGCACGCCTGCTCCACGACAGGGGCCTAATTGACTCCTGGAGAGAACTAAACCCTACATCCAAAGACTTTACACACTATTCTGCACCGCACAAAACATACGCTAGAATTGACCATTTATTCATTCTCAATTCGGAAATACACACTGCGACTCATGCAGACATCCATGATGTCCCTTGGTCAGATCACTCCCTGGTGACCCTGAGAATGACTAGCTCTCTCTCCCCTCCTGGTCCCCCCCAGTGGCGTCTAAGCAAAACCCTTCTCTCCAACCCGGTCCATTGCACCATGCTCGAAAAAGACATTCGGGAATTCTTCCTCCTTAATGACACTGGCGACACTTCCCCGAGCTTTCTTTGGGGTGCACATAAAGCGGTCCTAAGGGGAAAAATAATCCAACTGGCTTCCAAACTGAAGCGGGAGAGGAAGGTAGATGTAGACAAACTCGAATGTGAATTCAAGTCTCTCAGCAAAGCCCACAAGAACAACCCTACTCCCGTCACATTGTCCAATTTAGAAGTATCCCGAGCCGCCCTAAACCTAGCCCTGACATCCAACGCCACCAAACACTTAAACTGGCTAAGTGGACGGTTCTATCTACAAGCCGACAAAATAGGCCCACAGCTAGCAGCAAGACTCTCCCCCAAAATTAGGACCTACTCTTTACCAAAGATCAAATCCCGGTCAGGAACGCTTACTCAGAACCCACACAAAATCCTGGAGACCTTCCAGGCTTTTTACTCAAACCTGTACTCATCCTCCAACCCGAGCAGTCCTGCCTCCATTGATGCTTTTATGGAGGAGTTGGACATCCCCAGACTCTCGGACTCCCACCGTGACGTCATGGACTCCCCCTTTAGGCTTGAGGAAGTCCAGGACGTCATTAAGAGCCTCAAAACAGATTCAGCTCCCGGCCCTGACGGTTTTTCATCTCGGTACTATAAAACCTTCTCGGAGGTCCTCTCTCCTCGTCTGGTCCGGCTCTTTAATTCCCTACGGGAGGGTTCCCCTCTGGAACCAGCAGCCAATCTTGCATACATATCAGTTATTCCTAAACAAGGCAAAGACTCTAGCGAAGTAGGCAATTACAGGCCAATCTCTTTAATAAACAACGATTTAAAAATTATGACCAAAATTTTAGCAAATAGGATGGCGTCGTTTATTGGAAATTACATAAATAAGGATCAGGTAGGATTCATCCCCGGGAGACAGGGGCCGGACCAGATTAGGAGAGCGGTAGACTTAATTTCCCTCATGCAATCATCTTGGGACGGGAAATCCCCCCAATCTGGATATATCCTCTCCATAGACCTCCAAAAGGCCTTTGACACGGTCACATGGCCATATCTATTCTCCACCCTCAAGAAATGGGGCTTTGGCCCAGATTTTCTTACAACCCTGTCATCCCTTTACTCCTCCCCAAAAGCCCAAGTTAAAATGCAAGGACATCTTTCTGAACAATTTCCTATCCTAAAAGGCACTAGACAGGGCTGCCCCCTTTCCCCTATTCTATTCGCTATCGCAATAGAAACTTTGGCCTTAGCTATTAGACAACACCCGGATATTCACGGAGTACAATGCGGCCAAAAAACCCATAAATGCGCCCTTTTCGCAGATGACGTTCTGCTGTTCATAACTGCCCCACTCATCTCTACTCCCAACATAATCTTACTCTTTCAAAAATTTGGTGCGGTGTCAGGACTACAAGTAAACATGTCAAAATCTATTGCCCTTAACATATCCACCCCACAGGACCTAGTAGACAGAATTAAAGCCCATTCCCCCTTCGCTTGGACCACTTCTTCTCTCCCTTACTTAGGTATTCAACTTGCTCCCAAGATCGAACTATTGTTCCGCCATAATTACCCCCCCTTAATCAAGAGGTTATCAGAAGACCTTGCGCAATGGTCTCTCTATAAAATGTCATGGCTGGGACGTGTAAATGCAATTAAGATGACCCTTCTTCCCAGGATCTTATACCTATTCCGCTCTCTTCCCATCCCTATTTCGAAACGATTTCTTGACAAATTTCAGTCGGCCATTTTACGCTTCATATGGGGGGGAAAAGGACACCGCCTCCCAAAGACAGTTCTCCATAGATCAAGGAAGAAAGGGGGTCTGGGGCTGCCTAATCTCTGGTGGTACTATCAAGCCGCCCAATTGAGTCAATTTTCGGTCATTTATTACAAAGGCCCAAAACCGGACTGGGTTGATATAGAAAGACAGGCAACTCCTAACCACACTCTAGATTTTCTTACTTGGAGACCACAAAAAGAAAGACCCCCGATCCTCTCCCCAACTTTGTCTCATACTTTGGCTCTCTGCGATACTCTGTACAAAAAACAATCCCTGGTTTCGGACTGGCACCCCCTGGCACACATCTTTCACAACCCCCAATTTCCCCCGGGTCTAGATATCAAGGCTTTTCAGTGGTGGCTCGATAAGGGTCTTTATAGAATTGGTCAATTCTTTAACAGCAATGGCCCCCTCTCTCTCAAACATTGCATCTCCAAATTGGACATGCCATCCTCAGAGATTTTCCGATACAACCAGCTTTCTCACTTTCTACACATATTGTGGAAAAGCTCTGATACCCCACTTTCAGTAACTCCATATGAGCTCTGGTGCTCTTCAGCCATGGGAGTGAGGGGGGGAATTTCCATTATCTACTCAGCGTTAGCTGACCCCCTGGAAAAAGCGAATTACATGTTGAAGTGGGAGCATGACCTCCAATTTGATTGGGACCTGGATACCTGGCACTCAAACTTTGCCCGCTCCTACAGGGGTATACTTAATAGTTCCCTTGTGGAAGCAAGCCTCAAAATCATCTCCCGCTGGTACCTGGTTCCTACCCGGCTCACCAAATTCTTTCCCCAGTCCTCCCCACTCTGTTTCAGAGGTTGTGGCCTTATGGGCTCCCTCCTTCACACATTTTGGGAATGCCCCAAGATTAGGGGATATTGGAATAAAATTTTCAGTCTCATCCGCAAGACCACAGGGCTGGCAATTAAACAAGAACCCACCACAGCCCTCCTCAACCAGCGAATTCAGGACGCCCCTAAACTGACGCAAGCCCTAATCCATTATATTCTCCTGGGAGCCAAGATTACTCTGGCACACTCGTGGAAATCCCCTTCGGTCTCCTTTAGCCAGACCAAACAAAAGATCTCATGGATAATGGCGCAGGAAAAAATAGCTAGTGCGATCTTGGACTCCTCAGAAAAATTCAGGCTCACATGGGAACCCTGGGCAGCATATATAGGAATTTCCCTTCTTTGCTGATATAGCATCCAGGGTCCCCCCTCTCACTCCTTCTCCCCCTCCTGACCCAAGATCCCTCCGCGAAGGTTCCTACCCTCCCTATCCCCTATACCTACCTCTTCTACTGTCTCCGTCTTCGCCTCCAATCTCCCCCCCCGTCTGTCGTTTCCCCCCCCCTTCTTTCCTGTTCTCCTCTATTTCCTCTTCTCTCTCTCTAACACCTCAGTTGTCTCAGCTCTAGGTCGTCTCGACCTACAACATGAACCGGAGTGAGCTTTGTACCTGGTGATCTCCCCAACCACAAGGCCTAGCTCAACTGAAGTGAGGGGAAGTCCCCCCCCCCCCCCCCCTGCTCTGTCAACTGTAGCTTATCTAGGTTTTGTCTCCCCAGACAACGGCAGACTCACCTGGCTGGTCCTTTCCCCTACGGGTTTGGGTATATTAGCTGTGAGCTCGGCTTAGATCTCTCAGGAAGGCCCTCGTGGCTCCTCAGTTGACCCCCGCACAGCATGATCCCTTTGGGGTGCGGGGACCGTCTGTGGAAGTTCCATGAACAGGGCCCCTTTTTTTTTTTTGTCTATCTTACGAGCCTCCCCAGCCCCTGCTTGTTCACAGTTTCTGCTTGTTCCTCTCAGGAGATCACCAGCTACCTTTAACTCATATTGTTTGCTCTGAATCTATTTTGTCTGATTCTTGTACACATGTAATACGTTTTGTAAGTTTTGTACCATCTTCATTCTTGGTCATCTTGGCCTTTTTCAGTTGTTTGTTATGCACTAAGTTTCAATAAACTTTTTTGAAAACTTAAAAAAAAAAAAAAAAAAAAAAAAAAAAAAAGAATTTAGGGAGGTGAAATACAGGCGGACATCTAGATTTAGGATTTTGCACTACTAATCTGATTATTAGTGCACTTTTCTGGCGTAAAAAAAATAAATACATTTTTTTTTAAATCTAAACCTAATTGGATTTATAGATTATTTATCACCCAACATGAGGGCCCCATGGCGAAGGAGGTAAGGATGGAGGGTCCCCAGCTCTTTCATGCAGCTGCCTCCAGAGAGCCTGGTGGAGATGGGACACAGGCTCAGCTACCCCTCTTGGTACTGCTGGACAGATGAGAGCTGGGAGGACCGGTGCTTCCCTAGGTGTGTGTGTGTGTGTCACTGCCTCCCACCTGTGACACTGCCTCCCACCTGTCCCACTGCCTCCCACCTGTCCCACTGCCTCTCACCTGTGATGCTGCCCCCCCCCAACTGCCCCTTCACAGGGCTCAAGTCCTGCAGGAACGCATGGGAACGGAGTTCCTGTACTTTTTCCACAACAGGAACTTAGTTCCCGTTAGCAGCCGTGTCCCGCAAGACTTTGAAGTATGCAAGCTGTGTGGCAGGTGCTACACCAGCAGCTGCCGACACAGCTCGCTATAGTAAGTGCCGCACACCTGACCATTCAGGAATTGCCAGTAGGGGGCCCCATGACAGCTTCCGCTTCGATCTACCTGTCAATCACAGCTAGCTGACAGGTAGATCAGGTCCCTGCTGCTAAGAGATTGTATTTAGTCAGACCTCTCGTGATGCGCTCCTCCCCGCCGGCCCCTCCTGATTTTCTGTCTCCTCACCCCCCCCCCCCCCCAGTCTCCTGCATACTTTCTCTGTGTGTCCCGCTGAATCCCCCCCTCCTCTATCTTCAGTGCCATATGATGAGAGAACCCAGAGGAGGAGCACAGCTATTCTGCTCACAGGACATGCAGGGAGAGAGGTGAGCTGAGGGAGGGACATCAGTTTGGGGTGGTAAGCTGAGCACAATACCTGGCAAAGTTTAATGCCAGGAGGGAAGTTTATGTGGAAATATGTGAAGGGTTGGAATAGCAGCAAGTGTGTGTTGGAGCCCTGCAGAGTTTGCAGCCCCCCCCCCCCCCCCCCCCCCCCCCCCCCCCTCCACCCCCCCCCCCCCCCCGAGCTAACATATATCTCCTAAGCAGGAACACATCACTATCTCCCCAAGCATTCTGTCCAGATAATGTGCAGTTCATTTATGACCTTTCCGTTTAACCCTGTGTTATCCAAAGTCTGTTCAATGAAAAGTGTAAACTCACCACATAAACACTCTATATACAAAATAACTTTCCCCAATAAAGATCAGAACATGATTGTTCACATTTGCATGGAAGCACAATTGAATGAATGCTGATTATTCAGAGAAATACCATATTTATTGAGGATTGTTTTTTTTTTTTTTTTTTTTTTGATGTACTAACAGTTAAGCTTCATAAACACAATACGAAATTTGGATGAAAAATACCACTTTTGAAGCGTTCGTGCATATGAGCGTATCATTTTTTTTTTTTGGTGGGCGAGTGGATCTTGGGTGTGAGTTCCCTCACTTTTTTCCCCAGGACTTGACCCCTGCCCCTTCACCTGTTCTAACGCCCCCACCTTTCCTGCCCCCTTTTGACCTGTTCTAATGCCCTCCACCTTTCCTGCTGCCCCCTCACCCCCCATATGCTCCGCTGCCCCCTTTTATCCATCTGTCCCCCTCCTGTCATACCCCCCCCCCCCTCCTGTCACCCTGCTCTTCTCCTGTGTCACTCCACCCTTCTGTCTCCCTGCCCCCTGCTAACACACTGCCCCCTACCTTTCCCACTTTTCCCCTCCGGTGGTAGGAAGAGATGGAACTAGAGGAGGAGGAGGACATGGGATGGATGAAATGGGACTGTGGGAAGAAAGGGATGGAGGAGATGGGACAGGAGGAGGAGGACATGGGATAGAAGAGATGGGACTGGTGAAGGAGGAGGATAAGGGATGCAACTGGAGTAGGAGTACATGGGATGGAGGAGATAGGAATGGAGGAGAAGGACATGGGATGAAGGAGATGGGACTGGAGGAGATGGGACTGGAAGAGGAATGGGATGGAGGTGATGGGACTAGGGGAGAGTTTGGGATGGAGGAGATGGGACTGCAGTAGGACAATGATGTGGGATGGAAGAGATGGGACTAGAGGAGGAGAAGGATGTGGGATGGAGGAGATTGGATTGCAGGAGGATGAGAAGGACATAGGATGGAGAAGGAGGAGGACATGGGATGAGCCTTTGTGGGATGGCCAGTGGGCGGATTTGGTGGGACAACCAGAGAGCGGGCACTGGGTAATGTTGGTGGTCAGGCCCGGGGGGGAGGGGGGGCAACATATTCCTCCCACTGACACCAATGATGGGACATTATTCCTCCCACTAACACCAATGATGGGACACTATCCCTCCCACTAACACCAATATTGTATTCATGAAACCAATGATAGGGCACTGTTATTTTCCAATGGCACCAATACTGGGACATTACCATTTACAGTGATCCCCAATAATAGGGCACTATTCCTCCCACTGATACCAATGATGGAACACTATTTCTCCCACTGATACCAATAATGGGGTACTGTTCCTCCCAATGAAACCAATGATAAGGCACTATTCCTCCCACTGATACCAATGATGGGGCACTATTTCTCCCACTGATACCAATGATGGGGCACTATTCCTCCCACTGATACCAATGATGGAACACTATTTCTCCCACTGATACCAATAATGGGGCTCTATTCTTTCTACTGACACCAATGATGAGTCACCATTCCTCCCACTGTGTCATGAAGATCCTGCCAGAAACCTAAACCCGGGCCGTCCCGGCCCTCAGATTCCATTGCGCATGCGCATGCGCGCCCGGGCGCGTGCACGTGTGCAGCCGTGCACAGGGAGACGGGCGCGCGCTCTAGTTAGCGCCAACCAGCCTATTTAAACTTGACCTGAGCAGATGCCCTTTGCTGTCTGCTCTACAGCGTTGTGGTGTGTGTAATCTGATCCTGATTTATCTGTCCTATTGACCCGGCTTACCTGTGACTACCCAGCTATCTGCCTGTACCCGACCCCGGCTTGTTGTGACCATCCTTCTGTCTCATCCATTGTACCTCAACACCAGTTTGATTCCTGACCTGATGAACTCTGATTATCTGCATGGTCCCTGTCCAGTCTGCAGTCTGATCCCTGTATCGAAACTGACCACCTGCATTGCTCCAGCCCATTCAGTGGTTCTGTTTCCTGTTCCCAGTCTGATCATCTGCACAGATCCTACCTATTCTGCTGACCAGTCTGCTAAGCTGTTTGTCCAGATCCAGCCAGCTCTGCTATCCTGTTTACCTGTGAGCCTGCTTACCTGTTCAGTTCCAGTCTACTCTGCTGATCAGTCTGCTAAGCTATTTGTCCAGATCCAGCCAGCTCTGCTATCCTGTTTACCTGTGAGCCTGCTTGCCTGTTCAGTTCCAGTCTCCTCTGCTGACCAGTCTGCTAAGCTGTTTGTCCAGATCCAGCCAGCTCAGCTATCCTGTTTACCTGTGAGCCTGCTTACCTGTTCGGTTCCGGCCTACTCTGCTAACCAGTCTGCTAAGCTGCCCGTCCAGTTCCTGTCAGCTCTGCTAACCTGTTTACCAGTGGTCCAGCTCTTCAGTCTGTATCCAGCCTTCTCTGCTTTCCAGGCCTCCACCGTGTCCGCTAAGTTGACTTGGTTACTCTACCGGTCTGTTGATCCTGCCAGGCACCCGTGCTCCTCCTCACTCCTGGGTCTCCTGTCCCCACACCAGGGAACCAGGAGTGGGAGATGCAAGGGAGGTCTCTCTCTGCAATTTCGGGCTCGCACCACCAGGTACGTGACACACTGACACCAATGATGAGTCACCATTTCTCCCACTGACACCACACATATAGTGTAGGCTGAAGTCAATGATGGTACACTATTCTTCCACTAACACCAAGAATGCACGGTTTACTCCCCCCATGAAGTCTGAAGAATAGTTAAATATATATATATATATTGTATTTATTTTATTTTTTTCTGAGTAGGCAATATAGCTGTGTAGTAAAATGTGACAATAAACTTACTCAGAGTATTTGAAAGACAATATATTTATCATGGTGAAATAATGATACATAACCACCAGAATAAACTACTTACTAGTCTGCTGTGTGAAGTGACTAGTACAAACTTACAGTTGTCATAATGAGCAAAGAATGATAAATAGTACATGAAATATGACATGTTCTCATCAGCTGACACCTTTGTATCTCTAACAATCTCTCCCATCACATCACACAAGGATCTCATGTCACCGGCTGATGTTTTTGTTCCAGGCGCCTTTTACTCAGCTATAGATGAGCAAAATTCTGTATTAGAGGGAAATGTTTCCTGATCTTCACTCTCCACTCATCTAATGAGAAGATGATTGTAGTGGGAGATGTGAGAAGATTGTTTTCTGATGAGAATGTGTGTAGAAAAGCAGGTAGAAGGAAGAATGGGACACACACTCAGGAGGATGGATGTGTTTGCAGCCTCTGTGTTCAGCCTCCTGAGCAGATCATGAGAGCGGTAAGTGACAGGTCGGTAGTTGACAGTCCAGTGAGCAGATCGGGTCCCCGATGAAGATTGGACATACTTCCATTTAATATTATAATCGTTTTTCTCTCTGCCAGGGAAACACAACAAGAGAAAGAAGATTCCCCAACATTGGAGTTAGTCAGTGGGCGTGTCTAGCGTGTAACCAATAGCAGTGCAGAAGGCAAGTTCTATATCAACCAATAGAAGTGCAGAACGTCTCTATATAAACCAGAGCACCACACAAACACGGTATTGATCTATTATCAAAAACTCTTTGAGCATCATGACGGAGACTGAGAGCGCCCCAGCCGCCGCTCCTCCAGCGGAGCCCGCCGCCAAGAAGAAGGCGGCAGCCGGAGGAGCCAAGAAAGGCAGCAAGAAGCCGTCCGGTCCCAGCGTGTCCGACCTCATCGTCACAGCTGTGGCCGCTTCCAAGGAGCGCAGCGGGGTCTCCCTGGCCGCCCTCAAGAAGCTCCTGGCCGCCGGAGGATACGATGTGGACAAGAACAACAGCCGCCTGAAGATCGCCATCAGGGCGCTGGTGACTAAGGGGAGCCTCGTCCAGGTCAAAGGACATGGAGCCTCCGGGTCCTTCAAGATCAACAAGAAGCAGCAAGAGAGCGACAAGGTCAAGAAAGTCACCATCAAGAAGAAGCCATCGGCTGCGGCCAAGCCCAAGAAACCTGCGGCTGCCAAGAAGCCAGCCAAGTCCCCCAAGAAGAAAGCCCCCAGCAAAGCCGCCAAGAGCCCCAAGAAGGCCGCCAAGAGCCCCAAGAAACCGGCAAAGGCTGCAGCTGCTCCCGCCAAGAAGGCGACAAAGAGCCCCAAGAAGCCCAAAGCTGCAGCCAAGCCGAAAAAAGCCGCCAAGAGTCCGGCTAAGAAGGCGGCTAAACCCAAGACAGCAGCCAAGCCCAAGAAGGCCGCTCCGAAGAAGAAATAAAGGCGGCAGTAGCCGGATATCTCCTTCATCTCCACCCCACAAAGGCTCTTCTCAGAGCCACCCACCCCCTCCTAACAGAGCAACACCTACCTACCTACACCCACCTCCTCCTAACAGAGCCACACCCACCTCCTCCTAACAGAGCCACCCACCTCCTCCTAACAGAGCAACACCTACCTACCTACACCCACCTCCTCCTAACAGAGCCACACACACCTACCTACACCCACCTCCTCCTAACAGAGCCACACCCACCTCCTCCTAACAGAGCCACACCCACCTCCTCCTAACAGAGCCACCCACCTCCTCCTAACAGAGCAACGCCTACCTACCTACACCCACCTCCTCCTAACAGAGCCACACACACACACCTACCTACCTACACCCACCCCCTCCTAACAGAGCCACCCACCTCCTCCTAACAGACACACACCTACCTACACCCACCTCCTCCTAACAGAGCCACACACACCTACCTACACCCACCTCCTCCTAACAGAGCCACACCTACCTACACCCACCTCCTCCTAACAGAGCCACACACACCTACCTACACCCACTAGGGGCCGCATAGACTTTGCACACCGTCTAGATGAGATCATATGTTCCCATCACACATTGTACATGTGTCCCTTGATCTCAGATTACATTTTATGATAAATCCCACAAATGATTACTAGAGATCCTGTAGATCGGAGTCCCTCCTGCTATAAAGGATCTTTTCAGTGGCCCCATCACACCCACATCTGCCGTGCAGATAGGAGACCTGGAGGTCCCCGACAATTCCCGCACACTGTCTGTGGGATCTCGAGGGGGAGGGGAGAGGACATTCACACTTCCTCTTTCTAGACGATCGTTCAGGATCTTCAATATTTCATGTGATCGCTATAAGGGAAATCATTGTACTGATCGGACATGTTGGAATGATCAGCAACAAGAACATCGTGTTATGCGGAGAATGGACTCTTCACTGTCACAGAATAGAATTCCATATTTTCACCCACAAATAATATGAAGAGGATTAGCAGCCCCGATGTCACATGTGGGTGGAAATGTTATCTCCCGGCTGCACTTTTAGAAAGCTCCACGTATGATGATATAAATGGTCTTATTGGCTGTCACAGGAACCACAAGAGGCTGTGATTGGCGGATCGGAATATGTTTAATAATTTGTCGCAACAGATAGTGATCTGTACGGTGAGTGTGTGAGAAACACCATCCACTATCTGCTGATTGGCTGACATATAAAACAATTTGACGCTTGGAATGAGAAATGTACAACTCTCTCCAGGGAGACAATAATTGTCTTCTGTGGATAATGAATGAGAAGAAATACAGAAGAGTGTAAAATGTGCTGATGGGAAGGTGTAACGATGTGATCTGTGTGTGGGGGGATTGGAGAAAGTTGTAGAATAGGAGAGATCGCTTTGATAGATCGGGGAGAGCAAATATCGTCTTCACACAGAAGAATGAGTGTGAGATTTATTACTAGTCAGTTGTATGATTTATACACCCGAGGTGAGGAAGAGGTGATCCCGGGATCTGTACAGGAGGGGAGGAGATGACTTTGTATTTATCTTCCACAGGTTTTCTTTGCAGATCTCCTGGTAATGATGAGGGAAGTATAGAGATAGGAAGAGAATCTTTCTAGGAACTTGTCTTGTTTCCCTCTCCTGTATATTGTTACATTGTATTATGGTGGGAAGAGAAAAGATCTCCTTCCTAGAGACGTGTGAATTATTACTTTGTGATCGTCTTAGAAATGTTAGAGATCCGAGTGCAGAGAAGGGTGAGAAGAATGAAGACATGTGGTGGGAAGTATTTGTATGATGAAGTAGTGATGAGATCGTATGGAGCTCTTTGTGAGGAGGATGTGGTGGCTCTGAGAAGAGCCTTTGTGTTGTGTGGGGGGTGATGAGGAGGATGTTGGTCGGGGGGTGTATTAGGCCCTCTCTCCGCGGATGCGCCGTGCCAGCTGGATGTCTTTGGGCATGATGGTGACCCTCTTGGCATGGATGGCGCAGAGGTTGGTGTCCTCGAAGAGTCCTACGAGATAAGCCTCGGAGGCTTCCTGCAGAGCCATGACGGCGGAGCTCTGGAAGCGCAGGTCGGTCTTGAAGTCCTGGGCGATCTCTCGGACGAGGCGCTGGAAGGGCAGCTTGCGGATGAGCAGCTCGGTGGATTTCTGGTAGCGGCGGATCTCTCGGAGAGCCACGGTGCCGGGCCTGTAGCGGTGAGGCTTCTTGACTCCGCCGGTGGCCGGGGCGCTCTTGCGGGCGGCTTTGGTGGCCAGCTGCTTGCGGGGAGCTTTCCCTCCGGTGGACTTACGAGCGGTCTGCTTGGTTCTTGCCATGGCTGATCAATGCTTCCAATCTCCAGAAGAAGGAATACAAGTGTGAGAACACGGGCTGGGCGGGGTGTATTTATACACATCACTGCCTTCTGATTGGACAACTAAAACACACCCCTTTTCATGATTGGTTTACTTACAAAAAAAAGCGGCATTTTTGAATTGCCCGCCAAGATCTGCCCGTTCTCTGTGTTAGTAGAGTTACCTTCTTTGTGTGGGATGGGGGAGGGGAGTTCCTCCACATCATACAATGTGTAAGAATTAGGAGCTCTGACATTGGACTGCTTGTCTCCATAACACAGAAAATCCTCCTCCGATCTCACTGATCGGATTATTCCGTCTTCAGAGAATGACACGTAGAAAGGTGACTTGTACAATTCTGTACTAACATGGAGGGACAGATCGCTGAGCAGACAATGAATCGTGTCCCCCCAGCATTGTCCTCCCTGCTCCGGACACATCTGGGATCGGTCGGTGTTCTCATTGGTTTCTATCACATCCATGTGGATACAATTCAACTAAACTGCTCCAATGTATTCCCTATGGAAGATCAACACTGACACCTGCTGGTGACAAGAGGAATGACTTCTGTGCGGGGATCTAGGAAGCGCTACAATAACATTTCATTGTTTTCTTTCCGAATCCCATTTATAAGAAAAATAGTTGATTACAACGTGATCTTTGGGAACAGAATTAGAACTCATACCGGGGAATTGGAGGGAATGAACACAGGGCGACATCTAGATTTCATTATTAATCTGATGAACTTACATTAAGGTTTTGTCAGAAAATTCTATTAATATTAACTTTACACTGAAATCGCAGCTCTGATATGGTGTATGTGAGTGGCATTTACTACAAGAGCCTTTGTGTCCTGTTGGGATGATGTTGGGGATTTACTTGGCGCTGGTGTGTACTAATTTAATACGAATTATTAATAATAACATTCATATCATACAGAATATCTATATATATATATATATATATATATATATATATATATATATATATATAAGAAATGTTTTTATAATGAAAGATTCGAGACTCCTTCTCAGTGTAAGAATTAGAAACATTGAGATTGGATTATGTTTTCCTATATCTCAGTAAATTAGATGACAGAGGGAGGGAGTAAGAGGGTTAAATGCTCCCAGTAACCTCCACTATCCAATGTGTGTATTGTAATCGGAGGCACCTGATATTTACCAAATACTCTGTTTTTATTAGAGAAAATACACACACACCTATATACCAGGGAAGCCAATGTGTGCCCATCGGATGATATAAACCGCCCCCCAAGGTGAGTAGATGATTATGTATAATCGTTGGACCTCCATAAAGAAAATAGATGCTATATGACTAATTTGAAACACAATGTGATGTATAAGTAATAATTCTAAGCAGATGAACCCTAAACGATTTCGTAAATGTAATCCCCCCCCCCCCGTATATGTGTCTCTGCAGACATTAGCATGCTTTGCGCAGTCTTACATAAACCATAAAACTGAAAGTAAACTGTAAAACTGTAGGTGAAAATGATGTATACAATATAAGATTATATATATATATATATAAATAGTGTGTCATCCTTATATACATGAATATCCGCTTTCAATTTACGGGGGGGGGGGGGGAGCTCCCATGTATTATCTAAGGAGGAGCAACACTGACACCTAGTGGTTATACAAAACGAGCTCCATGTCTTCTATACGGAGATCGGGGAAGATCTACAATGCGATTGGATGGTTTGTTCACACTAGCCGATAATATTGGATGTACAAATCAGATCCTCCAATATTCATTGTACAGACTGGGGTCTAGGAGGAAATAAAATGTCGGGAATTCCAGAATGAAGAGAATCAGCGGATATTGGGATCGATTTCTATCTAATACAGCTTCCGATGTACAACAGATTATGACAATTTTTGTACAATCGGTTTATATTTTATTTAATGTATTTAGAATTTCTAGTTGTGATAAAATGTGATGACAGCTCATTGATGGAAATGGTGGGCGGCTCTTAGAAGAGCCTTTGTGTCTTGTGTTGGGATGATGATGGGGGGTGGGGGGGATTACTTGGCGCTGGTGTACTTGGTGACGGCCTTGGTGCCCTCGGAGACGGCGTGCTTGGCCAGCTCTCCGGGCAGGAGGAGGCGGACGGCGGTCTGGATCTCCCGGGAGGTGATGGTGCGGCGCTTGTTGTAATGAGCCAGGCGGGAAGATTCTCCGGCGATGCGCTCGAAGATGTCATTGACGAAGGAGTTCATGATGCCCATGGCCTTGGACGAGATGCCGGTGTCGGGGTGGACCTGCTTGAGCACCTTGTACACGTAGATGGCATAACTCTCCTTCCGGCTCTTCCTCCGCTTCTTGCCGTCCTTCTTCTGGCTCTTGGTCACGGCTTTCTTGGAGCCCTTCTTGGGCGCCGGGGCGGACTTGGCTGGTTCAGGCATGATCAGGATTAATCAGATCAACTCCGATGTGTGCTGGAGCCGCCCTCATGTGCTGCTTTTATAGACGTCCTATGCAAATGAGCCTCCTCCCTCCTCACTCGTCTATTGGCGGATTCAGTCATGTGATGGGGAGGAGTGTTTTGCTTTCCTCCCTCGTTTACTGATTGGTGTAGAAACAAGTCAGAACACTATTGGCTGGCTTGAAGAATAACCAATCACAGAGTGTGATGTCAGAGCATTGACGGTATAAATATAAGGAAGCGGCAGATAGTACATATCTTTATCTGACAATTTAGGAAATTATCTATCATGTCTGGTCGCGGCAAGCAAGGAGGCAAGGTTCGGGCTAAGGCCAAGACCCGATCATCCCGGGCTGGTCTGCAGTTCCCAGTCGGTCGTGTTCACCGTCTGCTCAGGAAGGGCAACTATGCCGAGCGGGTCGGGGCCGGAGCTCCCGTCTATCTGGCCGCCGTCCTCGAGTATCTCACGGCTGAGATCCTCGAGCTGGCCGGCAACGCCGCCCGCGACAACAAGAAGACCCGCATCATCCCCCGACACCTCCAGCTGGCCGTCCGCAACGACGAGGAGCTCAACAAGCTGCTGGGCGGCGTCACCATCGCCCAGGGAGGAGTCCTGCCCAACATCCAGGCCGTGCTGCTGCCCAAGAAGACCGAGAGCCACAAGGCCGCCAAATCCAAGTGATCCCAACAACTCCTTTCTATTCCCAAATCCATTTATAACACAAAGGCTCTTCTCAGAGCCACCCACATCTCTCTACAAAGAGCCCACACACACCCCTCATTGTGTCTACCACATCGCATGGAATGAGCCCTCAATTGTCTTCATAGCTTTACACAGGAAATACATCCTTATTTATTCACACTTCTAATACAGGAGAGTTGTACAGGGAGAACAATTACTACATATAAATCATTATTGGGGGATGGGGATACTTGTAGATTTACACATCTTACAGGGACCGATCATCCCTGTTCATCCTTTAGTTGCTGAATTTATTACAATCATCCCGACGGATCAGGAACACAGATCTCAGAACCTCCTTCACAATTCTCCTATTATAGGGAAACGTTCAGAACTGATTGTCTTACTTTTCAACGGAATGTTGCAATAATTTGAGATCGGCTGATAAAATGCAATTGATTGATATAAAATCTCCCTTTTTCCGGGGAACATTCATCAATGGGCCCTTTGATTCCAGGCGGTGTAATAAACACATCGAAATATTACTTTGTTTCAGGGTTTTATTTTACTACAGAATCCGCCCTGCTACAGAATGTTTTCTATAGAGAGCAATGAAAAGTCTACAGAACAAGTATTTTCTGGGCTGAAACCCGAGAAAGATCTCAGAATACATTTCTTTGAAATTATCATAAGAAAGGACATTACTTGTCGATGAAGGAAACGCCCACAGCTCTGATTGGTTCAGATTTCAAATTGCTACTTTCAAATTTGTCGCCTGAATAGTGAAGAACTATTATCCCGCCAAATCCGACACTGAGATCATCCGATGAGACATTTATCCGAGAGATATCACCAATGCTTTATTTTCTAGAAGAATTGATTAGCCCGAAATGGATTCTGAAGACTATTGAATAATGTAAAACATCCCCATATGTTCTCTTTTATTCCAAGTCCTCCGAATGCCGAACCCCCCCCCCCCCCCCCCCCCCTACATACAGAACATGATAGTGAGATGACTTCTCTCATAGATCTCTACCTTTCTATATGATGGCAAATAAAGTATTACACGTTTCATCATCAGATCTGTATAGGATCGTGGGCCGATAATGAATGTTCCCTCTTTAGGACATGTAGCGATTACAGATTTTCCCCCATATGAAAACTATAATTAAAACATGTGAAAAGACTGCTATAAATCTGTAGTAATCATGACACTGCCAGATACATCATATGCACAATGAATCAGTAAAACAAAAAATGTTTCATTTCAAATCGGTCTCCTCTTAGGAACACTGAACAATTTGCTGATTTCTAATTATAAAGTAAATTCTCTGCAGGTTATTGGACGGCTGTGACCCCGCCCCTTTATATCAGTCCCCCATCAGTTCGGCTTTGTCTTAGAAACAGGGATGTGGGACATCTGTATTTCTTAATCTTTTATAAATATGAAAATGTTATTAACAATAGTAGCTGGTGATTGTATTCTCTATTATGATGTGTGACAAATGTATGTTTTCAGTGTCATCTCCGAGGTAAATAAAGAAAACTGTAGTAAAGGAAGAATATATTTATTTCTGAAGATTTATTTCTGTTAATGGTAAAAAAAATAGTCATATTATATATATATATATATATATATATATATATATATATATATATATATATATATATATGCTTCCTCTCTCTCTTTGATATATAATTGAATAATTTATACATATAGCAATTGCACATATTTTGTTCTTCCTATATAATAATCAGGAAATATGACATTATTGGTAGAAATAGGCAATAATCATTATGACATACCAGAAAAATGTGTACGATTAATCAATAAAGAAAATATTGCGCTTCTGATAGATCACATCCGTTTCCATTCAGCAAAATATTGAAAAGGATTTAAATAAATGACATTCTCTACAGTGCAATAAATGACTAGACCCCGCCCCTTCTCCTCGTGTCTCCCATCTGTGGCCCATCAGGCCTTACACCCAGGAAGATGAGATGTCTGGAAGAAAAATTGTTTATTTTGTTTCCCTTTCAAAATAATGTTTTATAAATATTAAATTGCAATGAACAACTGAAACATGGCGATTGTCTTTGTTATGAATTGTTAAAGTCTCCAGTGTAATCTCCAAGTATAAATAGAAAAAAAAAAAAAAAACATTAAGTAGGAATACGTTGATTTTCTAGAGATGTATTGCTGTATCTGAATCAGGAGATTTATAGATTCATATAATTCTCTTTGTTTGTATTGAATGGGTGTGACGCCGCCTCTTTCCTGGGAAGGTTGCCATCAGGTCCGCTCAGGCTGTATATAAGGAGGGCAGGCAGACGGCTGAGCGCAGTTTCTGTTTGAGCAGGAAATATTCATCATGTCTGGTCGCGGTAAAGGAGGGAAGGGTCTGGGCAAAGGAGGCGCCAAGCGGCACAGGAAGGTGCTCCGGGACAACATCCAGGGCATCACCAAACCCGCCATCCGACGTTTGGCCCGCCGAGGGGGTGTCAAGCGCATCTCCGGACTCATCTATGAGGAGACCCGCGGAGTGCTCAAGGTTTTCCTGGAGAATGTCATCCGCGATGCCGTCACCTACACCGAGCACGCCAAGAGGAAGACCGTCACCGCCATGGATGTCGTCTATGCTCTCAAACGCCAGGGGCGCACTCTCTACGGATTCGGAGGCTAAACCTTCATAGACACCTACCTACTTCACCTACACAAAGGTCCTTCTCAGGGCCACCCACCTTCTCATACAAAGAGCTGCCACTATTCTCTTGTGATATAGGGGATGCAGGCAATCTGCATTTAATACATGCACGGATGTGTTCTATTTGGCTGTACAGGAACGCCGCACACTCTGGATTTGGAGGTAAATTCTGATTCATCAACCCAAATCGGGACCACCCACCTTCTCATACAACAAAGGGCTAATGAGTGATGTGTCTGAACATACATTTCTACAGATTTCTCATGTAGTGATAAGAATTGATGGTTATTGGTTCAGCAAGAAACGTAGGAAGTGGTGCGATGTCTAGCTGACCATACACTGTACAATCTGATTGTAAGATCCCCTTTACGCTTACCAGAGCTGCTTCATGTAAGAACAGCTAAATCATGCAGATCATGGTAGATCTCAGATCATGTTTACAATGCGAGTTCACAATCGGTTATAAACTACAACAAATGGAAGAAAACTTTACTTCTTACACAAGTAACCGAAATGAGCGAACCCGATAATTGTGGATGTGACCCCGCCCCTTTCACCCGTCTGCAGACAATTTCATTTACTTAGAAACTTTGATAACATTTTGCTGATTTCTAGTTACAAAGTGGAGACCGATCTGACATGAAACATTTGTTTTCTAGATTCATTGTACATTTGTATCGGACAGTGTCATGATCTCTACCAGTCCTTTCACATCTAGTAACGGGACATATGGAAATGTTTTACATTATTCAACAATCTTCTCAAACCATTTCTATTCATTCCGGACTAATCAATGAAAATAAAGCATTGATGATATCTCCCGGATAAATGTCTCATCTGATGGTGTCGGATTTGGCGGGATAATAGGGATGATTATTTCTCTAACGTTCTTCACAATTCAGGCGGGGATTTGAAATCTGAGCCAATCAGAGCTGTGGGCGTTTCCTTCATCAGCCAGTAAAGTCTTTCTTATAAGAATTTCAAAGAAACGTGTTCTGAGATCTTTCTCCGTTTTCAGCCCAGGAAATTCTTGTTCTGTAGACTTTTCATTGGAGATCTCTATAGAAAATATTCTCTAGCAGGGCGGATTCTGCATCGTGGAGTAAAAGAAAAGACTAGAAGACATGTGACATTCATATTTCTAATGGATTTATTATTCCTGGTTAGATAAACTGCCCGACAATTCAGAGGAGCGTTGATCGATGTTCCCGGAGGAAGAGATATCCGATTTTAGTGTCGGATTATTCTATCTGACATCATTGGAACGTTCCATAGAATTCCGGCGGGAAATTTGAATGAATCGATTTCATATTTGCACCAATCACAGTTCTGGGCGATTTCTTCGGATAAAATGTATTGGGTGTGAAGGAGGAGGATCTGAGATCTGTGTTCCTTTCAGATGGAGGATGTTTGTTTGGTATTGAATGAGCTCTGATCTCCAGAAGATATTCAACAGAAATAAAGGACGGAGGACAATAAAAATCAGTCCCTGTAAGGAGATCACATCGTTCCTTCACATGAAATACGTTCTAATAAATGATACAAATCATAGAGACTCTGGATTGCTGTTAGGATGGACAGACATGGAGGGGGGGGGATGGTTTTAGTTGGAGGGGTTTAGCGGTGAGTAGACGATCAGCATAGACAGATTGGGATGGAAAGAGATGAGAGAATGATGTACTGTGATCACATTTCATGTCATTACTCCTCACCTCTATTACAAGTCTGAGTGTAATAAGAAGACAAAGGATTTGCCTTCACAGGGAACTTTACCTGACAGTATTATTAATATACAACTTAATTGGTGAATATAAACCAGGTATGTCCGGCTCTATGTAGAACATGTTTGTGAGGCAATGCTAAAATAATAATAACTGATCTTTAGATGAGAAGTACCGTAGATCGGTCAGACTGGGAGGGGGATGAATAAACCTTCCTTCTATCCCGGTCCTGATTCTAGATTTATTGTGGAGATCATCTCCTCTTTCTGGCTGTATAAATTCCCTATTCACCTCCTTGTACTGCACACACACCTCAGTGTTCCACCAGGAATGACCACAAGGTGGCAGAGCTGAATAAACACTTATGCCGCACTCACACATTGTTACAATAAAAGATCCTCCACAATCTCCCGCCTTACATTGTTACTTTATTTAAATTCACAAGTTGAGAAGATCGTGGAGTTCTCAATGGAGGAAAGAAGCAAGAAAAACGAAACATTGTATCTACTCAATCAGCCCAGACAAATATTTGTCTATGTGTATCTATTCCAATCATCAACAGCAGATCAATGTACACACAGGGTGGGGGTTGAGCTCATTCTGTGTACTTATAGTTCTAATTAACAACAATAATACTAATAATAATAAACACAATATGTACAAAGTATCAGCTACATACAAATATGATCAGAATCTCACCTGGGACAGCACACAGTCCTTTATAGAAGTTAGAAAAGGTTTCCTAACATGGACATGTTTAGCACCTCGATGAAATTACACATCACCTCCAAACCTGGAAACCATTTATCCCTTTCATTAACACGCCTATTTCTGATATTTGGTGTTTACAAGTTAAAATCTGTATTTTTTGCTAGAAAATTACTTAGAACATTATATATATATATGGTATTAAAATAAGGGATGGTGGCGCTGTTCAGGGTATGTATGAGGAAAAACAAAAAGATAATCACTGTAAAGTGAAAAAAGGTATGACTAGTGTACAAAAAGCAACTCACATATGCATGTACTGATACAAGAATGTATAAAAATATATAGAAAAAAATATATAGAAATATATATAAAAATATATATAAAAAAAACTATATATATGTATAAAAGCCAATAGTGTTGCTGTGCACTCAAACACAGTGTGAGATATTTAAAGTGACTCTGTGCAGTAAAAATACTGAATAATTAATATATGTGAATAATTACATCCATATGACAAGCAACATATAAATATAAATAATAAGTATAAAGTGACTCCTGTGAAAATAGAAAATAATATGTATATGTATAAATTGGTAATTCAATTCAGATAGAGAGTGGTAAAAAAAATATACATTCAAATAAAAATCCAAAGGTCATAGAATATATATATATATATATATATATATATATATATGATATATATAAATATATAAATTATGAATATAAAAATAATATTAGAAGTATTAAATGTAATTTCTAGACAATTGTCCCAAGTGAAAAAAATAATCAGAGTGAAAAAAGCGGGGGGCCGCAAAAACGGTGATATAAAAAAGTGATGTATAAAAAAATGTTCAATCAGCAGAAATCATCAGTCAAAAAATAGTGAGGTCCTGTGTTGTTCTTTTTAAAGATCAGAATTCCTGTAACATCATGTGCCTTATGTAAGTAGATAAATGGTGAACGGTAACATCTCAGTGCTTCCCTCCTTCCGTGACCCCTAAGGTAAACGCACTCACCAGAGTGCCTAACCCCTGCAGGGGTGATAGGCATAAAATCTCCTGGATGTGGGATAGAAGTCTTCCTCTGTAGGGGTAGTTGCTGGGGAAGAAGCCTCCTCTGCAGGGGTATCCTCTGTGGGGATATCCAACCTCTTCCACTCGCCAGGGATGGGGGGTAAAACACCAAAAATAGTCTATGCAAAAGAAAACACTAATAGTGTGATACAGCTAAACCATGGGCAGTTTATTAAAAATAATATATAAGGTTAAAAAACATGGGGAACAAAAACACTAAATAGCCTGTAGGCTATTTGGACATATGTGTTCAAATCATAAACACATTAAAAACATTAAAATGAAAAGCAAGTGAAAAATGCAGAGCGCGCAGCTTAAGGGCAGAGCGATGCAAACACCGCTGAGCCCTGGTAACAGCGTGCGTTCCACACGCGGCTGGTACAAAACCGGAAGCCGCTGGCAGGAAGTGACGTGGTGTGTACCTAGGTATCGCCTGACGTTCGTTTCGTCAATAGGACGTCGTCAGTGGCGATACCATCTTGGTACACCTCACGTTTAAATAGGTAGGAGCGGAGCCACGGTCGCCAATGGGGAAGCAGGGTGGGCGTTACTTAAGAGCCCAAGCCGGACCACTTAGAGGTGAGAAACCTCGTAAACAATGCTGGACAGCAGTACGTGGATGGGAAAAAAAGACGGCATAGTAAATTGCATAGCCATCCCCGGGAGAAATTAACATTAACCCTTCCCATGCACCCTAATAAGTAAATAGGGAAACCGCAGCTCCTAAAAAAGGGGGTATTACATAGAAAGAAGAACGAAGTGGGTCAAACAACAGACCCTAAAGAATGCATAGGAGCTTTTAAAAGGATGGTTGAGAGTGACCTCAACAAATTAGAAATTAAGAAGAAAGGCGGAAATATATGGAAAACCATAAAAACCCTACAAAAAGAAAAGTTCCCCCTAGAATGGTGGGGTTTTTAGGCAGCAATGGTTTTTAGAAAGATGTATCAAAGTTGGTATTAAGTGGAAGACTCAGTATAACGGAAGAGATTTAAAATGTTTATTCATGTCACATGTATGACAAGTGGAATATAAAACATAAGCCCATACAGAATAAAATATACAATACACACACAGGCAAGGCCAACAGGTAGCACCTGACACTTCAACTGATAAAACAGGGGGGGGGGGGGGTCAATATGATGCAGCAAGAACTGACGCGTTTCGACCTGTAATTGTCTAGGTCTTCTCCTGACGCGTTTCGACCTGTAATTGTCTAGGTCTTCTTCAGAGTGTTTTTGTCTGTTGGAATAGAGAAAATAAACAGCATAACAGCAACTATTCAGTTAAATATTAAATATTGGTAGATATGTCGCATTTGTATCCATGCATAGTGGCAACAGGATAACACAGCTTTAGTGCGCATATTTTCCGGAATGCGTGTGGTGCGTAGGGTGATTTTCTGCATGGGAATTCATAAAACTCCCCTCGACTTTTCCCGGTGGTCCCCAACTGTGGCTCCCACGAGCAGGTCAGGGCAGGATAAACGTCCAGGCCGTATGTGACTTGCGAGGGGTCACACTTACTGCTGACACGCCAAAGTGGAACACCGGGGCACCCTGAGGCAAAGGGAGGGAGAGGAAAGCACCGGCACACCTGTGATGAGGGACCCCTGGAATAAACCAAGATGTCACTATGGACACATTCAACAGAAGAAGGAAAGAGGATATATATATACCTCAATCCAACTTTGCACTAAATTATAGGACAGTGATATTGCACTAAAAAGTGGGGTACCTCTTGTTGGTATAGCTATATGTCTCACTTAGGGGCATTAAGCCCCCTGGGGGGGGGGGGGCACATACATGGTTGTACTTGATTGTTAAGGTCCAAAAAGTTGGCCTATATGTTGGAGATTAAGACAGGAATAGGAAAATACAGAGAGGGGTAAGAGAAAAGGAAAAGAGGGAACGGGGGGGGGGGGGGACAAAAAAAAGAAAGAAAGCGAAGAAAGGGGAAGGGGAAAGGAGAAAGAAAGGAAGAGAAATGGGAAGGAAAAGCAAAGGAAGAAGAAGAGGGAGGGAGGAAGGGAGGAAGAAGGGGGAAGATGGGGGGAGTGGGGAAAGAAGAGGATGGGAAGGAGTATATGGCGTGCTTCATATAGGGGAGGGGGGGGACAAGGAGGGTGGAAAATGATGAGGGGAGAGAGAAGGAGAATGATCAAGGAAAAGATAGATGTGCATGCAGTTGAGGGAATAGAGATAGATGGGGTGAGTGATGGGAACAGGGGGAAATTAATGTGAACAGGGGGAAATTAATGTGAACAAAATAATATATAGTGTGTAGGTAAATAGTGTGTGAAAGTGGAAAAAAGAGGAAGTGAATGAATGCATAAGCAGGGTGAATAAGAGTGCAAGTGATTTGAATAAAAGGTGCATGGAGATAATGCACGGCAGGAGGGGAGTAGATAGGGGGGGGGGGGGGGGGGACTGTATGATCAAAAGGTGAAGAAA
Organism: Lithobates sylvaticus; assembly: GCA_028564925.1. Lineage (NCBI taxonomy): Eukaryota > Metazoa > Chordata > Amphibia > Anura > Ranidae > Lithobates > Lithobates sylvaticus. The sequence goes on along the minus strand of CM053028.1, from coordinate 621,539,159 downwards.
CATAACAAAAGACAGGCGAAAAGTTGAAAATGCAATGGGGTGAGTGGGTAATGTATAAGTGGTTGGGAAGGGGGGGGGAGGGGGAGGAGAGGGGAAACAAAAAAAGGAGAGGGTAGAGAGAACGGGGGAAGGGGGCCCCTGTCCTGGTCAGGGTTGGATCTCAGTATGAGCAGGACGGAGTCTATAATAAAGTCTGCAGAAAAATGGGAAGGGAGGATTAAAGCTAATTCCTCAAATGCCATAATTAGGCAGATGTCCCTGATAGTAAGATGCAAAGAAGGTACTCACTGTTTTTGTGATGAAATGTGGGGCACATGCATAACCTCATGCGGAGATGGAGTCCTATGCTCCACTCCACATGGTTATAAGCGCATGTGCCCAGTGGTGATTGTTAGTCCCCGCAGGTGAGCGGCGCTGCCCCCGCCCCCTCCATGAATTGCACCCACAGGTGCTTGACGGTGGCCCCAAACGGCGGTCATGGCGGCCATAAGGTCCGCCCTGTGTGTACCCCCCGGCGTCCTGAGGAGGCAGAGCCCCGTATCAGCGTCACTCACGACGCAAAACGTGTGACGTCATCGCATCACGCGCACTCACGGGACCCCGCGCATGCGCAGTGATCAGCGATGCGTCCATGAGTGCCAGAGGACGCCGCCAGCAAAGGGCCAATCCGCAGGAACGCCCAGGACCTGCCTGGGCGTCCATAGAGAGAGTCAATAAAAGGCGACTCCCTCCCCCTTGCTGGGAAGGCACAAACGGCAAGGTAGCATCCGCCCGGCCATACCAATGGGAGGCACATGATGGCGCCACCTATGGGGAAAGTGACAGGAGAGAATATAGAACAAAAATACATGTGATTAAATAACATGTACTCCGTTATAATATACTAGTGCTTTATGTGTCACATAATCTATAATACTCATAGCATATAAATCTTTATTGAAGAGTATCTTATATATAGATTAGCATATTGAACGTACCGTGTTTAAAAGTACCTTCATAATTACATAGGCCTTATATTGTATGCGAGAACGACTGCATGCTGTGTTCTCTCAAAAATTGGAAATCTAGTATTTATTGTTGCACACAATTGTGATGTGATATTAAACACCATTTATTGAGAACATTGATTTAGATTATCCTCCCGTTCTTTTTTGCATTCGTTACTAATCGAGTCAAAATTGGGGAAAATCTGCACTTGCAGGCCTAGTGGGTTTATTTTTTCTTACTATATCGATCGAAGGATTTTACATGCCAAGAAAGGGCTGATTTATTTTCTAAGATTTTGTTTAATTTTTCCGTAAGGGGAAGTGTTTAAGTTTCAGTCTGATCTTTTTTCTCTCAAAGTCAATCTCATAGCTTGACATGAGATTGGTCCACTCGTTTCCCTGAAAATCGCTCATGTTTGTAATAATCAAACGATAAAAATACAAAGATACATTAAAGATTTAGAGCATACAGTTACATGCAATTGGTCCGCATCACTAGGCTTATGTTTCAACTCCAATGTGTCAAATGGGGAGGGGTGTTTAACCACCCAATTATATAGAAAAAGAAAAGGAAATAACACATATGGAGGAAATGGGTTGCCGCTCACCCCGGGATCGAATACAAAAAAGAAAAGTTCCCCCTAGAATGGTGGGTAAACCCTGGGTAAAAGGAAGGAAGTTGAGTGGAGCTCCAAGACACTGAAGTTGCAGGCAGGGGGGCGTGGTCTAGGATGACGGAGTAGGAAGACACACTCTGGCTGGCTCCCTCCACCCTCCAGGCGTACACACGTAGCCGGGCTGCCCTGAGCCCGGCGCCTTGAACCGAGTGATTTTCCCCATAGGACATACCGGCCGGAATGAGAAAAGCGGATAGAGAGCAGAGGAGAACAACCCAGCCGGAGATCCCGCAATACTTCCTGCGTACACGAGCAGCGACGTCCAGGGGGGCGGAACTAGGAGTGAGACAGGTCGGCGAACGGTGTCTCTCAGAGGACATAACAAACGCATCCTGTACCCCAGGGAAGCCGCAGCAGGAGACGCTGGAGACGCCGGATATGCAGAAAGAGAAGGCGGGAGCGGAGGGGGGACGAGAGGAAGTGCACACACAAGGAGAGGAAGCAGACCTCAGAGTGCTTTTGCGGGCCCTTCCAACAAGGGCAGACCTACAGGCGCTTCCCACACGAGCAGATCTGGAGGGGTGGATGACCCGCATAGAGGAGATACACCGCAGGGACTTCGAGGAAGTGCGGTCGGAGGTACAACGGCTATCAGAGAGATTGACGGTCAGAGAGGAGGAACAGGTGTCCCTGACAGAGCGAGTTAAACGGCTGGAGCAGGTACAGTTGGTGCATGATCTATATGTTCCCGCAATACAGCTCCGCTTAGAGGAATTAGAAGACCGCAGCAGGAGGAAAAATCTGAGGTTCAGGGGGGTCCCGGAGACAGTAGGGAAAGAAGCACTACAGTCAACCATACAGGGAATTTGTCAAAAACTTGATATTCAGATCCCAATGCAGGACTTGGAATTTGAGAGGGTGCATAGGGTGATGGGTCCCCCCTCCCCCAACCCTGAGAGACCACGAGATGTGATTTGCTGTTTTCATAGATATATACATAAAGAACTAATAAGTCGGAAAGCATGGGATGTAGGAGAAGTGATATATGAGGGAGCAAAGATAAAAATCCTACCAGACTTATCTAGAGCCACCCTGCAGAGAAGAAATTTGATACGTCCGTTGTTGGACAGAATAAAAATGGCGGGGGGCTCATATCGGTGGGGTTACCCATTCTCCCTGAGAGTAAAGAAAGACTCTAGATCATTCGCCCTGAGGCAACCGGCGGACTTACCAGAGCTGTTCCTGTTCCTGGGAGAAGAAGTAGCAGAGACAGAGATACCAAACTGGTTACAACACCTAGGCAGACAAAAAGAACAGGGGGGACAGGAGAATCAGACCCCCAACCTCTCCAAGAAATGAAGCACAGAAGACCTTAGCTTTGTATCTATACTTCTCTTCTTTTTTTTTTTAAGAGAAATGGACAAACTTTCCCCTTCTATATTTTAGTTTGAGGACTAAGTCTGATCAAGAAGCCACGGGTCCCCCTACCCGCCCCCTTCCCGCCCTACCCCGCGGTCTCCCCCATTTTTTACCCCCCCCCCTTTTTTTTTTTTTTTTTTTGGTGGGTGTTTTTGAGGGGAGAGGTATAATACTATAGCAATACTATAGCACAGACATAGATATAGATATATAAGTATAACTATATAAGTATAGATAAGTATAAGTGGGGAGATTTTTGTTCCTCTCTCTCATTCGATTTCTCTCCGGGATGCTTGGCCCTTTAATGGCCCATTAAGGTTTTTTTTTGTGGGGTCTCTTTTTCCCCTTTTTTTTTTTCTCTTTCTCTTTCTTTTTTTTTTTAAACAGACTCAGGTAACAGGAGGGCCCTCCGGTTCACCACCCATTTATGGTTTGGCACGTAGTATTAAAATATGAGGGGGAGGGGAGATGCGTCCCCCTCCTTTTCTTTTGTGACACTTTTTTTTTTTTTTTTTTTTTCAAGGGTGGATTTTTATTGATATGGGATGTTTGTGAAAGTTCTCACTGAGTACACAATATATTTTCTGTAAATAGGGTTCTTTTTTGTTTTTGTTTTTTTTTTACTATTACTATTATGTCGCGGCCGGATATATTATATTATCCGGAGGTGTGGTTGCACATATCTATACGAAGGAGGGAGTGCGGTAATTAGTGTGAGGGGTTAACGCCTTTTATAAGGAGTTCACAAGGTATATTAGTATATAAGTACACTGGTCACACACATCAAAATATGATAGATTTTCTTTGGGTAGCATGGTCACTTTGGCACATGAGGGACGGGGGAATGGGAGGAGAGGGGAGCGTTTGGCTCTCTCTCTTTCCCACCCTTGACCCTTCACAGGGAGAGGTGAACCGGGGGGGGGGGGGGGCCCCCACAATATACTATGGCGTACAGAGAGTCTGTAGGAATCTTTTATTACGCCCCCCCCCCCCTCCCCCCTCCCCCCCTTACCCCCCTTACTGCTGCTGGGGACGAATAGATAGATTTTGACCCCCATAGAGCAGTAAAATATTTGTGTATATCTACATCGGTGCGGGGGAGGAGGGGGGAGAGGGAGAGGGGCAGAGAGATGGAGAGAGAATACCCATATCTTGGACTTGGGATGGTGGGAGACGGATGAATGGGGAGGATGAATGGAACCGGTTAAAAGGGGTTAAAGGAGTGGGCGGGCGGACGGTGGGGAAGGGGGAGCCGAGGTGAGACTATATAGCAGTAGAGGGAGGAGAGGTGGGAGGGGAAGGAGAAGAGAAAAAGATCGAGGTACCAGGAGAAAGGGGGGATATATATCGTAATGTGTAAGAGAGTCCTCCAGGTACCTCTCTGGCCAGTTGCAAGTTCTGGTATGTATAGACCTAGCCGAGGTTATTATTTACCTATTTTATTTTTCCTTTTTGTTCTTTTTTTCCCTCTTCTGTGGTTATTACCTCCCATAAAAGTTATAAATATATGGGAAATGATCTCAATTACCCATATAGTGCTCCGAGGGAGGGAGGAGGGAGCAGAGCCCTGCAGTCATTTTGGACCAATCCCCCAATTAGGATTGCACCCACTGAACCAGAGGTAGGGGGGTTCCTGGGGTGGGTGTTTGCTTTAGAGGTTAGAAGGGAGGGAGGGAGGGAAGGGGGTAGGGAGGGGGGATAGTAAGAGGGAGGGGGGTGAGGTTGGGGGAGGTTTTTTTTTTTTTTTTTTCTCCTCCCTGCGAGATGGAGGAAATCAAGGTGACCTCTATGAATGTTAAAGGACTTAATGTCCCAGAAAAAAGAAAAATGCTTCTTAATGATTTGAAACGAATGGGCACAGATGTGGCCCTCATACAGGAAACCCACTTTAAAGCAGGTGGACTCCCGTTCCTCCAAAACAGACTTTTTCCATATGTGTACCATGCCTCAAACCAGGAGGCAAAATCAAAGGGGGTATCGATTATGATCGCGAGCCGGGTTCCTTGGTTATTGATTGATAAACGGGTAGATACAAAGGGCCGGTTTTTGTTCCTGAAGGGACATTTGAGAGGGGTGAAGGTGACACTGGCAACTTTATACGCGCCGAATGCCTTACAGGACTCATTCCTGAAAAAAACACTTACAAAACTAATAGAATTCTCGGAAGGCAAGTTGATCTTAGGAGGCGACTTCAATATTGCATTAGACCCAAAAATGGATACATCCTCAGGGACATCATCGGTCTCACATGGTATTAGGAGAGGAATCCTGAGGAAACTACATGAAACACAACTGGTGGATGTATGGCGGACCATGCACGCCGGAGAAAAGGATTACACCTATTTCTCTAATCCCCACCAGATCTATTCTCGCATCGATCTTTTCCTGATCCCACATTATTTACTTTCTATGGTGACCGAGATCACCATAGGAAGTATAACGTGGTCAGACCACGCCCCAGTATCCCTAAGGTTAGCATTCTCCGGAGCAGGGGGTACCTCAGATAGAAGATGGCGCCTGAATGAGAGCCTACTACAGACACCGGAAATCCAGGAAGAAGTAGCAAAGGAAATAGAGGCCTATTTCCAGATAAACGACACCCCAGGAAGTAATCCCGGGATAGTGTGGGAGGCGCATAAGGCCGTAATTAGAGGTATCCTGATTAAATATGGGTCTAAAATAAAGAGAGAAAGAGAAAAACAAATTAAAAAACTCTTACAGGAGATCCAGGAACTAGAAATGCAGCATAAGAAGATACAGAGAGCCTCGACAGGTAGACAATTAGAACACTTGAGACTCCAGCTCACGGAGACTATGCGGTTCAAGGCCAAAGCAACAATACAAAAAGGTAGGAAGACATCCTATGAACTGGGAGATAAATGCACTAAATTACTAGCAGGTAAACTCAAAGAAAGGAATACGTTAACATATATACCTCAAATAAAAGGGAAAAATGGGCATTTAATTCCTCAGCCGAAAGAGATAGCCCAGAGATTTGGAGAATACTATTCCTCATTATATAATTTGGAACCAAAGCCAATGTCGAGATCGGTTTTCCAGGAATACTTATCCTCTGCAAAACTTACAAGGCTATCATCCTTGGAACGTAGTAAATTGGAGGCGCCCATAACGGCTGAGGAGTTGAATGCAGCAATAAAGAAATCCAAGACAGGGAAGGCCCCCGGCCCGGATGGTTTTACTTTACAGTATTATAAAAGATTTTCACTACAGTTAAATAAACACCTGGTGGGGGTTTTCAACACTCTAGGCCGAACGGCTGCATTTCCACCGGACTCACTGTTGGCGTATATCACGGTGATCCCGAAGGAAGGGAAGGACCCGTCGGAGTGCAGCAGTTATAGGCCGATCTCACTGCTAAACGTGGATCTGAAGCTTTTTACTAAAATCTTAGCATTAAGAATTCAGCCACTACTTAGTCAGATGGTGAATCGGGACCAAGTAGGGTTTATTCCCACACGAGAG
>CM053028.1:621441911-621532154 GCA_028564925.1 Lithobates sylvaticus | reverse complement strand
TCAACAATCGGAACGTATTCAAATTTCTTCTCTGCAGGGGGGCTCTAGATAAGTCTGGTAGGATTTTTATCTTTTGCTCCCTCATATATCACTTCTCCTACATCCAATGCTTTCGACTTATTAGTTCTTTATGTATATATCTATGAAAACAGCAAATCACATCTCGTGGTCTCTCAGGGTTGGGGGAGGGGGGACCCATCACCCTATGCACCCTCTCAAATTCCAAGTCCTGCATTGGGATCTGAATATCAAGTTTTTGACAAATTCCCTGTATGGTTGACTGTAGTGCTTCTTTCCCTACTGTCTCCGGGACCCCCCTGAACCTCAGATTTTTCCCTCCTGCTGCGGTCTTCTATTTCCTCTAAGCGGAGCTGTATTGCGGGAACATATAGATCATGCACCAACTGTACCTGCTCCAGCCGTTTAACTCGCTCTGTCAGGGACACCTGTTCCTCCTCTCTGACCGTCAATCTCTCTGATAGCCGTTGTACCTCCGACCGCACTTCCTCGAAGTCCCTGCGGTGTATCTCCTCTATGCGGGTCATCCACCCCTCCAGATCTGCTCGTGTGGGAAGCGCCTGTAGGTCTGCACTTGTTGGAAGGGCCCGCAAAAGCTCTCTGAGGTCTGCTTCCTCTCCTTGTGTGTGCACTTCCTCTCGTCCCCCCTCCGCCCTCCCGCCTTCTCTTTCTGCATATCCGGCGTCTCCAGGTCTTCTGCTGCGGCTTCCCTGGGGTACAGGATGCGTTTGTTATGTCCTCTGAGAGACACCGTTCGCCAGCCTGTCCTCACTCCTAGTTCGCCCCCCTCTGGACGTCGCTGCTCGTGTACGCAGGAAGTATTGCGGGATCTCCGGCTGGGTTGTTCTCCTCTGCTCTCTATCCGCTTTTCTCATTCCGGCCGGTAGGTCCTATGGGGAAAATCACTCGGTTCAAGGCGCCGGGCTCAGGGCAGCCCGGCTACGTGTGTACGCCTGGAGGGTGGAGGGAGCCAGCCAGAGTGTGTCTTCCTACTCCGTCATCCTAGACCACGCCCCCCCTGCTGCAACTTCAGTGTCTTGGAGCTCCACTCAACTTCCTTCCTTTTGCCCAGGTTTACCCACCATTCTAGGGGGAACTTTTCTTTTTTGTATTCGATCCCGGGGTGTGCGGCAACCCATTTCCTCCATATGTGTTATTTCCTTTTCTTTTTCTATATAATTGGGTGGTTAAACACCCCTCCCCATTTGACACATTGGAGTTGAAACAGAAGCCTAGTGATGCGGACCAATTGCATGTAACTGTATGCTCTAAATCTTTAATGTATCTTTGTTTTTTTTTCGTTTGATTATTACAAACATGAGCGATTTTCAGGGAAACGAGTGGACCAATCTCATGTCAAGCTATGAGATTGACTTTGAGAGAAAAAAGATCAGACTGAAACTTAAACTCTTCCCCTTACGGAAAAATTAAACAAAATCTTAGAAAATAAATCAGCCCTTTCTTGGCATGTAAAATCCTTCGATCGATATAGTAAGAAAAAATAAACCCACTAGGCCTCTGCAAGTGCAGATTTTCCCCCCAATTTTGACTCGATTAGTAACGAATGCAAAAAAGAACGGGAGGATAATCTAAATCAATGTTCTCAATAAATGGTGTTTAATATCACATCACAATTGTGTGCAACAATAAATACTAGATTTCCAATTTTTGAGAGAACACAGCATGCAGTCGTTCTCGCATACAATATACGGCCTATGTAATTATGAAGGTACTTTTAAACACGGTACGTTCAATATGCTAATCTATATATAAGATACTCTTCAATAAAGATTTATATGCTATGAGTATTATAGATTATGTGACACATAAAGCACTAGTATATTATAACGGAGTACATGTTATTTAATCACATGTATTTTTGTTCTATATTCTCTCCTGTCACTTTCCCCATAGGTGGCGCTATCATGTGCCTCACATTGGTATGGCCGGGCGGATGCTACCTTGCCGTTTGTGCCTTCCCAGCAAGGGGGAGGGAGTCGCCTTTTATGGACTCTCTCTATGGACGCCCAGGCAGGTCCTGGGCGTTCCTGCGGATTGGCCCTGTGCTGGCGGCGTCCTCTGGCACTCATGGACGCATCGCTGATCACTGCGCATGCGCGGGGTCCCGTGAGTGCGCGTGATGCGATGACGTCACACGTTTTGCGTCGTGAGTGACGCTGATACGGGGCTCTGCCTCCTCAGGACGCCGGGGGGTACACACAGGGCGGACCTTATGGCCGCCATGACCGCCGTTTGGGGCCACCGTCAAGCACCTGTGGGTGCAATTCATGGAAGGGGCGGGGGCAGCGCCGCTCACCTGCGGGGACTAACAATCACCACTGGGCACATGCGCTTATAACCATGTGGAGTGGAGCATAGGACTCCATCTCCGCATGAGGTTATGCATGTGCCCCACATTTCATCACAAAAACAGTGAGTACCTTCTTTGCATCTTACTATCAGGGACATCTGCCTAATTATGGCATTTGAGGAATTAGCTTTAATCCTCCCTTCCCATTTTTCTGCAGACTTTTTTTTTTTTTTAAATGTTTTTATTTATAACAAGGAAAGGGACCCTGTCGGGTCGATACATTACAAAATAACATGGGTATCAAGCAAACAAATTAATCAAAACATTCTGAATACATTACATTACACAGTCTTAATGTAGAAAGGGAGAGAGAAACAGTGTTTAAACACATCTAAGTGTGGACAAATTGTTGGAGGTTACTCTCCATGGTGTATTGTCACTTAGTGTGCCTGAGTTACTGTTATGCCGCGTACACACGTACGGACTTTTCCCGGCGGACCTAAGTCCAGCGGACAATCCGCTGTACTTTCCAGCTGGGTACGCTGGACTAAAAAGCGAACGGACTTGACCACACACGATCACGCTAAAAGTCCGACGGTTCACGCGATGACGTACAGCACGTACGACGGGACTAGAAAACGAAAAATACTAGAAAAAGACTTGCTACTGAGCATGCGTCCTTTTTGGTACGCCGGACCATACTACACACGACCGGATTATCCGCTGGACTGCCAAGTCCAGCGGATAATTTGAAAACAAAACCTGAAACTTTAGTCTGCCGTACTTTGGCCAAAAAAAGTCCGCCGGCGCCCACACAAGAGGGGATTATCCGCTGGACTTCGGTCCAGCGGATACTCCCGCGGGATAGTCCCTTCGTGTGTGCGCGGCATTAGTTTTATTTGTTCCGTTTGGGTATTTGTGCTTGAGGTTGTCGTGTTGTGCAGTACCGAGGACATGGGCCCAGTTCCTCGGTTTTTCTTATTTATGTTGGAAAAAAAAAAAGTGGAAATTAGAGAGTAAAGTAGATCCACCCAGTTTAGGGTGGGATTGGTTAAAGGTAGAATATTAGAGTAGAGAGTAGTACGAAAGAGAGAAAGAAGAGGGGAGGGGGAGCTGAGGTGGGAGGATGGGTGGGGGGTGGGGGTACTCGGGCCCACGAACTTGGGTCATTGGTAATTCAAACATGTGTGGTCAGATGGGATTGGCGGTGGCGGAGTGCAACTTTGTTTGTCTGTTGTGGTTCCCTTAAGCGCCTGGCCCTCTGACGAGTAGATAAAGATAATCCACGACTGCCAGGTGTTTGAGAATGTTTCTTGTCTATGCTGGGCTGTGAGGACGAGGTCCTCCATATATCTTATCTCCTCCACTTTCGCTATCCATGATGCTATGGTAGGTGGGCTTGTGGATTTCCTCATTATCGGTATGCAGGCCTGGGCTGCATCTAGTAAGTGTCTGATCACCGATTTTTTGTATGTTTTTTCGGGAGTGTCTGATGCGTGAAGAAGGAAGAAAGCGGGGTCTATTGGTTTGGGGCTGTCTGTAAATTTTTGTACAACTTCCCGGACCACTTTCCAAAAGTGGTGTAGTAAAGGACAGGACCAGAATATGTGCTGCAGTGTTCCCTTTTCTGCTCGACACCGCCAGCAAAGGTCCGGCGTTGTCGGGAAGAATCTGTGGAGCAGGTCTGGAGTTCTGTACCATCTTGACAGTAGCTTATAGTTGGTCTCCTGGATCTTGGCGCATATTGAGGATTTATGAGTGTATTTAATTATTCTTTGTTTCTTTGTTGTGCTAAAGTGGCAATTCAGTTCTGTTTCCCATTTAGTCAGCCCTGGCAGTGTAAAGTCTGTTTGTGGTATGTTTAGCAGGCTGTAGGTTTGTGATAGTGTGTGCGTTATGGTACCCGATGCGTTGCAGAGTTCTTCTAGTGTTGTGAGGGGAGGTGATGTTGTCGGAGGGGTTTTCAGTGAGTGTAAAAAGTGGCTCAGTTGGCTGGCTCTCAAGAAGTCCAGCCGAAAGGGCCCTGTGGTATTTGAGAGTTCTGTTATTGTGGGCCAACGACCATTGGTGCTAATGTGGGAGGCCTGGTGTGTGCCCTCGTCTTTCAGTCTTTTAAATTCTGCGTCATGTAATCCTGGTGCAAATTCAGGGTTTCCCAAGATGGGGAAGAGGGGTGAGTTGGGGGATGATATGGGGGTCGTCGTGATGAGACGTGCGCAGACCTGTGTTGTGGTTCCTATTAGCGGGTGTCGCTTAATTTCCGCTGGCAGAGACGGGTGGCACCAGGGAGCTCTACTAAGTGGGGTTTCGCTTTGATGTTGCTCCAGTTGTGTCCAGAGCTTAGTCTCATGGTGACGGCACCAGTCTATAAGCCTGCCCAAGTGAACTGCCTGGTAGTATGTACGGATGTTTGGTAACGCGAGTCCCCCATGTTGTTTAGGTAGAACTAAAAGTTTATAAGAGAGTCGTGGTCTTTTTTTAGCCCATACAAAGTCTGTAAACATGGTTTGTACTTGTTTGAAGTAGAGTGTGGGAATGTGTATAGGTATCGCCTGCATGAGATAGAGGAATTTTGGGAGTATCATCATTTTGAGGATGTTGCAGCGACCTATCCATGAATGTAGACCGGTGTGCCATTTTTTAAGTAATATTTTGATTGTTTTCAAGAGTGGTGGGAAGTTCAGCTCATATAGCCGTGTGAGTGTGCGAGGGATGTAAGTACCTAATTATTTTAGGGCTGTCTGTGTCCATTTCAACTGGAAATTTGATTGTAGCTGTGTAAGTTGTGCTGGTTGTATTCCTACTCCCATTGCCTCAGATTTTGTAAAATTAATTTTTAGGTTGGAGAGGACTCCATAAATCTTAAATTCTCGTAAGAGGTTGGGGAGGGAGATTGAGGGGGTGGTGAGTGTGAACATGAGGTCGTCGGCGTACGCCGATTCCTTGTGTTGCGTTTGGTGTACTTTCACTCCTGAGATATTAGGGTTTTGTCTTATGTGGCATAGGAATGGTTCCAGAGTGAGGGCGAATAGAAGGGGGGACAACGGACACCCCTGCCTTGTCCCGTTTGTGATCGGAAAAGGGTCTGAGAGCACTCCATTAGCCCTCACTCTGGCAGATGGTTTTTCATAGGTTGCGGCTATCCACTTTAGCTTGTTGTCTCCCAGTCCTATATGGCGCAACGTGGCAAACATGAAGGCCCAACTAACCCGATCAAACGCTTTCTCAGCGTCCGTGCTTATAAAAACACTGGGCGTTTGGGTGCGGGTGACTTTATGTAGTAGATTCAAGACCTTGGTGGTATTGTCCCTTGCCTCTCTTGTGGGGACAAATCCCACCTGGTCTAAGTGTATTAGGAGGGGCAGGTGTGTCTGTATTCTAGTCGCTATTATTTTGGTGAATAGTTTGAGGTCCGAATTAAGTAGGGAGATAGGCCTATAGCTTCCGAAGTTGGTCAGGTCTTTGCCTTCTTTTGGGATAACAGATATTTGTGCTTGTAATGTGGTGGTGTGTAGTTTCCCTTCTTTAGTGAGGCCGTTAAGCACATTAACCAAGCGTCCTCCTAATACTGGTAGTAGTGTCTTGTAGTAGTGTGGCGTGAGTCCGTCCGGTCCTGGGGCTTTTCCAACTTTTGTGCTTTTCAGCGCAAGTTGTACCTCCGATAATGTGATAGGGGCTTCTAACAGATCTCGGGTGTCGGTGGAGAGGGGAGGGCATACGGGAAGTAGTAATATAATCTGTTATGTGTTCTAATGATGGTGGCGTGTTGGACAGGTTGTAGAGCGATTCATAGTAGGATTTAAATTCCCGTGTTATATGTTGTGGTAAGGTTATCTTCTGTCCCGATGGCGAGCGTATGGAGGGTATGTACGACGCTGTTCTTTGGTCCCGTAATGACTGTGCTAGCAGTCTGCCGCATTTATTGCCCGACTCGTAAATCCTTTTACGTGTTATTTGTAATGCCGTCTTTGCTCTAAAATTTAACAGGTCAGTTACTTGTGTGCGTACTGCGTCCAGTTCGTTCCCTATCTGGTCAGTCGGGGTTTGCTTGTGTCTGATTTCTAGGGTGTGAAGTCTGCTGAGGAGAGAGGTCAATTGGGATGTCCTTTGTTTTTTTAGTCTTGCCCGTGTTTTATGAGTATTCCGCGAATCACCGCTTTGTGCGCTTCCCAGACTAGGCCTTCATCACTTTCTGAGTCGCTATTGGTTTGAATATAGTTGGTTATTTCCCTTGTAACCTCAGCTAGTGTGTCTGGGTCTTTCAGAAGGCTTTCATTAAGCCTCCACGGTTTCCTTTGATTTTTTTGGAAGTCTGTCAGAGCATAACTCAGGATAGCTGGGGAGTGATCGGACCAAGTGATTGATCCTAGTGAGGTGTTTCTAACGGCGTGAAGTTGGTTGTGTGGTATCAACAGGTAATCGATGCGCGAATATGTGTTGTGGGGGCGTGAGTAGTACGTATAATCTCGTTCGCAAGGGTGAAAGAGGCGCCATGTATCTATCAATTGTGATCTCTGAAGTGCTATGTGGATGGCCTTGCGTGTGTTTCTGGGGGTTGATGAACTCCCTGTTGAGGTATCCTCCTCGGGTATTAGGGGGATATTCAGGTCTCCTCCCACTATTAGTTGCCATTCAGTAAAGTTTTGTAGTTTGATCAAGTGTCTTGTAAAGAAAGTATCTTGTTGGGTGTTTGGGGCGTAAAGGTTTGCTAGTGTTATTTTGATGTCACCAATTTGGCCCTTGAGGAATAGAAATCTTCCCATCGGATCTGTCAGTATGTCTGTCTGGGACCATGGGATTTTGGCTGAAATTAATATTGAAACTCCTCGTGATTTGGATTCCTTGTAGGTCGAGTGATACACCGTCGGGAAGTATTTTTTTTTTTTTACCTATTCTTGAGGATCGGGAGTGTGTTTTCTCGGAAGTGTGTCTCTTGTAGGAGGACTATGTCTGCCTTTAGGTGTATCATATCATTAAGTAGCATTCTCCTTTTCTCTGGGATGTTGAGTCCCTTCGCATTTAAAGTGACAATAGTAATGTCGTCCATGTTCGTGGGGGGACGGGGAGTGTGGGGGGGGGGGGGTAAGAAAGTACAGTAAAGAGTTAGAGAGTGGTATAGAATAGAGAGAAGAATGTAGTAGATGGAGGTAGGTATATTCTACCAATACTATAAGGGTATGAAATGCGCCCGTCGGAAGCCTAGTGCTTCTAGCGGTTGCCTACCGATTTAGCTGGTGCTCTAATGTGCGTGCAAAATATTTGCAAAGACGATCTCCAGGTAGCCTGGGTATCGTGCGTCGTCCTATGTGGGGGTGAAATCAGCAAGGGTCCCTGCGAGTCTCCCGGTCCCTCCCTGACCACCCGGCCTCTGCTTGTATAAAAGAGTGTGTGGGCATGCGTGCTCAATTGTGTGTCATAGGGTGGTTTTGTACATTTCAGGCTATAATATGTAATATGACACTAGGACATGTAAATTCAATACTTGCTCATTTTCTAGTTAACAAAAAAAAACCTTTAACCAGAAAGATGGAATCAATAAAACAACATTAGCTTACATGCATAGGTTACGTCTGCCAACTAATCATTCCCCCACAAAATCCAGCCCCCCACCCGCCCTAGAGAAGTTCCCCACAATAATTTATGGTCCTGAGCAATTTGATGCGGTTCCAATATCCCCCCCCCCCCTTTTACGGCTCCCCTGTCCATCTGGCACCGCCCCTCTCCTGCCCCCAAATACCCTCCAAGGTTGCGTCTTGTCCTCCGATGGGGTCCAAACCCCATTCCTCCCCAAGCAGCCACCCAGTATATGTTTTGCTCCCCCTCGAGTCACATCTGTGAGCGTGAGTCTTGTTATCCAAGGAGTATCTTGGCACCTGTCGTCTGTGTGCTCCTTTCTGGGTAGGTATCTATGACCCAGCTGGCATGACAGGGGGGCCAGGTAAATACATGTGTAGATCTCAACTTGTGGAGCGGGGGGTGATGCCCCAGATTGGTGATCAGGTAGATTGGGGCTCAATCGTCCACCTGTGGTAGTGCTGCAATAATATGATCACCTGCTTGTGTCACCAGGGGGGGGGGGTGGGGGGGACGTATTGTCCTTCTCTTCCTCTGTGACACCACCTCTCAAGACAACAAAGGGGCAAGAAGGGTAGAAATGGGGCAAAAAAAAAAAAAAACAAAAACCTTTGTGTTCAGTTTTGGGGGTGTCTGCGGTGTAAAAAAAAAAATATCTCTTCGTGGGAGTCTCGGTTTGTAGCATGCAAAGTGTTGGGGAAAGGGGGGTGAGTGTGTATCATTGCACCATGGCGGACCAATCTCTCCGTTCAATTTCTGAGGCGTGGGGGTGTCACAAAAACGGGCCCCCGGCGGGTCCTCCGCGGCAAGCGGGGGGGGGGGGGCAGGGGGGCAGAAAACAGGGGGCAGCATCAAGGTAAGTTCGATGTCCTATGCATTACAAACAATGGGTACCGGTATAGGTAGCTCCGCAGTAATCAGGACTCACGTGTACCATCGTCCACGGCGGCGGCAGGGCTGGGGCGGAATCGGCCTCTGTTCCTCTGCGAGCGCGGCGGTTGGTTGTATCTGCCCGTTGCTGGACCCGAGCGACCCGGTGCCTTCGGTAGTCTCATTAGCCAATTGGGGACCTGGACTGGTTCTGTGCCTATAAAGGAGAAGAATCCCGGCAGGTCTGCAGGCGTTCTCAGGGTGAATGAGGTCTGCGCCGTTCGGAAGATTACCGCCAGGGGGTATCCCCAGCGGTAGGTGTATCCTCGTCTCCTCGCTAATTCCAATACTGGCCTGGCTGGGTCGGCGGATCTGGGGCCCAGTGTGCGGTGCACCCTGTCGATTTCAATCGTCGGCGGGGGGGTCTCCAGCAGTCTGTGGAATATTGCGGTCACTGTCTCCGCCAGGTCTTCCGGGCCCGTGGCTTCAGGTATCCCCCGCAGTCGCAGGTTGTTGCGGCAGCTGCGGTCTTCCATTTCCTCCAGGTGCAATTGCATGTCTTGGGAGTCCATCGTTTGTGATACCTGTGCCTGCTCCAGGGCCTGTATGCGTGTCTCCAGTGCAGAGACCCGTGACTCTCCAGATGTCACACGGTCCGACACTGTATGCAACTCCGCTTTCACCTCCTGGATGTCCCTGCTGTGCGCCTCCTCTATCCTTAGGATCAGCGCTTCTATGTCGGCCCTTGTCGGTAAGGCCTCAATGTCGGCTCTGGTGGGGAGGGCCCGCAGCATGGTGCGGAGGTCGGCATCTAATTGGCCTTGCGACGTGTCCGTCATCTCTGTACGGAATGCTGCCGGTGTCTCTGCAAGGTATTCCGGGTCCTCCGGTGGTGTTGGTGTATGGCTTTGGGTTGGGCCCGGGTTCCGTTCCATGCGCGGCCCACGTGGAGCGGTTTCTATGGCGCCTGTTGCTTGTCTCGGTGTGCCGCTGAAAAAATTATGGATACTGGTCTGCGAGTTCTGGGATCTGGTCCCTCTTGAGGTCGAGCGTGTCCTGTATTGATTTGGGGTGCTCATGCCGTGCCCACATGAGTTAAGTGGCAGGTAATGGCCATAGTGGATCAGGTTAGGCCGGGAGCTCTGTCGGTGCCCGTCTTTACTCGGCCATGGCTAGTTTTGTCATTTGTCAGGGAGTAAAGTCGTGCTATGCATCCCTGGGGGTCATAGCCTGGCCGGCTAGAGTGTTGCAGCTTCAAGGGGCAGTTTGCCAGTCTCAGAGGGGGTCAGAATGGTGTGCAAGATGGCCGCCGGGTGAAGCAAGATGGCCGCCTTTCACAGGACTGGGGCCGTTTTTCCTCCTGCCAGCCACTGTGAGGGGGGTAAATGGGAGCCCCTGATGGAGGGTGAGTTCCGGTTACCGTGTGGGGGGAAAACCGAGCCACGGGGGTTTCCTGCAGGCCAGAATTAAGTGTTGGGGCCGCTGCCGGGTGTAGCAAGATGGCCGCCGATCACAGGGCCGGGGCCGTTTTCTTGCCTACAGGCCGCTGTGCAGGGGTGTAAGTGGGAGCCCCGGGTGGAGGGTGGTCTCCGGTTGTTGTGGGGAGAAAGAGCCGGTCCAGGGGGGGTTCGAGAGGCCAGGATTGGGAGGCGGAGCCGCGGCCGGGTGTAGCAAGATGACCGCCGATCACAGGGCCGGAGCCGTTTTCTTGCTTTCAGGCCGCTGTACAGGGGTGTAAGTGGGAGCCCCGGGTGGGGGGTGGTCTCCGGTTCTTGTGGGGAGAAAGAGCCGGTCCAGGGGGGGTTCGAGAGGCCAGGATTGGGGGCCGGAGCCGCGGCCGGGTGCAGCAAGATGGCCGCCGTTCAGGGAGCCAGGCCGGAGCCGCGGCCTGTCCTCCAGAAGGCCTCAATTACACACAATATTACCCTCTGGTGGTCTGGCTAGCGTTGGGTGCCGTCCTGACAGGTCCCTGGGTGATTTTCAGGCTGGTGAATTCACGGATGGCGGCGGATTAATAATCAGGGTCCAGAGCTCCTCACAAAGACGTCCGCCGCCGTTCGCATCAGGACACGCCCCCTGTTTTCTGCAGACTTTATTATAGACTCCGTCCTGCTCATACTGAGATCCAACCCTGACCAGGACAGGGGCCCCCTTCCCCCGTTCTCTCTACCCTCTCCTTTTTTTGTTTCCCCTCTCCTCCCCCCCCCCCCCCCCCCCCCTTCCCAACCACTTATACATTACCCACTCACCCCATTGCATTTTCAACTTTTCGCCTGTCTTTTGTTATGTTTCTTCACCTTTTGATCATACAGTCCCCCCCCCCCCCCTATCTACTCCCCTCCTGCCGTGCATTATCTCCATGCACCTTTTATTCAAATCACTTGCACTCTTATTCACCCTGCTTATGCATTCATTCACTTCCTCTTTTTTCCACTTTCACACACTATTTACCTACACACTATATATTATTTTGTTCACATTAATTTCCCCCTGTTCCCATCACTCACCCCATCTATCTCTATTCCCTCAACTGCATGCACATCTATCTTTTCCTTGATCATTCTCCTTCTCTCTCCCCTCATCATTTTCCACCCTCCTTGTCCCCCCCCTCCCCTATATGAAGCACGCCATATACTCCTTCCCATCCTCTTCTTTCCCCACTCCCCCCATCTTCCCCCTTCTTCCTCCCCTTCCTCCCTCCCTCTTCTTCTTCCTTTGCTTTTCCTTCCCATTTCTCTTCCTTTCTTTCTCCTTTCCCCTTCCCCTTTCTTCGCTTTCTTTCTTTTTTTGTCCCCCCCCCCCCCGTTCCCTCTTTTCCTTTTCTCTTACCCCTCTCTGTATTTTCCTATTCCTGTCTTAATCTCCAACATATAGGCCAACTTTTTGGACCTTAACAATCAAGTACAACCATGTATGTGCCCCCCCCCCCCCAGGGGGCTTAATGCCCCTAAGTGAGACATATAGCTATACCAACAAGAGGTACCCCACTTTTTAGTGCAATATCACTGTCCTATAATTTAGTGCAAAGTTGGATTGAGGTATATATATATCCTCTTTCCTTCTTCTGTTGAATGTGTCCATAGTGACATCTTGGTTTATTCCAGGGGTCCCTCATCACAGGTGTGCCGGTGCTTTCCTCTCCCTCCCTTTGCCTCAGGGTGCCCCGGTGTTCCACTTTGGCGTGTCAGCAGTAAGTGTGACCCCTCGCAAGTCACATACGGCCTGGACGTTTATCCTGCCCTGACCTGCTCGTGGGAGCCACAGTTGGGGACCACCGGGAAAAGTCGAGGGGAGTTTTATGAATTCCCATGCAGAAAATCACCCTACGCACCACACGCATTCCGGAAAATATGCGCACTAAAGCTGTGTTATCCTGTTGCCACTATGCATGGATACAAATGCGACATATCTACCAATATTTAATATTTAACTGAATAGTTGCTGTTATGCTGTTTATTTTCTCTATTCCAACAGACAAAAACACTCTGAAGAAGACCTAGACAATTACAGGTCGAAACGCGTCAGGAGAAGACCTAGACAATTACAGGTCGAAACGCGTCAGTTCTTGCTGCATCATATTGACCCCCCCCCCTGTTTTATCAGTTGAAGTGTCAGGTGCTACCTGTTGGCCTTGCCTGTGTGTGTATTGTATATTTTATTCTGTATGGGCTTATGTTTTATATTCCACTTGTCATACATGTGACATGAATAAACATTTTAAATCTCTTCCGTTCTACTGAGTCTTCCACTTAATACCAACTTTGATACATCTTTCTAAAAACCATTGCTGCCTAAAAACCCCACCATTCTAGGGGGAACTTTTCTTTTTGTAGGGTTTTTATGGTTTTCCATATATTTCCGCCTTTCTTCTTAATTTCTAATTTGTTGAGGTCACTCTCAACCATCCTTTTAAAAGCTCCTATGCATTCTTTAGGGTCTGTTGTTTGACCCACTTCGTTCTTCTTTCTATGTAATACCCCCTTTTTTAGGAGCTGCGGTTTCCCTATTTACTTATTAGGGTGCATGGGAAGGGTTAATGTTAATTTCTCCCGGGGATGGCTATGCAATTTACTATGCCGTCTTTTTTTCCCATCCACGTACTGCTGTCCAGCATTGTTTACAAGGTTTCTCACCTCTAAGTGGTCCGGCTTGGGCTCTTAAGTAACGCCCACCCTGCTTCCCCATTGGCGACCGTGGCTCCGCTCCTACCTATTTAAACATGAGGTGTACCAAGATGGTATCGCCACTGACGACGTCCTATTGACGAAACGTACGTCAGGCGATACCTAGGTACACACCACGTCACTTCCTGCCAGCGGCTTCCGGTTTTGTACCAGCCGCGTGTGGAACGCACGCTGTTACCAGGGCTCAGCGGTGTTTGCATCGTTCTGCCCTTAAGCTGCGCGCTCTGCATTTTTCACTTGCTTTTCATTTTAATGTTTTTAATGTGTTTATGATTTGAACACATATGTCCAAATAGCCTACAGGCTATTTAGTGTTTTTGTTCCCCATGTTTTTTAACCTTATATATTATTTTTAATAAACTGCCCATGGTTTAGCTGTATCACACTATTAGTGTTTTCTTTTGCATAGACTATTTTTGGTGTTTTACCCCCCCATCCCTGGCGAGTGGAAGAGGTTGGATATCCCCACAGAGGATACCCCTGCAGAGGAGGCTTCTTCCCCAGCAACTACCCCTACAGAGGAAGACTTCTATCCCACATCCAGGAGATTTTATGCCTATCACCCCTGCAGGGGTTAGGCACTCTGGTGAGTGCGTTTACCTTAGGGGTCACGGAAGGAGGGAAGCACTGAGATGTTACCGTTCACCATTTATCTACTTACATAAGGCACATGATGTTACAGGAATTCTGATCTTTAAAAAGAACAACACAGGACCTCACTATTTTTTGACTGATGATTTCTGCTGATTGAACATTTTTTTATACATCACTTTATTATATCACAGTTTTTGCGGCCCCCCGCTTTTTTCACTCTGATTATTTATTTTTTTCACTTGGGACAATTGTCTAGAAATTACATTTAATACTTCTAATATTATTTTTATATTCATATTTATATATATATATATATATATATATATATATATATTATATATATATATATATTATATCTATATATATATATATATATATATATATATATATATTCTATGACCTTTGGATTTTTATTTGAATGTATATTTTTTTTACCACTCTCTATCTGAATTGAATTACCAATTTATACATATACATATTATTTTCTATTTTCACAGGAGTCACTTTATACTTATTATTTATATTTATATGTTGCTTGTCATATGGATGTAATTATTCACATATATTAATTATTCAGTATTTTTACTGCACAGAGTCACTTTAAATATCTCACACTGTGTTTGAGTGCACAGCAACACTATTGGCTTTTATACATATATATAGTTTTTTTTCTATATATTTTTATATATATTTCTATATATTTTTTTCTATATATTTTTATACATTCTTGTATCAGTACATGCATATGTGAGTTGCTTTTTGTACACTAGTCATACCTTTTTTCACTTTACAGTGATTATCTTTTTGTTTTTCCTCATACATACCCTGAACAGCGCCACCATCCCTTATTTTTATACCATATATATATATATATATAATGTTTGGGGGTTCTAAGTAATTTTCTAGCAAAAAATACAGATTTTAACTTGTAAACACCAAATATCAGAAATAGGCGTGTTAATGAAAGGGATAAAATGGTTTCCAGGTTTGGAGGTGATGTGTAATTTCATCGAGGTGCTAAACATGTCCATGTTAGGAAACCTTTTCTAACTTCTATAAAGGACTGTGTGCTGTCCCAGGTGAGATTGTGATCAGATTTGTATGTAGCTGATACTTTGTACATATTGTGTTTATTATTATTAGTATTATTGTTGTTAATTAGAACTATAAGTACACAGAATGAGCTCAACCCCCACCCTGTGTGTACATTGATCTGCTGTTGATGATTGGAATAGATACACATAGACAAATATTTGTCTGGGCTGATTGAGTAGATACAATGTTTCGTTTTTCTTGCTTCTTTCCTCCATTGAGAACTCCACGATCTTCTCAACTTGTGAATTTAAATAAAGTAACAATGTAAGGCGGGAGATTGTGGAGGATCTTTTATTGTAACAATGTGTGAGTGCGGCATAAGTGTTTATTCAGCTCTGCCACCTTGTGGTCATTCCTGGTGGAACACTGAGGTGTGTGTGCAGTACAAGGAGGTGAATAGGGAATTTATACAGCCAGAAAGAGGAGATGATCTCCACAATAAATCTAGAATCAGGACCGGGATAGAAGGAAGGTTTATTCATCCCCCTCCCAGTCTGACCGATCTACGGTACTTCTCATCTAAAGATCAGTTATTATTATTTTAGCATTGCCTCACAAACATGTTCTACATAGAGCCGGACATACCTGGTTTATATTCACCAATTAAGTTGTATATTAATAATACTGTCAGGTAAAGTTCCCTGTGAAGGCAAATCCTTTGTCTTCTTATTACACTCAGACTTGTAATAGAGGTGAGGAGTAATGACATGAAATGTGATCACAGTACATCATTCTCTCATCTCTTTCCATCCCAATCTGTCTATGCTGATCGTCTACTCACCGCTAAACCCCTCCAACTAAAACCACCCCCCCCCCCCCCTCCATGTCTGTCCATCCTAACAGCAATCCAGAGTCTCTATGATTTGTATCATTTATTAGAACGTATTTCATGTGAAGGAACGATGTGATCTCCTTACAGGGACTGATTTTTATTGTCCTCCGTCCTTTATTTCTGTTGAATATCTTCTGGAGATCAGAGATCATTCAATACCAAACAAACATCCTCCATCTGAAAGGAACACAGATCTCAGATCCTCCTCCTTCACACCCAATACATTTTATCCGAAGAAATCGCCCAGAACTGTGATTGGTGCAAATATGAAATCGATTCATTCAAATTTCCCGCCGGAATTCTATGGAACGTTCCAATGATGTCAGATAGAATAATCCGACACTAAAATCGGATATCTCTTCCTCCGGGAACATCGATCAACGCTCCTCTGAATTGTCGGGCAGTTTATCTAACCAGGAATAATAACTCCATTAGAAATATGAATGTCACATGTCTTCTAGTCTTTTCTTTTACTCCACAATGCAGAATCCGCCCTGCTAGAGAATATTTTCTATAGAGATCTCCAATGAAAAGTCTACAGAACAAGAATTTCCTGGGCTGAAAACGGAGAAAGATCTCAGAACACGTTTCTTTGAAATTCTTATAAGAAAGACTTTACTGGCTGATGAAGGAAACGCCCACAGCTCTGATTGGCTCAGATTTCAAATCCGCGCCTGAATTGTGAAGAACGTTAGAGAAATAATCATCCCTATTATCCCGCCAAATCCGACACCATCAGATGAGACATTTATCCGGGAGATATCATCAATGCTTTATTTTCATTGATTAGTCCGGAATGAATAGAAATGGTTTGAGAAGATTGTTGAATAATGTAAAACATTTCCATATGTCCCGTTACTAGATGTGAAAGGACTGGTAGAGATCATGACACTGTCCGATACAAATGTACAATGAATCTAGAAAACAAATGTTTCATGTCAGATCGGTCTCCACTTTGTAACTAGAAATCAGCAAAATGTTATCAAAGTTTCTAAGTAAATGAAATTGTCTGCAGACGGGTGAAAGGGGCGGGGTCACATCCACAATTATCGGGTTCGCTCATTTCGGTTACTTGTGTAAGAAGTAAAGTTTTCTTCCATTTGTTGTAGTTTATAACCGATTGTGAACTCGCATTGTAAACATGATCTGAGATCTACCATGATCTGCATGATTTAGCTGTTCTTACATGAAGCAGCTCTGGTAAGCGTAAAGGGGATCTTACAATCAGATTGTACAGTGTATGGTCAGCTAGACATCGCACCACTTCCTACGTTTCTTGCTGAACCAATAACCATCAATTCTTATCACTACATGAGAAATCTGTAGAAATGTATGTTCAGACACATCACTCATTAGCCCTTTGTTGTATGAGAAGGTGGGTGGTCCCGATTTGGGTTGATGAATCAGAATTTACCTCCAAATCCAGAGTGTGCGGCGTTCCTGTACAGCCAAATAGAACACATCCGTGCATGTATTAAATGCAGATTGCCTGCATCCCCTATATCACAAGAGAATAGTGGCAGCTCTTTGTATGAGAAGGTGGGTGGCCCTGAGAAGGACCTTTGAGTAGGTGAAGTAGGTAGGTGTCTATGAAGGTTTAGCCTCCGAATCCGTAGAGAGTGCGCCCCTGGCGTTTGAGAGCATAGACGACATCCATGGCGGTGACGGTCTTCCTCTTGGCGTGCTCGGTGTAGGTGACGGCATCGCGGATGACATTCTCCAGGAAAACCTTGAGCACTCCGCGGGTCTCCTCATAGATGAGTCCGGAGATGCGCTTGACACCCCCTCTGCGGGCCAAACGTCGGATGGCGGGTTTGGTGATGCCCTGGATGTTGTCCCGGAGCACCTTCCTGTGCCGCTTGGCGCCTCCTTTGCCCAGACCCTTCCCTCCTTTACCGCGACCAGACATGATGAATATTTCCTGCTCAAACAGAAACTGCGCTCAGCCGTCTGCCTGCCCTCCTTATATACAGCCTGAGCGGACCTGATGGCAACCTTCCCAGGAAAGAGGCGGAGTCACACCCATTCAATACAAACAAAGAGAATTATATGAATCTATAAATCTCCTGATTCAGATACAGCAATACATCTCTAGAAAATCAACGTATTCCTACTTAATGTTTTTTTTTTTTTTTCTATTTATACTTGGAGATTACACTGGAGACTTTAACAATTCATAACAAAGACAATCGCCATGTTTCAGTTGTTCATTGCAATTTAATATTTATAAAACATTATTTTGAAAGGGAAACAAAATAAACAATTTTTCTTCCAGACATCTCATCTTCCTGGGTGTAAGGCCTGATGGGCCACAGATGGGAGACACGAGGAGAAGGGGCGGGGTCTAGTCATTTATTGCACTGTAGAGAATGTCATTTATTTAAATCCTTTTCAATATTTTGCTGAATGGAAACGGATGTGATCTATCAGAAGCGCAATATTTCCTTTATTGATTAATCGTACACATTTTTCTGGTATGTCATAATGATTATTGCCTATTTCTACCAATAATGTCATATTTCCTGATTATTATATAGGAAGAACAAAATATGTGCAATTGCTATATGTATAAATTATTCAATTATATATCAAAGAGAGAGATGAAGTATATATATATATATATATATATATATATATGACTATTTTTTTTACCATTAACAGAAATAAATCTTCAGAAATAAATATATTCTTCCTTTACTACAGTTTTCTTTATTTACCTCGGAGATGACACTGAAAACATACATTTGTCACACATCATAATAGAGAATACAATCACCAGCTACTATTGTTAATAACATTTTCATATTTATAAAAGATTAAGAAATACAGATGTCCCACATCCCTGTTTCTAAGACAAAGCCGAACTGATGGGGGACTGATATAAAGGGGCGGGGTCACAGCCGTCCAATAACCTGCAGAGAATTTACTTTATAATTAGAAATCAGCAAATTGTTCAGTGTTCCTAAGAGGAGACCGATTTGAAATGAAACATTTTTTGTTTTACTGATTCATTGTGCATATGATGTATCTGGCAGTGTCATGATTACTACAGATTTATAGCAGTCCTTTCACATGTTTTAATTATAGTTTTCATATGGGGGAAAATCTGTAATCGCTACATGTCCTAAAGAGGGAACATTCATTATCGGCCCACGATCCTATACAGATCTGATGATGAAACGTGTAATACTTTATTTGCCATCATATAGAAAGGTAGAGATCTATGAGAGAAGTCATCTCACTATCATGTTCTGTATGTAGGGGGGGGGGGGGGTTCGGCATTCGGAGGACTTGGAATAAAAGAGAACATATGGGGATGTTTTACATTATTCAATAGTCTTCAGAATCCATTTCGGGCTAATCAATTCTTCTAGAAAATAAAGCATTGGTGATATCTCTCGGATAAATGTCTCATCGGATGATCTCAGTGTCGGATTTGGCGGGATAATAGTTCTTCACTATTCAGGCGACAAATTTGAAAGTAGCAATTTGAAATCTGAACCAATCAGAGCTGTGGGCGTTTCCTTCATCGACAAGTAATGTCCTTTCTTATGATAATTTCAAAGAAATGTATTCTGAGATCTTTCTCGGGTTTCAGCCCAGAAAATACTTGTTCTGTAGACTTTTCATTGCTCTCTATAGAAAACATTCTGTAGCAGGGCGGATTCTGTAGTAAAATAAAACCCTGAAACAAAGTAATATTTCGATGTGTTTATTACACCGCCTGGAATCAAAGGGCCCATTGATGAATGTTCCCCGGAAAAAGGGAGATTTTATATCAATCAATTGCATTTTATCAGCCGATCTCAAATTATTGCAACATTCCGTTGAAAAGTAAGACAATCAGTTCTGAACGTTTCCCTATAATAGGAGAATTGTGAAGGAGGTTCTGAGATCTGTGTTCCTGATCCGTCGGGATGATTGTAATAAATTCAGCAACTAAAGGATGAACAGGGATGATCGGTCCCTGTAAGATGTGTAAATCTACAAGTATCCCCATCCCCCAATAATGATTTATATGTAGTAATTGTTCTCCCTGTACAACTCTCCTGTATTAGAAGTGTGAATAAATAAGGATGTATTTCCTGTGTAAAGCTATGAAGACAATTGAGGGCTCATTCCATGCGATGTGGTAGACACAATGAGGGGTGTGTGTGGGCTCTTTGTAGAGAGATGTGGGTGGCTCTGAGAAGAGCCTTTGTGTTATAAATGGATTTGGGAATAGAAAGGAGTTGTTGGGATCACTTGGATTTGGCGGCCTTGTGGCTCTCGGTCTTCTTGGGCAGCAGCACGGCCTGGATGTTGGGCAGGACTCCTCCCTGGGCGATGGTGACGCCGCCCAGCAGCTTGTTGAGCTCCTCGTCGTTGCGGACGGCCAGCTGGAGGTGTCGGGGGATGATGCGGGTCTTCTTGTTGTCGCGGGCGGCGTTGCCGGCCAGCTCGAGGATCTCAGCCGTGAGATACTCGAGGACGGCGGCCAGATAGACGGGAGCTCCGGCCCCGACCCGCTCGGCATAGTTGCCCTTCCTGAGCAGACGGTGAACACGACCGACTGGGAACTGCAGACCAGCCCGGGATGATCGGGTCTTGGCCTTAGCCCGAACCTTGCCTCCTTGCTTGCCGCGACCAGACATGATAGATATTTTCCTAAATTGTCAGATAAAGATATGTACTATCTGCCGCTTCCTTATATTTATACCGTCAATGCTCTGACATCACACTCTGTGATTGGTTATTTTTCAAGCCAGCCAATAGTGTTCTGACTTGTTTCTACACCAATCAGTAAACGAGGGAGGAAAGCAAAACACTCCTCCCCATCACATGACTGAATCCGCCAATAGACGAGTGAGGAGGGAGGAGGCTCATTTGCATAGGACGTCTATAAAAGCAGCACATGAGGGCGGCTCCAGCACACATCGGAGTTGATCTGATTAATCCTGATCATGCCTGAACCAGCCAAGTCCGCCCCGGCGCCCAAGAAGGGCTCCAAGAAAGCCGTGACCAAGAGCCAGAAGAAGGACGGCAAGAAGCGGAGGAAGAGCCGGAAGGAGAGTTATGCCATCTACGTGTACAAGGTGCTCAAGCAGGTCCACCCCGACACCGGCATCTCGTCCAAGGCCATGGGCATCATGAACTCCTTCGTCAATGACATCTTCGAGCGCATCGCCGGAGAATCTTCCCGCCTGGCTCATTACAACAAGCGCCGCACCATCACCTCCCGGGAGATCCAGACCGCCGTCCGCCTCCTCCTGCCCGGAGAGCTGGCCAAGCACGCCGTCTCCGAGGGCACCAAGGCCGTCACCAAGTACACCAGCGCCAAGTAATCCCCCCCACCCCCCATCATCATCCCAACACAAGACACAAAGGCTCTTCTAAGAGCCGCCCACCATTTCCATCAATGAGCTGTCATCACGTTTTGTCAAGTGTACAATTAACAGATTATGAAAGATCAATTTTGTACAATCTGATGGGGAGTTATACATGTGTGGATGTATTAGAATAAATCCACCGAATACCAGCCAGTCTGCCAGATTCCCTTTATTGAGAAATTCCAGAAGATTTTATTTATTTTCCCCAACCTAGACCCGTTCTGTAGAATAGATATCCGGAGGATCTAATTTCTAGATGGATATTGTCGGCTAGTGGGAACAAACAATTCAATCACATTGTATGTCTTCCCCGTATAAAAGGCATGCACTTTGTCACCACTAGGTGTCAGTGTTGCTCCTCATAGAATACTTGGGAGATTTTCCCCGTAAATTGAAAGCGGATTTGTATGTATAGAAGGATTACACATATATAATATCTTTGTCATTTTTGACCGACACGTTTGTTTTCCGTTTTATAAATGATCTTGGACACTTCACAAATTACGATAATGTCTGGAGAGACATATTCAGGGGATGCTTACATATGAGGAATAGTTTTGGGATCATCTGCTTAGCATGTTTACTAATACATCCCCCTTGTGTTTTCATTTTGTCATACAGCATCTATTTTCTTTATGGGAGTCTAAAGATAATACATAATATACATAATCATCTACTCACCTTAGATGGGGGGGGATCAGATGGACATACATTGTCTTTCCTGGTCTGTATCTATCTCTCTCTCTCTATTGTGTGTGTGTATATATATATATATATATATATATATATATATATATATATTATATATATATATATATATAATGTTGTATTAGGGTATTTGGTAAATACCAGTTGCCACAGATTAGAAGATGAAGGTCACACATTGTAATGCAGAATATCACACTCCCCTCAGATCCTGGGTGTTTATCTCTGTTTGTGTCATCTAATTTACTGACATATGGGCACAAATAATCCAATCTCAATGTTTCTAATTCTCACACTGAGGAGTCTCTAATCTTTGATTATAAAAAAAATATATATATATTTCTTTACATTGTAAACTCCATGAGCAGGACGCAAGTATTAATTGTGGATTGAACTGTATTGAGATTGTACTGTCACCCTTGTATTGTAAAGAGCTTTTTAAACTGTTAGCTCTATACACATTTTGTCAAATATTATTATTTTGTGTTAATGTAGTACCCCAGCACCAAGTAAATCCCCAACTCCCCCCATCATCCAAACAAGACACAAATGATCTTCTAAAACCCTCTCATATGCACCATATCAGAGCTGTCATTCTTCTAATGTGACATGATTGCACGAGAATTATAGTTCAAATAATGTTTTTACAGCATTTTCTGACAAATAAAACCTAATTAATGTAAATGTATCGGATTGATTATGCAATCTAGATGTCTCCCTGTGTCCATTCCCTCAAAGCCCCCGGTAGGAGTTAGCGGCACACCGAATAGAATGTAAATCCAGCAATAGGAGTCCGATGTCAGAGATCCGAATTCTCCCGAGCAGAAGGTGCCGATTTAAAGGATCTTTTCAGGGCCCCGAAAACGTATTTCATGTGCGGATCAGAGACCTGGAGATCCCCAATTCCCGCACACTGTCTGTGGGATCTCCCGGGGAGAGGGGACATTCACACTTCAATATTTCATGTGATCGCTATAAGGGAAATCATTGTACTGATCGGACATGTTGGAATGATCAGCAACAAGAACATCGTGTTATGCGGAGAATGGACTCTTCACTGTCATAGAATAGAATTCCATCATTTCACTCAAAAATACTATGAAGAGGATTAGCAGCCCCGATGTCACATTTG
Organism: Lithobates sylvaticus; assembly: GCA_028564925.1. Taxonomy (NCBI): domain Eukaryota; kingdom Metazoa; phylum Chordata; class Amphibia; order Anura; family Ranidae; genus Lithobates; species Lithobates sylvaticus. The sequence goes on along the minus strand of CM053028.1, from coordinate 621,509,470 downwards.
GATTACAATTCGATCTCCCGGCTGCACTTTTAGACAGCGCCCTGTATGATAATATAAAGGATCTGATTGGCTGACACAGGAACCATAAGAGGCTGTGATTGGCTGATCGCAATATTTTCAAATTGCTCGCCGAAATTTCATCGCTGTACAGTTTGCAGATGATGGTGTTCTGCACTCGCTCTAAGGATCGCTATCTGGTGATTGGCTGATATAAAATAATTCGACGCTTGGAATGAGAAATGTACAACTCTCTCCGGGGAGACAATAATTGTCTTCTGTAGATAATGAATGAGAAGAATTGAAGAAGAGAGTGTAAGATGTGCTGATGGGAAGGTGTAACGATGTGATCGATATGTGTGTGTGTGGAGGGGTTGGAGAAAGTTGTAGAGAGATTCCTGTGATAGATCGGGAGAGGAAATGTTTTCTTCCTACAGAAGAATGAATAGTGAGTGTGAGATTTCTTACTAGTCGGTTGTATGATTTATACACCGAGCTGAGAAAGAGGAAAGTGGAGGTGATCCCGGGATCTGTGTACAGGAGGGAGGGGAATGACTTTCTATTTATCTTGAACAGATTTTCTTTCCCCATCTCCTAATAATGATGAGGGAAGTATGGAGATAGGAAGAGGATCTTTCTAGGAACCGGAGATCGGAAGAGAATCTTTCTAGGAACCGGAGATCGGAAGAGAAAAGATCTCCTTCCCAGGGAGAAGTGAGAATTCTTACTTTGAAATGGTCTTAGAATTGTTAGAGGTCCGATCGCAGAAGGGTGAGAAGAATAAAGTAAATGTGATGGGGGGGGGGGGGGTGTAGACATGTGGTGGGAAGTATTTGTATGATGTAGTAGTGATGGGATAGTATGGAGCTCTTTGTTAGGAGGATGTGGTGGCTCCGAAAAGAGCCGTTGTGTTGGGGGGGGGGGGGGGGGTTATTATGCCCTCCCTCTGTGGAGGCAGTGTGCCAGCCGGATGTCTTTGGACATGATGGTGGGCATCTGCTTGTGGGGAGCTTTCCCTCCGGTGGACTTACGAGGTTGATTCTTGCCATACAGCGTTAACCCTGGCTCCATGTCTTGTGCCGGGCCTCCAGAGCTATCTTCTGCTCTTTTACTAGCCCTTTTACTAGCTCTTGCCCGGGCTTCTTCCCTCTTCTCCCTCTGTCCGGTGTCTTGTGCCGGTCCTCCAGATCTATCTTCTGCTCTTGACCGGTCTTCTCTCTCTCTATCCGTTGTCTTGTGCCGGGCTTCCAGAGCTATCTTCTGCTCTTTTACTAGCCCTTTTACTAGCTCTTGCCCGGGCTTCTTCCCTCTTCTCCCTCTGCCCGGTGTCTTGTGCCGGTCCTCCAGATCTATCTTCTGCTCTTGCTAGCTCTTGACCAGTCTTCTCTGGTTCTTTTCTCTTTCTACCCTTTGTCTTGTGCCGGGCTTCCAGAGCTGTCTTCTGCTCTTTTACTAGCTCTATTACTAGCTCTTGCCCGGGCTTCTCCGTTGTCTCCTTCCTTCTTCCTCCCCTTCTTCTTGCAGTGTTGACCCGACGCTCTCTCCCGCTGTAATGCGGTGTGAGCGTTGCGCAACTACTTATATAGGCATGGGGCGGGGACACCGGGTGACCCCCGCCCATTTATGACATCACCACCCGGGGCATGGCGGGACATTGACGTCATAAGGGGGCGGGGTCACTGGAAGACATCAGGCGGTGACCCTGCCCCCATGTCTATATAAGTCGTTGCATGCCGCACAGTGGCATTTTTTATTCCATGTGAATGGGTAGTGGGGATCTGGGGGCCTTCATTTGTATGCCGTCACTACGTGTCCTACAATTCCTTACATGTCCCCACAGTACTGTATGCCTTCATTACATGTCCTATAACATACTACATGTCCTTACAATATGTCTGGATAGGAGGGAAGCAGGAGACGTACAGTATGAACACGCTTCTCACACCCCTCTGTTCTCACACTCCTCTGTACACAGGATATGAGGCTTGAATTCTCCTCCTTTGCGGTCACATGGGGAGAGGAGAAGGTGTGCACTGCATGCTGCAGGAGGTCAAAGGCCCACACATGGGACTAGATTACATCTCTTCTTTCAGCTCCTCAATGTTCCATCCATTCTGGATTCATTTTAGTATTGTCCTTATTACCCTGCCAGCAGCTTCTATGGCGGGACATTGTGGAAACTGTCCACCTCATTTTGTTAACATTGAGGTTTTTTTTTTATTTTAAAGCCCATCTGACAGTAAACCAAAACATTCTCACTTGCAGTGGAGCTCTCCCCGCACTGCAAGGGTTAGCTGCTAATTCAGGCTAGGGGAGAGTAAAAACTTCTGCTTACCCCATTCTCCACTCCCCCGATCTTCTAGCAATCCTCTTTCAGCCCCACAGAATCTGTCTGTCTGAAAACCATTCAACACTCCCTCCCAGGTGTGTCGCATGCCTTTGTCCCCCACCACACACTGTGTGGCTCTTTCCTCTCATCTTTATGTCACTGCTGAGTCCTCTATTGAAACAGCAGTTGGAGGATGAAACCACAGCAATGCAGCAGGGGAGACAGGCATCCAACAATCCTGCAAGTGTTGAATACTGAAGATTCTTGCATAGGCTGCAGAGCTGCAATGAAGAGAAAGTAGAAGCCACAGGCCACTAGAGAGCAAAGTATAATTCCTCTTTATGTCCACTATATGCTGCATCTTTCTTGGCTTTAACCACTTTAGCTTCAGAAGGTTTACCCCTCCTAATGACCAGGCCATTTTTTTGCAATACGACACTGCGTTGCTTTAACTGACAATTGCACGGTCATGCAACACTGTACACAAATAAACTTGACATCCTTTTTTTTTTTTTTTTTTACCCACAACTAGAGCTTTCTTTGGTGCTTAGCAGAAACACAAGATCGCTATCCTTCTTACTAGCAGAACGGGTGATTTGCCTTCTTTACATAGGCAGACCGCCATTCTGCCTCTCTCACAAAGATCATTGGGTTTCTGCCGGACCCGCTGATTGGCTCCTGCTGTGTCCAATCACAGTGGGAGCGGGGCTCTGGCGGCACACGCCCCAGAGCCGAAGAAAAAAAATCACGTACAAGTACGTGATTTTGCACTTGAGGGCCGCCCTGATGCAGTATATGTACATGGAGCGGTCCTTCAGCGGTTTGAACATGTGCTTTAAATCAACAAGTCTTTGCATAGCCAAACCTAATGTCACCAAGGAGTGACGTTAGAGTTCCAAAATCCTAGAGTTGTCACCAGAACAGGAAGTGATAGGTCTTCCTGATTGGACCCAGTAAAAAAATCTAAAGACAAAAAAAAAAAAAAATGTACCCTCATTTACACTTTAGCCACCTGCCCGTGGCCTTACAGTAAATATACTGCAAGCAAATGGCAGGTACAGACATTATTACATACATGTACGTATTTGGCCTTCTGGGTTTGCAACCTTCTAAAACTTGAAGCCTCTGCTCTGGTAAATCCATATGGTGTTTCCTGTGATGGGTGCTTGTTGGGCAGGGGTCCATCTAACTCCTCACCTCCATTATTAAGCCCAGTGGGCGGGGTGAAATGTTGTGGGGGCGTGGCTTTGGATGAAGTTTGCTCAGGCTGCTTTCACCTATTCTCTAAAGCAGGGGTCTCAAACTGGTGGCCTCCAGCTGTTGTGGAACTACAAGTCCCATCATGCCTTTGCCTGAGGGAGTCATGCTTGTAACTGTCAGCCTTGCAATGCCTCATGGGACTTGTAGTTTCGCAACAGCTGGAGGGCCACCAGTTTGAGACCCCTGCTCTAAAGGCTTTGCTAGGTGTGCAGTGTTTGGGACTTTTCTCAATGCATATCCATAAAAAATTGCTACACCCACCATTTTATTCTCTAGGGCCTCTGCTTAACCATTTGCGGACTGCCCACCATGGGTATACTGCGGCAGGGCGGCCGATGTGCGCCAAATCATGTACCTGGTGCGTGATCTGGAACTTCCATGTATGAGGCGCTCACACGCGCCACTGGCGGCCCACTCCCGCTGTGATCAGGAGTGGGTACCGCAGACTCAATGTCTGCTGACATCCATTGATTGTTCAGTACACAGGCAGAACAGTGATCTGCCTATGTAAACAAGGCAGATTGCCTTTCTGTCAGTAAGGAAGGCATGATCCTGTATCCTGTGCCCCCCGTCTTTGCAGAATCTGTGCCTTCCCTTAATAAAAGCCCCCCCCCCCCCCCACGCACACACAGTACTCAAGCACTGGCTAGGCACACAGTTAACACTTTGATGGTCTTTCTAGTTTTAAGTATGATTTTTTTTTTCAAATGTTTTTTATTGAGACTTATAAAAAGCAGTACCGTTCAGTAATGATTTCTGTAAGAACATTTTACAGGATAGAGTACATTTTTGATGAACAAGTTACAACAAGATACAACAAGGGGTTGTAGACAGGCTTTGCAGAAAGAGATACCCCAATCAGAGAAGCTATAAAACACATCAGATTAGGCAGCAAAAAAAAAAGAAAAAAAGAACCTACAGCAAAAGGAAACTGGATGGATCTGTCTACAGGCTCCCAGCAGGTATACAAAGTGAACAATAGGGAAAATTTAACTGATGATAGCAGTGGGGGGGGGGGGGGGTTGCAAGACAGTTGATTAATTGATGTTGATTAGTTGGTTAATTGGTGATGGTGTTGATTAACTATTGTTGGGTCCTCTCATGGAATACCTTGTCTCAGAGTTAACAGACAGAGGGGAGATCCGCAGTTGTAGAGTTTGTGGGAGGGTCTGGGCTCTAGCAGTGTCCAGCTGAGTATGGAATTGGGAGACTTTGTTTGTAGATTCCCCAGAGGGGGAAGAGCCTGCCTTTCACAAATTTGGTAATGCGGGTTTGTAGTAAGAGACGGAGAATTGATCAAAGGCATCTAAGTCGGCTGATGAAAGTGTTGCAAGCATGAAAGCTTGCCATCTAGCATAAAAACGGACTTTGGATTTGATGTGTTTGAAGTTGGTGTTGAGTCGTTCCTTGAACAGAAGGAGAAGAAGATCTTTCTTGACTTGGCCAATGGGGGGCCTTGGGTCAATAGCCAGTGTTGGAGAATAATCCTCGAGCAGACAGATCAGAATCCAGTCCTTGTTAGAGAAGTTTCTGGCAGTCGCTCCGGTGGGGGTTGTTCTTGTGGCTGGGGACCATGGTAGCAACAGGGGGTCCCAATAGCCGAAGATGAGAAGCAGGGGGTCTTTGAGTAATTTTAGAAGAGTGACAAAAATGAAGGACAGGACCTGATCCCAAAATGCAGAGATGGAAGGGCAAGACCAGAAGCGATGGATCAGGGGCAGCCTCGTCTGATGGCACGGGGGGCATGAGGCCCCACTCCGATCCGTTTTGGAGGAGAGTAAGGAAGGGCCCGGTGTTCGATTCGAACCCATGTTCGAATCGAGCACCGGGCGTTCGCTCGCTCGGCGAGCCCAGAACTATTGGGGCAGCTCGCATCAAATTCGTGTGATGCGAGCGGCCCCGCAATGCATTGCGGCCCGCGCAGTGCAATGCTGGCTGATGATTGGCCAAGCATGCACTGTGACCCCCGCATGCTTGGCCAATCACAGCGCCGGCAGCGAGGAGAGCCATAATTGGCTACAGGCAGGATGCCTGTAGCCAATTATAGCTCAGGGGCTTTAATACACGCCCCACGGTACACGCCCCGCGGCGGCGGCCTCGCATATTATTTTTCAGTCAGTGCTGCTGACAATATGTGCTCTATTTCTGGGGATATGTGTGTGCGTGCTGTTAGTACAGCATTGCAGTATCACATCTGGGGGGGTGTCTATAGGTGGCCTGTGAACGGGGGCAGGTTTCCTGTGCTTAGAACTTTCCCTGCAAAAAAGTGTCATTTTTGCAGGAAAAAATCTATTTAAAAGCACTCGCGGCTAATGAATTGATGGCTCCTGTAACACAGAGAGCTGTCATTCATTAATAAAAAACAAAAAAAAAAGCGTAGGGGTCCCCCCCAAATTCAATAACCAGGCCCTTCAGGTCTGGGATGGATATTAAGGGGGACCCCAGCCAAAAAAAAAAAAATGGCGTAGGGTCCCCCTCAAAATCCATACCAGACCTTATCCGAGCACGCAACCTGGCAGGCCGCAGGAAAAGAGAGGAGGACGACACCGACGCCGACGGAAGAAGATGCCGGACGAGAAGGCCAGCGCAAGAAGAAGCAGATCGGAGGAAGAAGAAAATGGAAGAAGAAGATGGAAGAAGATGACGGAAGGAGAAGATGAAGAAACCGAAGGATGAAGAAAGAAGATTTTAATAAAGGAATTGTCAAAGACTGTCTCCTGTCATTTTTACCATTTTTGCCACTTTTTTGGTGAAATGGTAGGGGTACAAAACCCTTACCATTTCACACAGGGGGGGGGGCGGGGGGGATCTGGGGGTCCCCTTGTTAAAGGGGGCTTCCAGATTCCGATAAGCCCCCCGCCCGCAGACCCCCACAACCACCGGGCACGGTTGTGGGGATGAGGCCCTTGTCCTCATCAACATGGGGACAAGGTGCTTTGGGGGTCTTAGACCCCCAAAGCATCCTCCCAATGTTGAGGGCATGTGGCCTGGTACGGTTCAGGCGGGAGGGGGGGGCGCTCTCGTGCGGCCTGCCAGGTTGCGTGCTCGGATAAGGGTCTTTTGAGGGGGACCCCACGCCATTTTTTTTGGCATTTTTTACATGTGCGATTCGTTTCGTACGAATTCGTAATTCGTACGAATTTTTCGAAATTCGTACGAATTTACGAATCTGTAGTACGAATTTTTTTTTTTTACGAATTCCGTACGGAATACGAAATTCCGTTTACGAATTTCGTCGCCGAATGATTCGAATGAATTCGAATGAATTCGAATGAATTCGAATGGATTCGAATGAATTCGAATGACAAAGTGTCATTTTTGCAGGAAAAATTCCGTTTACGAATTTCAGCTCCAAATTATTCGAATCCAACTACCAATATCAAATTTCAACTAATTCAAACGAAATTATTATAGCAGATATAACGAATGAATTTGAATGCATTCGAATGAATTCGAATGCATTCGAATGAATTCGAATGACAAAGTGTCATTTTTGCAGAAAAAAAAGCTATTTAAAAAACAGTCATTCATTGATATAAAAAAAAAAAAAAAAAAAGCGTAGGGGTCCCCCCAAATTCAATAACCAGGCCCTTCAGGTCTGGTATGGATATTAAGGGGGACCCCAGCCAAAAAAAAAAAAAAAAAAAAATGGCGTGGGGTCCCCCCCAAATATCCATACCAGACCCTTCAGGTCTGGGATGGATTTTAAGGGGAACCCCGGCCAAAAAAAAAAAAAAAATGGCGTGGGGGTCCCCCTCAAAATCCATACCAGACCCTTTATCCGAGCACGCAACCTGGCAGGCCGCAGGAAAGGAGGGGGGGACGAGAGCGGCCCCCCCTCTCGCCTGAACCGTACCAGGCCACATGCCCTCAACATTGGGAGGGTGCTTTGGGGTCCCCCCCAAAGCACCTTGTCCCCATGTTGATGAGGACAAGGGCCTCATCCCCACAACCGTGCCCGGTGGTTGTGGGGGTCTGCGGGCGGGGGGCTTATCGGAATCTGGAAGCCCCCTTTAACAAGGGGACCCCCAGATCCCGCCCCCCCCCCTGTGTGAAATGGTAAGGGGGTACAAAAGTACCCCTACCATTTCACCAAAAAAGTGGCAAAAATGGTAAAAATGACAGGAGACGGTCTTTGACAATTCCTTTATTAAAATCTTCTTTCTTCTTTCTTCTGCTCTTCCCTTCTTCATCTTCTCCTTCCGGCATCTTCTTCCATCGTCTTCTTCCTTCGATTCGCTTCTTCTTCCTCCGGTCTTCTCGTCCTTCTCGTCCGGCGTCGTCCTTCTCGTCCGGCATCGTCGTCTCTTCTCGCAGGCCGCTCCTCGCAATGGGAGGCTCCCGCTCTGTGAGGCTCCGCTCCGGGTGACAGGTCTTTTATAACGAAGGCACCTGGTGACCCCGCCCCCTCTGACGCACGGGGACGTCATGTGGAATTCCCTATGGCTTTCCCCATGACGTCAGAGGGGGGGCGGGGTCACCAGGTGCCTTCTATACAAGACCTGTCACCCGGAGCGGAGCCTCACAGAGCGGGAGCCTCCCATTGCGAGGAGCGGCCTGCGAGAAGAGACGACGATGCCGGACGAGAAGGACGACGCCGGACGAGAAGGACGAGAAGACCGGAGGAAGAAGAAGCGAATCGAAGGAAGAAGAAGATGGAAGAAGATGCCGGAAGGAGAAGAAGAAGAAAGAAGAAGAAGAAAGAAGAAGATTTTAATAAAGGAATTGTCAAAGACCGTCTCCTGTCATTTTTACCATTTTTGCCACTTTTTTGGTGAAATGGTAGGGGTACTTTTGTACCCCCTTACCATTTCACACAGGGGGGGGGCGGGATCTGGGGGTCCCCTTGTTAAAGGGGGCTTCCAGATTCCGATAAGCCCCCCGCCCGCAGACCCCCACAACCACCGGGCACGGTTGTGGGGATGAGGCCCTTGTCCTCATCAACATGGGGACAAGGTGCTTTGGGGGGGACCCCAAAGCACCCTCCCAATGTTGAGGGCATGTGGCCTGGTACGGTTCAGGCGAGAGGGGGGGCCGCTCTCGTCCCCCCCTCCTTTCCTGCGGCCTGCCAGGTTGCGTGCTCGGATAAGGGTCTGGTATGGATTTTATGGGGGACCCCACGCCATTTTTTTTGGCTAGGGTTCCCCTTAAAATCCATCCCAGACCTCAAGGGTCTGGTATGGATTTTGAGGGGGACCCTACGCCATTTTTTTTTTTTTTTTTGGCTGGGGTCCCCCTTAATATCCATCCCAGACCTGAAGGGCCTGGTTATTGAATTTGGGGGGACCCCTACGCTTTTTTTTTATCAATGACTTCAATGAATGACAGTTCTCTGTATTACGGATCCAACAATTCATTTGCCGGCAAATAGCTGCGACTCGTGATTTTAAATAGTTTTTTTTTCCTGCAAAAATGACACTGCAGGAACAGTTCTCTATATTAGATATACTGAATCTCGAATCATTCGAAGCATTCGTTATATCCGCTATTATAATTTCTTTCATGTTAGTTGAAATTACATATTTGTTAGTTACAATACAACATTCGAATTGTTCTCTGTATTACGGGAATCGGCAATTAGCCGCGAGTGATTTTAAATGTCTTTTTTTCCTGCAAAAATGACACATTGTACAGAGAGAGTTCTAAACACGGGAAACCTGCGCCCTTCTATATACTATATACTCTATAGTATGCCTATGAAGGGGGTCATGTTTCCCGTGTTTAGAACTCTCTCTGTACAATGTGTCATTTTTGCAGGAAAAAAAGACATTTAAAATCACTCGCGGCTAATTGCCGATTCCCGCAATACAGAGAACAATTCGAATGTTGTATTGTAACTAACAAATATGTAATTTCAACTAACATGAAAGAAATTATAATAGCGGATATAACGAATGCTTCGAATGATTCGAGATTCAGTATATCTAATATAGAGAACTGTTCCTGCAGTGTCATTTTTGCAGGAAAAAAAAACTATTTAAAATCACGAGTCGCAGCTATTTGCCGGCAAATGAATTGTTGGATCCGTAATACAGAGAACTGTCATTCATTGAAGTCATTGATAAAAAAAAAAAAAAATGCGTAGGGGTCCCCCCAAATTCAATAACCAGGCCCTTCAGGTCTGGGATGGATATTAAGGGGGACCCCAGCCAAAAAAAAAAAAAAAAAATGGCGTAGGGTCCCCCTCAAAATCCATATCAGACCCTAGAGGTCTGGGATGGATTTTAAGGGGAACCCTAGCCAAAAAAAATGGCGTGGGGTCCCCCATAAAATCCATACCAGACACTTTATCCGAGCACGCAACCTGGCAGGCCGCAGGAAAGGAGGGGGGGACGAGAGCGGCCCCCCCTCCCGCCTGAACCGTACCAGGCCACATGCCCTCAACATTGGGAGGGTGCTTTGGGGTCCCCCCCAAAGCACCTTGTCCCCATGTTGATGAGGACAAGGGCCTCATCCCCACAACCCTGGCCGGTGGTTGTGGGGGTCTGCGGGCGGGGGGCTTATCGGAATCTGGAAGCCCCCTTTAACAAGGGGACCCCCAGATCCCGGCCCCCCCCCTGTGTGAAATGGTAAGGGGGTACAAAAGTACCCCTACCATTTCACCAAAAAAGTGGCAAAAATGGTAAAAATGACAGGAGACGGTCTTTGACAATTCCTTTATTAAAATCTTCCTTTCTTCATCTTCTCCTTCCGGCATCTTCTTCCATCTTCTTCTTCCTTCGATTCGCTTCTTCTTCCTCCGGTCTTCTCGTCCTTCTCGTCCGGCGTCGTCCTTCTCGTCCGGCATCGTCGTCTCTTCTCGCAGGCCGCTCCTCGCAATGGGAGGCTCCCGCTCTGTGAGGCTCCGCTCCGGGTGACAGGTCTTGTATAGAAGGCACCTGGTGACCCCGCCCCCCTCTGACGTCATGGGGAACGCCATAGGGAATTCCCTATGGCTTTCCCCATGACGTCAGAGGGGGGGGGGGTCACCAGGTGCCTTCGTTATAAAAGACCTGTCACCCGGAGCGGAGCCTCACAGAGCGGGAGCCTCCCATTGCGAGGAGCGGCCTGCGAGAAGAGACGACGATGCCGGACGAGAAGGACGAGAAGACCGGAGGAAGAAGAAGCGAATCGAAGGAAGAAGAAGATGGAAGAAGATGCCGGAAGGAGAAGATGAAGAAAGGAAGAAGAAGAAGAAGAAGAAGAAAGAAGATTTTAATAAAGGAATTGTCAAAGACCGTCTCCTGTCATTTTTACCATTTTTGCCACTTTTTTGGTGAAATGGTAGGGGTACTTTTGTACCCCCTTACCATTTCACACAGGGGGGGGGGCGGGATCTGGGGGTCCCCTTGTTAAAGGGGGCTTCCAGATTCCGATAAGCCCCCCGCCCGCAGACCCCCACAACCACCGGCCAGGGTTGTGGGGATGAGGCCCTTGTCCTCATCAACATGGGGACAAGGTGCTTTGGGGGGGACCCCAAAGCACCCTCCCAATGTTGAGGGCATGTGGCCTGGTACGGTTCAGGCGGGAGGGGGGGCCGCTCTCGTCCCCCCCTCCTTTCCTGCGGCCTGCCAGGTTGCGTGCTCGGATAAAGGGTCTGGTATGGATTTTATGGGGGACCCCACGCCATTTTTTTTGGCTAGGGTTCCCCTTAAAATCCATCCCAGACCTCAAGGGTCTGGTATGGATTTTGAGGGGGACCCTACGCCATTTTTTTTTTTTTTTTTTTGGCTGGGGTCCCCCTTAATATCCATCCCAGACCTGAAGGGCCTGGTTATTGAATTTGGGGGGACCCCTACGCATTTTTTTTTTATCAATGACTTCAATGAATGACAGTTCTCTGTATTACGGATCCAACAATTCATTTGCCGGCAAATAGCTGCGACTCGTGATTTTAAATAGTTTTTTTTTCCTGCAAAAATGACACTGCAGGAACAGTTCTCTATATTAGATATACTGAATCTCGAATCATTCGAAGCATTCGTTATATCCGCTATTATAATTTCTTTCATGTTAGTTGAAATTACATATTTGTTAGTTACAATACAACATTCGAATTGTTCTCTGTATTACGGGAATCGGCAATTAGCCGCGAGTGATTTTAAATGTCTTTTTTTCCTGCAAAAATGACACATTGTACAGAGAGAGTTCTAAACACGGGAAACCTGCGCCCTTCTATATACTATATACTCTATAGTATGCCTATGAAGGGGGTCATGTTTCCCGTGTTTAGAACTCTCTCTGTACAATGTGTCATTTTTGCAGGAAAAAAAGACATTTAAAATCACTCGCGGCTAATTGCCGATTCCCGTAATACAGAGAACAATTCGAATGTTGTATTGTAACTAACAAATATGTAATTTCAACTAACATGAAAGAAATTATAATAGCGGATATAACGAATGCTTCGAATGATTCGAGATTCAGTATATCTAATATAGAGAACTGTTCCTGCAGTGTCATTTTTGCAGGAAAAAAAAACTATTTAAAATCACGAGTCGCAGCTATTTGCCGGCAAATGAATTGTTGGATCCGTAATACAGAGAACTGTCATTCATTGAAGTCATTGATAAAAAAAAAGCGTAGGGGTCCCCCCAAATTCAATAACCAGGCCCTTCAGGTCTGGGATGGATATTAAGGGGGACCCCAGCCAAAAAAAAAAAAAAAAAAAAATGGCGTAGGGTCCCCCTCAAAATCCATACCAGACCCTTGAGGTCTGGGATGGATTTTAAGGGGAACCCTAGCCAAAAAAAATGGCGTGGGGTCCCCCATAAAATCCATACCAGACCCTTTATCCGAGCACGCAACCTGGCAGGCCGCAGGAAAGGAGGGGGGGACGAGAGCGGCCCCCCCCCCCCTCGCCTGAACCGTACCAGGCCACATGCCCTCAACATTGGGAGGGTGCTTTGGGGTCCCCCCCAAAGCACCTTGTCCCCATGTTGATGAGGACAAGGGCCTCATCCCCACAACCCTGGCCGGTGGTTGTGGGGGTCTGCGGGCGGGGGGCTTATCGGAATCTGGAAGCCCCCTTTAACAAGGGGACCCCCAGATCCCGGCCCCCCCCCCCCTGTGTGAAATGGTAAGGGGGTACAAAAGTACCCCTACCATTTCACCAAAAAAGTGGCAAAAATGGTAAAAATGACAGGAGACGGTCTTTGACAATTCCTTTATTAAAATCTTCTTTCTTCATCTTCCTTCCGGCATCTTCTTCCATCTTCTTCTTCTTCTTCGATTCGCTTCTTCTTCCTCCGGTCTTCTCGTCCTTCTCGTCCGGCGTCGTCCTTCTCGTCCGGCATCAGCGTCTCTTCTCGCAGGCCGCTCCTCGCAATGGGAGGCTCCCGCTCTGTGAGGCTCCGCTCCGGGTGACAGGTCTTGTATAACGAAGGCACCTGGTGACCCCGCCCCCCCTCTGACGTCATGGGGAAAGCCATAGGGAATTCCACATGACGTCCCCGTGCGTCAGAGGGGGCGGGGTCACCAGGTGCCTTCGTTATAAAAGACCTGTCACCCGGAGCGGAGCCTCACAGAGCGGGAGCCTCCCATTGCGAGGAGCGGCCTGCGAGACGAGATGCCGGACGAGAAGGACGACGCCGGACGAGAAGGACGAGAAGACCGGAGGAAGAAGAAGCGAATCGAAGGAAGAAGACGATGGAAGAAGATGCCGGAAGGAGAAGATGAAGAAAGGAAGAAGGAAGACCAGAAGAAAGAAGAAAGAAGATTTTTAATAAAGGAATTGTCAAAGACCGTCTCCTGTCATTTTTACCATTTTGTCACCTTTTTTGGTGAAATGGTAGGGGTACTTTTGTACCCCCTTACCATTTCACACAGGGGGGGGGCCGGATCTGGGGGTCCCCTTGTTAAAGGGGGCTTCCAGATTCCGATAAGCCCCCCGCCCGCAGACCCCCACAACCACCGGCCAGGGTTGTGGGGATGAGGCCCTTGTCCTCATCAACATGGGGACAAGGTGCTTTGGGGGGGACCCCAAAGCACCCTCCCAATGTTGAGGGCATGTGGCCTGGTACGGTTCAGGCGGGAGGGGGGGCCGCTCTCGTCCCCCCCTCCTTTCCTGCGGCCTGCCAGGTTGCGTGCTCGGATAAAGGGTCTGGTATGGATTTTGAGGGGGACCCCACGCCATTTTTTTATTTTTTTTTTTTTTGCCGGGGTTCCCCTTAAAATCCATCCCAGACCTGAAGGGTCTGGTATGGATATTTGGGGGGGACCCCACGCCATTTTTTTTTTTTTTTTTTTGTGGCTGGGGTCCCCCTTAATATCCATACCAGACCTGAAGGGCCTGGTTATTGATTTGGGGGGACCCCTACGCTTTTTTTTTTTCTGCAAAAATGACACTTTGTCATTCGAATTCATTCGAATTCATTCGAATTCATTCGTTATATCTGCTATAATAATTTCGTTCAAATTAGTTGAAATTCGATATTGGTAGTTGGATTTACTAACGATTCGTAACTATTCATAACGATTCGTAACGATTCGTAACTATTTATAACGATTCGTAACGATTCGTAACTTGAAATTGAAATTCGATATTTGTAGTTGGATTCGAATTGTTCTCTGTGTTATGAGAACCAACAATGCATTAGCCGCGTTAACGATTCGTAACGATTCGTAACGATTCGTAACTTTACTAACGATTCGTAAAAAAAATTACGATTCGTCCGAATTTCGTATTTCGTACGAATTCGAACGGAATTTCGTACACGAATTACGAATTACGAATTTTTTTATATACGAAACGGGACGAAACGAAACGAAACGAATTTTTTGACAGTTCCCATGTCTCCCCACGGAGGAATTCCGGGAGTTTGAACGGTACCATCCCTGATATGTTCAGGAATACCTCAGGAGCTCTCAGGAGCCGACTCCCGCCCCGACGGGCATTTCACTTCATGCTACCCCAATCTCGACATCAGAGACGGAGTCCTCTGACCGTACCCTACCTGACTCTCAGCCCCATCTTAATATCCACGACCTGAGGGCCATAGCCGAGGACATCAAGGGGACCCTGTCAGCGGCCATCTCAGAATTGCGCCTAGACCTCCGCACCGTTAATGACAGGGTGATGGCTGTAGAAGACAAATTGCAATTCCAAGGCTCTCAAATACAGAAAACCACACATTATGTGGACACCCATACCCTGCAACTCCGGGACATAGCCCGACACCTGGAAGACCTCGACAATAGGGGCAGACGCCATAACCTAAGGGTCAGAGGTCTTCCAGAGGCCGTTGAAGGGGACCAGATACTACCCTCGGTCACTGGAATCTTCAATGACCTGCTTTCTCGGCCTCCTCAAGCCCCGATTAACATGGAAAGGATCCACAGGGCTCTGCGCCCCAGGGGTAGGGACACTGACCCCCCCCCCCCCCCCCCGGGACATTGTGTGCTGTCTCTCAGACTTTAAAACAAAGGAAGAGATTTTAAAGCAAACCAGGGGACGTCCTAACATCACATTTGCTGGTTCTACGATCCAAATCTATCAAGATCTATCCAGTATCACCCTTCAGCACCGTAGAAATCTACGACCGTTACTTGACGCCCTACGCGCTCACGGGATCACATACAAATGGAAGTTCCCCTTTTGTCTTCGGCCACCTCACAGGGCCGCACAGCACTTCTAAAAGTGCCTGAAGACTTGCCCCATTTCTGTCATGCCTTGAACATCCCGCTGGTCGCTGTGCCGGATTGGTTTGCCGAATTCCGCCGTTCTGCGGTGCATCGAGATTCGTCACAAATCGAGCCCATGGAAGCACAGACCCTAGACACCCGACAAACAGGACCGCCATCCGCCTCGGAGGATCGTGCAGCCCGCAGGACCTCGCGACAAACCCGCAGTCCACGCCACTCACCTTCTTCCAGGAGGTCCCGGAGGGACCGCTAGGATTGTCCTCACCGATCTTCACAGCTCCCCCACTCCAAGCCGAAGAATGTAGCCTCCCTATTGTGGTCCAACTCCATCCATGACCACGTATCTACCTCCACCATGTGCCGATGACCGTCTACTGTCACGCGGGTCTCAACCCCGATATGAGCCCTTCACCTCCCTCATGCCGGACCTGGTGATCTTATGCTAACCTCCACACTGCATGCACCCTGACGCCCTGGCTGTCCCATCCTGAATCAAGGGCCAACCTACACGCTGTCTGCTTTCAGGTACTGTGCTTCGTTTACCCTGCTAATGTTCCTGAACCCGATTCTAGCTTTGATGGCCTCGATCTACCCATTTTCTATTACATTTAGCCTTCTAAAACAGTGACTTGGATAGAGTGGAGAGATGCAACCCCCGTGCTTTACTGTAACCTTGCTTTAACTAACTGTTGCCATGATATTCTATCTACAGGGTTTCTTCAACAGCGCCCTCCCTTTGACACATACTACAATCCCCATGATGCATCGCGCTTACCCGATGACCTCACGAAGGACGCCGCTGCCACGCCAGGATGACATGCGCACGTCTTCACCCAGGACCTGTCCAGGTAGCGTGTGTCACCCGGCCCGCTCTACACTCCGTCACACGTTATTAGCTGTTCTTGGTTGCCTCACTAGCTAATGGCGCCGAGGGGTAATAGCAACTCCTATCACCTGGCCCTTGAGCTCCTCTCTTCACCCTAGATCGTCATTACAAGCTGTCTTTTCAAACTGTCTCTATCCTTCCTTCCTGTAGACTGTCATGCAGACAACTTCATCGTGGCTTCTGACACTTCATCACAAAACAACAGCCGACTTGAATGACCACCGGACTCTACGTTCTCGGCTTGTCGTCCTCGCCTACTTCAACGGAGACTCCTCCTGTTTTACGTATGATACTAATAAGTATTGTTGACAAGGCCTGTTTTCCTTTTGTTCTTTAACATACCTTCTTTCCTACAGGTATTACTGTTTATTATTTTTCCTCTACAGTAATGTTTTAGGTCTATGTGTTTACGGGAAAAAAAAAAAAAAAAAAAAAACATGACACGTTCTAACCTGACACTACTTAAAGTTTGTTACTCATCCCCCAATCCTCACTTGACCTTATGACCGTCAATTCCATAAGCACTCTAAGTGACGAACACCGCTGTCCCCTGCTTTTTGGGAATTACCCTAACTCATCTTCCATCTGGGTCTTAGCGTTCACCTGTGCCCTCCACCAGCCTCTTTAGATCGCGTACACCACGCACCCTTGTGTCTATGTATGACACCTCCCAATTTCAATATTTCTCTCCAGTCGTGATCCGGCGGGTTTTTCCCGATTTAGTTGTTTAACCTTCCAATCTACTCCAAGCTACAGTCAACCCCCACACAGTAGCGGTTACAGGCTCTTCCTCTCAGTGGAGAGGAGGAACAGTGTCCCCGCTCTGTACTTACACCGACATCACTGATTTGAGTCGGTTAGGGACTATTCCGTACTGCCTCTTCGTTTTTTGTTTTTTTTTGGAGGCTACCTCCACACCTATTCCTGATCCACCCGACATATACAGTCACACAATATCCTACCTTGATATTCCCCCACCTCATACATCCAGCCCTTCCTGATTCTCAAAATGGCCAATACAAGCTCCCCGCATGGTGAGAACATTTCTCCCACGCGACTCAAAATATGCTCTGTAAATGCACGTGGCCTCAATACGCCAGAAAAACGTTCATTACTGCTCTCTTATTTGCTTAAATCTTTTTTTTTTTTTAAATTGTATTTTTATTGAAAATTTTTCAAAATTACAGAAAATGCAATGTCATAAAAGGCATATTCAAATTCAGATAACAAAGAAACGTGCAGTCCACACAAGTGAACCGCCAAAGAAAAACAAGAAAGAACACATGTACGGGTTGAATTAAAGTACATACAACTTATAGCGTACGGGAATAAGGCAAACACAATACAAGTCAGTATACAATTCAGGGAAGCATATAAAATATTGGGTATTCACTGAGGTATTATATCAGCTAGGGAGGAATGGAGGATTCGGCCAGTCAAAGTGCGGTATCAGGTAGGGGGTGCCATATTCAGACAAATCCCAAAGGTCCCATATTTTATTAAATTGGGGGATGCAATCGTGTACAGAGGCTGTCAAGTATTCCATCCTGCGAATGTCTGTTATGAGTTGGAGTAGTCTAGATTTGGGAGGGGTAGATGTGGAAAGCCAGCAAAGGGGGATTAGTCGCCTGGCAGCCAACAAGAAGTAGGTCGCCAAGCGATTGCCCTGTTTTGTGATACCTGGGAAAGGGAGGCCTAGCAGATAATGAATGGGATCAAGCGGCAGAGATACATCTAGTACCTTCTGTATTAGATCCATTACTTCCTTCCAAAGAGGTTGAATCAGGGGGCATTGCCAAAAAACATGATATAAGGAACCAACTGAGAGCCCACAGTGCCAACAATGAGCCGGGGTCGAGGGGTCATATTTATGGATAACTTCAGGGGTTTTGTACCAGGACATTATTTTTATAGATGTTTCCCTCTGAGTGACACATTTGGATGATTTAAAAATAGAGGACCAGATTCTATCCCATTTTTGGAGGCTGATAGGTCTATCTAATAAGATTGCCAATTTTTTTCATGTATAGGTGAGTAGTCTCGGACATAGGGATTGACTCTTGGAGGATAAGGTGAATGGAAGAGACTAGGTGGAGTTGATGGGGGCCTTGGGCGCAGAGCGATTCAAAGGGGGTGGGAATATCAAGAGTTAGGGTAGGAGAATAGGTTTGGAAAAGATGTCTGATTTGCAGGTAGAAATAAAACATTTTAGGGGGGATTGCGAATTTCTCTTGCAAAGTATCAAAAGTGTGCAGGTGTCTAGATACAGGATTGACTAAGTTACGCAATTGAAAGACAGAAGCATTAACCCAGGGGAGGATATGTCCCAGGGATAAACTGTCTGGAATGGATGGATTAAATAAAACGTTCAAAAGGGGTGGGCATGAGGATGAGAGAGAGTAGGACTTGCGACATTTTTGCCATATAGACAGAGAGAAGTTCATAGGGGCGGTACATTGGCGTTTAAAAATAGGGTTAGTTTGCAGCAAATCTGACCAGATTAGGGAACATGGATGGACCGGGTACAGAACACCTTTCTCTATGTCTGACCAATGGTTAGGAGCCTGTAAACTGGACCAGGAGACAACGGTCCTAAGGTGAGTGGCGTAATAGTATTTAATAACATCCGGGGCACCCAGCCCTCCACGGGATTTGCGAGAGAATACTACCGAGGCTGCTATACGGTGAGCCTTGTTGTTCCAAATGAACTTTAAGAAGGTCCTCTGCACAGCTTTAAGTTGGGAAAGAGGGATGGCTACAGGGAGGGTTTCAAAATGGTACAGCTTTTTTTTTTTTTCAAATATAATTTTTAATTTTTTTTCAAAATAGCATTTAAAAAAAAAAAAAGGAACATATACAATAACGTCATACACAAAGTATTCAATATTTCTCCTCAACTTTAACAGCATACATATATATGGGTATGTCTTATGACAATTTCAGTGTCATTATCACCTTATAATTAGCATTCTATCGTCTCCTTATTACATTGTTGTGCTCCCCCTTCATTATTGTGAGCCTTGTGTGTTGGTTCATCTCTATACCTGGGAGCCAGGTTTCATCTCCGTGCCTCCAGGTACAGGGTGTCTAATATGGGCTGTCGAATGCTTATTTTTTTCCCCAAATGTGGGGTTTCCTCCTGTGAGGATAGAGGAGATGGAAAAGAAGTAGAGTAGGAAGAAAGAAAAGTAGCAAAGAGGAGAGAGGGGGGGGGGGGGGTAGGGGGGGGGGGGGGGGGGGGGGGGGGGGGGGGGGGACCCAGGGTGGACTGTGTTTATATTTTGCGTCGATTCCCGATACTTCAAGTGTTTAGTAGTGCTACTCCTTCGTCAGAGAATATGAACATATTCCACAGCATCCATGTCTGTGAATGTTGTTCCTGTTTATTCTGTGACGAAAGGATTAAGTCCTCCATATTCTTAATCTCCTCTACTCTGCGCAACCATGTTCCTATTGTCGGGGGAGTCCTTTTCTTCCACAGAAGTGGGATACACGCCTTGGCTGCATTTAATAAATGTCGCACTATCATTTTTTTGTATTTTTTCGCTGGAATTGGAGTGGCGTGTAATAGTATAAAGGCAGGATCGTCATTGATTGTATATTCTGTGAATTTTTGTGTGATCCTTCGGACTGACGTCCAGAAGTTTTGTAGCAAGGGGCAGGACCAAAAAACGTGGAGGAGCGTCCCTTTTCCTGATAGACATCTCCAACAGTTGTCGGATGTGGTTGGAAAGTATTTGTGCAGTTTGCTAGGGGTGTGATACCACCTGGTTAGTATCTTGTAGTTAAGTTCTTGTATTTTCGTGCAAACAGATGTTTGCAGAGAGAATCTAATAATCGCTTGTGTTTGGGCTTCTGTAAATGTACATCCCAGGTCTGATTCCCACTTGTGTAGATATGCCAGGTCGGGGATATCCTCGGGAGAGTTAAGTAGGGCGTATGTCTTGGATAGTACCCGTGGTAAGGGTCCTTCGTCACTACAGTATAATTCAAAGGTCGTCAGGCTACGGTTATATTGTGTTGGGTGTGGTATGGAGTGCTCTCCAAAACTGAAGTTGGAAGGGGCCGTTTTCGGCTACCAGCGATTGGATGGATGGCCATTCGTTGTTTATTAGAAAGTGTGAGGCTCGGTCCCTGTTATTTCTGGCCAGCGCCTCGTATCCCCCCCCCCATCCATTCCGGGTGGAAAGGCAGGGTTCCCTAAAATTGGGTAGAGCGGTGAGTTGGCCGTGGATAATGAGGTTGAGAATAATATGGATGCCCCCACCTTCAAGGTCGCCCCTATAATGGGGTGCGTCTTCACTGATGGGGTCAGCCTTTCGTAGCACCATACTGCCCCCTTCAGGGAGGGTGGACATTGTGCCTGTTCTAAGTGTATCCATAGCTTATTTTTATCATGTCGGTTCCAGTCGATGATTCTGCTTAGGTGTACTGCTCTGTAATAATTTTTTAGGTCTGGGAGGGCTAGGCCTCCCCGGTTTTTGGGTAGCGTTAAATATTGTCTTCGCAGTCTAGGTTTTGAGTTCGTCCAAATAAATTTGGTAAAGAGGGAGTCAGTTTGTTTAAAATATTGGGATGGTATTAGTATCGGTAGCGCTTGAAGCGGGTATAGGAATTTTGGCAAAATTGACATTTTGATTAGATTGCATCTGCCGAACCATGAGTGCAGGCCCTTAGTCCATTCCTCCAGAAGCAATCGGGTTTTGGTCAGTAGTGGTGGGAAATTCAGGTGAAAGACCTGTTTCAAATCCTTAGGGATTTGGGTTCCTAGATATTTTAGGGAGGTATCCGACCATTTAAATCTGAATTGTGTTTTCAGTGAGTCCAGTCTTTGTGGTGTTATGTTAAGTCCCATTGCCTCTGATTTGTCGAAGTTTATTTTGAGATTGGACATGTTTCCATATTTCTCGAATTCAGGCAGGAGGTTCGGTAGTGACACAGTCGGGTTGGTCAGGATGAACATAAGGTCGTCTGCATATGCGGCTATTTTGTATTGGGAGTTGTCTATTGTCATTCCGGTAATGTCAGGGTTTGATCTTATATTACTCAGGAAGGGTTCCAGGACTAGGGCAAAAAGGAGTGGTGAGAGTGGGCAACCCTGTCTGGTGCCGTTCGTTATTGGAAATGGGTCGGATAGTATTCCATTGGCCTTTACCTGTGCTGTGGGTATGGAGTAAATGTTTTGGATCCATTGTAGCATTCTGCGTCCCAGGCCTATGTGTTTAAGTACCGATGTCATGTATTCCCAATTCACGCGGTCGAACGCTTTTTCAGCGTCTGTACTTAGGAGTACGCATGGAGTGTTGGATTTATTGACCGTGTGAATGAGGTTTAGTACTTTTGTGGTGTTGTCCCTGGCTTCTCGGGCGGGGATGAATCCCACTTGATCTAGATGAATGAGATCTGGCATGAACTGGGTAAGTCTATTGGCCATGATTTTTGTAAAAAGTTTTAGGTCTACGTTTAGAAGTGATATCGGCCTGTAGCTACCGCAAGCTGATGGGTCCTTGCCTTCCTTCGCTATTAGGGATATGTGGGCTCTCAATGTATCTTTAGGTAATGATTTCCCTTCCCCCAGGACATAAAACATCCTCACCATATGTGTACTTAGTAATGGGAATAGGGTCTGATAATATTGTAGGGTAAACCCGTCTGGGCCCGGCGCTTTGCCTGGTTTCGTCCCTCCCATTGCCCGTTTGAGTTCCTCTGTCGTAATGGGATCTTCTAGCTCAGCTCTTGCTGCCGGGGGGAGAAGGGGGATTTGTGAAGCTGTAAGGTAGTCCTGTATTGTCTTTTCGTCACGTGTTCTGTTTGGCAGGTTGTATAGATTGGCGTAGAATTCCCTAAATCCCTTCGTTATCTGGGTGGGTGTGGTCTGTTTTTGTCCTTTCGCGTCGATGATCTGAGGGATGTATGTATTCAGTCTGTGGGTTTTGACTGCCCGGGCTAATAGTCGACCGCATTTGTTTTCCGATTCGTATGATATTTTCCGGCAGACTTGCAGTGCTGCCTTAGCTCTATACTGCATTAGGTCTACTACTTGTTTCCTGAGGGTCATCAGTTCGGTTTCTAGCGAGGTGGTCGGTGTTTGTTTATGTTGTGTCTCTATGTCGTGTATCTTCTGTAGGAGGTCTAGCAGTTGCCGTTCCCTTTCCCTTTTTATGTGCGTCCCATGTTTGATCAGCACCCCCCTGATCACTGTCTTGTGGGCTTCCCACAGGATGCCCGGGTCGCAGTCCTCGGTGTTGTTAGTTTGGAAATATTGTTTTATTTCCTTTTGTATGTCTGTCAAGACCTCTGGTGATTGTAGGAGGCTTTCGTTTAGTCTCCAGAATCTAGATCTGGAGGTTCGGGTTGATGACAGGCAGTAGCACAGGGTTACAGGGGCATGATCCGACCATGTAATGTTACCTATCTCAACCTTCTGTATCGCTTCTAGCTGGCTATGCGGGATAAGAAATAGGTCTATCCTTGAGTATATCTTATGGGGGGGGGAGAAGAAGGTGTAGTCCCTCTCCCCAGAGTGGTGGAGCCTCCATTCTTCAATGAGTTGGGCCTCATGTAGGTCTTGTGTTATACGTTTGTGCACACTCACGCGTATCGACGAAGTCCTTGAGGATGTGTCTATTGCTGGTACTAGTGGTATGTTGAAGTCTCCTCCTACTATCAGCTGACCCTCCCTGAAGTCAGTTAGTAGTTTCAGTGTCCTATGTAGAAATACATCTTGTCGGTCGTTGGGGGCATATATGGTTGCCAGAGTCACCTTCGTGCCTCTGAGTGTCCCTTTTGTGAATAGATAACGTCCATTGGGGTCAGCTAGGGTGGTGTCGCATGTCCACGGGACTGACCTTGAAATAAGTATGGAGACCCCTTTTGATTTGGCTTCTGCGTTAGTGGCATGGTATGTGTGGGGAAAATATTGTTTTTTAAGGCAAGTGGGGTTGTCTGTCCTAAAGTGGGTTTCCTGAATAAATGCTATGTCGCTATGTGTTCTCTTCAGGTCGTTTAGTAGTATTCGACGCTTTTCGGGTATGTTTAGCCCCTTGGCATTCAGTGAGTAGATTGTGATCGTGTCCATTGTTCCCTGGGTGGGGGTAGGTTTCCTGATGGGTGGGTCTGGGTGGGGGAGGAGGGGGGGGAGGGTAAGGTAGAGGAGGGTATAGAAGGAAAGAGCGAGGAAAGGAGATGGAAAGAGAAAGGTGGTGTGTGTCTCGTTTCTAGCTAACGAGTAGCAGGTAGCGTAGGCTATCCGCTTGTGTACCTAAGTGCAAACAAACAGTTTGCAGTGGAGCGCCCCCTGGTGTTTACCAGGGTGTCCGCTCTGTCCTATTGGGGGTAGAGGCTGGAGTAGACCTGGGAGAATCCCCCAGCCCGCCCCGCCCCCCCAGCTTGTTAACGTAAAACAGTAATAACCATCTGCTCTATCACAATCGGCAGAACACATAATAAACAAAAAACAAAAGAAAGCAAAAAGTGCATGTAAACTGTACATTTCAGGCATTAACACGTTTATCCCTGAGCGTGTATCAGATTCCGTCCACCCCCATCTATAGCACCTGTTTACTCTTGGAGGGTTCCCTTACGTGTATATGGGTGGGCGTACGTGAGTTTACAGTGACCCCTATCCTGTGTAGGTCTCTGACTATGGGTGTCTCAGCTTCATCTGTTGGGGATCTTTGGGACATGTCATGTGGTATTGTATACGGGTGCCCTTCTGTGTTGTGGGTGTTGTTACTGGGTGTCCCGGTTCTTCGCTCAGATATGTTCCTTTCGTGGTTCATCCCTTCACCTCCCTGAGTACCCCGGCCCAGCCTGGGGATACGGAATGGGGTTTTAGCACGGTGAAGTGGGGATGTGTTGGTGTCATTCCCATTGCTGGTGCGGAGTGTGGGTATCTCCTGGTGTCCTGACCCCCGTGTTATGTCATCAGGTCTCTTCCTGTATGGTTATGTGTTTGTTAGCGTGTCCCTGCCCCCCCGCTTAGATATATACACGTAACCCCTTTGGACCTCTTCCAACGATACCTGTAGAAGAAATAGTGCTGGTTATCACTTGTGTTACTCCTGCATTATCTGCAGGATTGCTGTCTCAGGCCCCTTTACCATAATGTCTATGTCGTAGCCGCAGGCTATATTGTGTCCTTTCACTTTGTGGTTCTCTCTGTCTGTATCCAGAGATTTTCAGGGGTAGGGGTATATGGGTCATAGTGTACCTTTCTAGGTTGTGCCTTTTGTTCCAGGTCACCCTTCTGCGTGATGCGGCCATTAGGGCGGGTCCATGCCTTGCCTTCTGGGGTGTCTGGGCTATTAGTAGGCCTTGTGTGCAGTTCAGGTAATGCCAGTATCATCATAAGGAAACATAAAAAAAAAAAAAAAAAAGAAAAAACACAAAAAAAAGAGAAAAACCAAAGAGAAAAACCCAAACGGTATATAACAGCAGGGGAAGGTGTGAACGCGTGTCTCTTCGGCCAGCATCTCGCCCCTCCCCCGTTCACATCATCCGGTCTCCCCAAGCATTTCCTCCCGGGGTTCTCTATTCCGTGTTCCATGTGGGTATTCCTCTCCTGTAAGTCCCAGGGTGGTCCCCTCCTCCCCTCCCCACAGTCCCCCCGCATCCCGCACAGGCCCGCTCCCTCAGCGCCGTTACGGTGCAGTCAACCTTCCCAGGGATCCAAGAAAAGAGAGCGGGGGGGGGGTGTAGTGGCGGAGTGTTCCCTTGAAGACATAGGGGTAGTTCGAGCTCCAGGGTGGGGGGGGGGGGTTACGGTCTAGGCCCGCTTGCTGGAGGGGGATATGTCCCACATGCTGCTTACCTCGGGTAGGTGGTAACGTCCGGTAGTCTATGTCCGGTGAGGGGAGTCTGCATTCTGCGTCGGGTGGGGAGATGCTGGTCGCCGGTCACGTCACTCGGTCCCTCAGTCCTCTCGCGGTGCGTCTCCGGGGACGTAACGAGGTCTGCGCATGTTCATCCGGGCTCTCGGCGATCTCGATCTCCTTCTTCCTGACGTTCCTGCGCGTGGGGCGGAGTTCTGGAGTGGTTGCAGCCAATCGGGTATGTCGATGGGGTCCGTCTCCATGAAGTCAAAAAGTGCCGTTAGGTCCGCTGGTGATCTTAAAGTAAAAAAGTGTTGGGCCTTCTTAAAGGTTACGGAGATGGGGAAACCCCATCTGTATGTTAGGCCGGCATTTCTCGCTGCTTCCAGTAGTGGTTTAAGTAGGGCTCTGCGTTGTAGTGTCTGTCTTGATAGGTCCGGCATAATCTTCACCTCTGCCCCATCGAACGATAAATTCCTTTTTTCCCAGGCCGCTCTCAAGATTATTTCCTTATGGGTGTATTGGTGAATCCGGCACACCACGTCTCTTGGTCTGTCCAGGTCTGGCGAACGAGGGCCCAAGGCCCTGTGTATCCGATCGAACGTTAGGTTATGGGGGAACTGTTCCCCTGCCACCTCTTGGAAAATTGCCATTGTGGTTGCCATTAGATCTTCCGATCCCGTTGCTTCTGGTAGGCCCCGCAGCCTCAAGTTATTACGTCTGCTGCGGTCCTCAGCTTCTTCTAGCCTTAGTTGTTGGGATCTAATCAGGGTTGCTTGTGCTGATTGTGTGGCTTCCACCGCCGACAGCCGCTGTTCTAATGTGGTCACCGCCATTTCTCCCGACCCCACACGGTCCGATAGTGTTTGCACCTCTTGTCTGATGACTGTCATGTCTTGACGGAGAGAGGTCTCTATCTTGCCCACTATCGCTTCTATGTCCGCTCTCGTTGGTAGGGCCTGCAGCAGCGCCCTTAATTCGGCGTCCGCTCTCAGGGTTAGTGGAGAGTGAGCCGTCTGGGGTTCCTGTGAGTCGGTCCGGAGCATCACCGGGGTATTAAAGTTCATGTCGGCTGAGGCTGTCGGTGGTTCCCGGGTGGGAGAGATAGGTGGCTGCCTGGCGTTCTGGGGTCCGCGCCTCGTGGTGTCGGCCATCTTGAGGGTTGGTGAGGCCTCGGCTGGGTTTGTCAAATATTTCTGGATATCCTCGTTCTTTTTCAGTTTAGGGGATCTTCGCTTTATGACTTTGCTTCTCCGCCTTCCAGCGGAGTACATGCCGGTCGTGGTGAGCAGTTTTCAGTGCTTTAAAGCCGGGTACGGACGGGTCGGGCCGGGAGCTCCTCAGACTTGCGTCCTTACTCAGCCATGTCCAGGCCACGCCACCATCTATAGGGGAAAGAGGACGTCAGTTGGGAGAGAAGGGGGGGAGGGATATGGATAGGGAGGGCTTCAGTTTTTGAAGTATTGACCTTGTAGCCTGATATAGCACCAAAGGAAGAGAGAAGGCTATGTAAGGAAGGTAAAGAAACTAGAGGTTGCGTAACGGTGACCAAAATGTCGTCTGCAAACAATGATAGCTTATATTCCCTCTGTTGCATCACCACCCCATGAACACTGGGATGTAAGCGGATGGATTCGGCCAGGGGTTCCAGGTATAGTATGAATAGTAATGGAGAGAGAGGGCAGCCCTGCCGCGTGCCATTATGCATGGGGAAGCAAGGCGACAGAAAGGAAGACATTTGAACTTGTGCAGATACCTGTGAATACAGAGCTTTTAGTGCACTAATAAAGGGGCCTCTGAGTCCAAATCTATCGAGGGTAGAGAACATATATGGCCAACTCAACCTATCAAAGGCTTTCTGTGCATCAAGACTTAGGACCAGAGCTGGGAGAGAATTTCTGTCTAATAGTTCAATAAGATCTATTGTGGGTCGGGTATTGTCCCCCGCATGCCTGGATGGGACAAACCCCACCTGATCTTTGTTGATGAGTTTTGGGATAAATTTGGACAGTGGATGCTAGAATTTTAGTAAATATTTTGTAGTCTGAATTTAACAGAGCTATGGGTCTATAATTATCTGGGAGGGAGGGGTCTTTCCCAGGTTTAGGAATCACAGATATGTAGGAATGGGTGAACTGAGGGGGTTGGCCTTTAAGGAGGGAGCTATAGAGGGATAGGAGGTGGGGGGATAATATGTCTATAAAGGTTTTGTAGTAGGAGTAAGGAAGGCCGTCAGGGCCAGGGGATTTGTGCAAAGGGAGGCCTTTAATGATGTTGTAAAGTTCCTCAGTAGAGATAGGGTCATTAAGATCAATGAGGTCTGTGGAGGAGAGAGTCGGGAGTCTGAGGTCAGCAAAAAAAGTATCAAAGTTATCTTGTGAAAAATTAAAGTGGTTTTCGGGCGACAAGCAATTGTAGAGTTTTTGGTAGAAATCGCCAAAAGTTTTAGACATTTCACGGGGGCAGTAGGTTTTAGTGCCGTCTGTTTTAATAAGGAAGTCAGGGAAGGAGTTAGAGGGCCGAGGGCGAAGCTTATTAACAAACATTCTATGGGGCTTATTCGAGAATTCGTAGAATTTCTGTTTAGACCATAGTAAGGCTTTCGCTGTTTTGTTAAAATGCAGAGTTTTAATTTGTTCCCTTAGTAGTACTACTGTGCGAAGCCTCGACACTGTGGGATTTCTTAATAGCTGAGACTCCGCAGACACCAAGTCAGATGTTAGCGTCTGCAGAAGCTGAGATCTGTCTTTTTTCAGGCGAGAGCCTTCCGCAATACATACCCTACGAAAGACCGCCTTGTGGGCTTCCCACAGTGTCGAGGGTTCAGGGACAGAGCCTTTGTTTAGCAAAAAATATTCCTGCAGACTAGAAGCCAAGGAGTTACGCGTGGGTTCCGATCGCAGGAGGTGATCATTGAGGCGCCAGTGACATGCCCTAGGATGAGGTTAGGATAGTAGAACGTCTAGGGTTATAGGTGCATGATCAGACCACGTGATGGGAGCTATATCAGAGTTGACAGTGTAGGGAATGAGGGGAGCTGAAATAAGAAAATGATCTAATCTAGAGTACATTTTATGGGCCATAGAGTAGAAGGTAAATTGTTTGGTCATTGGGTGTTTGATCCTCCAAGAGTCAAATAATTTATGCAATCTAGTACATTTGCGGAAGGCGTTGGCTTGGGAGGCAGATTTCTGGGAGAGATTGGCACCTGAGACACTTTGTCTATCTCTTGTAGGGGACATGACCAAATTGAAATCACCGCCCACTATAGTGAAAGGCTGTAAACGATAATGAGGGGAATCGAGAACTTCGTTCAGGAAAGCTATCTGCCCACTGTTGGGGGCGTAAACATTGACCAAAGTAAAGGAGGAGGTCATATAGTCACAGTCCAGGATAATGTAGCAAGAACTGATTAACTGTAATAAATAACAACAGACAACATGGTGGAGTAAACTAGGCCGCGGTCTTTATTATTGGTATAAATAAACATGAAAGTATTCATAGATAGATAAATGAAATCACCAACAAACTGTTAATCAACCAACTTCCAATAACAACCCAGCCACTACGACTCAGGTTGATGAACTTATAACCAACTTTTAAATAACCACTCCTTTAGAGCAAAGGATGGTAATAAAACCACATAATATTATAGGCCGCGACAAGGGAGGGGGGGAGGGGAGATAGCTCCTCAGGTGGATTGCTGAGGAAACTGGCAGCCACTATGCCTGATGCACTGCCTTATATAGCCTTTTGCCCAATCTAGAAGCTTCCAGGGGGTCAGGTGACTCTACCTTCTGTAAGATTCCTAAAGGTCAGCTGACCTACAGCGGTCAGCTGACCTGAGACCCCAGATATGCTAAAACCTTAATTGGTTACTTAACCTTCACCTGGTGGGGGGAACTTGAAACTCTCATTCTGGCACAGTCCCATGCGCTGGGTGGCCTTAAAACAGTCCCCCTCTGCTTTCATGGGAATGTAGCCAGAACTGATTAACTGTAATAAATAACAACAGACAACATGGTGGAGTAAACTAGGCCGCGGTCTTTATTATTGGTATAAATAAACATGAAAGTATTCATAGATAGATAAATTAAATCACCAACAAACTGTTAATCAACCAACTTCCAATAACAACCCAGCCACTACGACTCAGGTTGATGAACTTATAACCAACTTTTAAATAACCACTCCCACAAGCCAGGGTTGTGTTTTTATCTATATACAAAACACAAGCCTGGCCTCATGACCCCCGTAGCGCGGCCAACTCCACCATAGCCTGCAAATTATTATTAAATATGTCCAACCCGATATCAGAGATGTGAACACCGTCATCTCTGAACAGGCCGACTAAACCACCTTCCAAGTCTATATGCCTAAACGAAAAAAACACCAATCGTAGGCAAAAATTTGACCAATGCCCGATTGATACGTTTCCTGACCTTGTCCAAAGGGGAATTTAACCAAACTAATCTTGGGATAATTTCTGAAAAAAAAAACTAAACGTATATTGGGGAATGATAGCTGAAACAGAGACACATCGTTCTTTATTTGAAAGAGTAAGTCCAAAGTCTTAACAGTACCGATATCGTTACCCCCAAGATGCAAAAACAAAATGTCAGGGACCGGTAAGGATTGAAATAGCAAACTTAAGTTATCAAATAGGTCCGACCATCTCATACCTCTCCTACCGTGCCAACTTATATTTACCAATGAGGGATCAAAATTCAAGCTTTCGGTATAAATCCTTCGCAAAGCTCCCCTTTCGGCCCAGAATATGTATGAATGCCCTATGATCCAAACGGACAGAGACTGACCTGTGGATTAAAATAGACAATTAGGACGAATGTATAACTTATAAGCATCAGACTGCCACCTACCAATCCGTTTAATAACACATAGATTTGTAAACCCAACCGGGCGGCCTCGGTGGCTGCCCCAATACGAACTGAATAGGAAGACAGCGACAGTTTGCCCAAGTTCAGCAAGGCCAAACATTTTGAGAAAACAGCATTGAATTGGTACTTGGTCAGTGGGAGGCCATTGCAATGAACGAACAGAATATTGCTGTGCTCATACCTAATTTTAAGAAACTTCCGGAGTAGAATGATCGGGCAAATAGGTGACCCAGGAAATGGGAGAAGTTGAACCCAAACACCCTTCCCATACTGGTCAGTTTTAGATCTTGGAATAAATAACTTGACGTTATCTACATCCAATAAAACGTGTGATAATAGGAGCCCTGACGCTGAAATCTTATTAGGGGGTAACACCTCCGAAATCCTCAACGCCCCGAAAAAAAAAATAATGAAAAAAAAAAAAAACGGCCCGAAAAAGAACTGCTTCATAGGGCGAAAAACAAACTGTGTCAACCGCTGAACACAACCGGGAAAGAATGTCAGGCGTAATCGCCATTCTGGAGTCCCGCCGAAACGTCGCCTTCTTATAGCCCTTCAGGGCCCACCAAACTGAAAACAGGGAAGAACAGGCAGGGTAATTCTGTAGTTGGAGAAAAAAGGAAACACCCGCCAAAGTTTTGTTAATGTGAGACCAGGATAGTGACTTAGCCATTAAACTGTCCAAAAATGACAACACTAAACTCTCAGAGAATGGGGGCTGCGGGTTGCCCGATAATCTTAGATGAGACAGCCACAGCAGCCATGCTGATGAATAAGCCGAAAAGGTAGATGGGGCGATGGATCTCTCAATATTCCCCCCAAACACATTTCAGATCAAGTTCCACAGGTGTGAAGGGCACTGGATTCCTAAATCGTCTGCAGCTGGAAACAGAGACTTGAATCTCACCATCTGCAAACGTGAAAGAGAATCCGCAACGTCAGTAAACTTACCAGGCAGGTAGCGGGCTTTTATCCAGATGTTGAGACTCAAGCACTTGAAAACCAAGTCCAGAATCAGAACAATGACCGGAGGGGATGTTGAGGACAAGTAGTTAATGGCAAAAAAAGACCCCCTTGTTGTCTGTACTAAACAGGATCCTTTTATTCACAAACTGCTCTCCCCAAATCTCTAATGCTACTATAATTGGAAATAACTCCAAAACTACTATATTCTTTAAATAACCTTTGGTACGCCAATCTGAGTGCCACCCAGAGGCGCACCAGTGAGTGTTCCATAATGCTGAGAAAACCCACTGAACCTGCTGTATCTGTGAATAAACAGAAATCTTTGTCTTCTATAAATTCTGATTGAAAAATAGCTCTACCGTTGAAATCTTCTAAAAACTGAGCCCATACCAAAAGGTCCCCTTGAATCTCAACCGTGATTCTAACATGGGATGTTGGGGACTTGAGCCCTGAAATAGCCAAATATAAGCGTCTAGAGAATATTCTGCCAACCGGCAAAACTCTAGAGGCAAAGGCCAATAGACCCAGCAGTCTTTGCATCTCTTTCAACGTGGCCTTCTTTTTTCGCAGGATGAAATTAATCATATAACGCAAAGTGACTATCTTATCTGCTGGGAGTTCAAAAACCCCAGCGACAGTGTCAATGATAATACCCAAGAAAACCATGCGCGAGGTGGGAGGTATAGTCTTTTCCCCAGCTAATGGAATGTTAAAGTCCTTGCAAACCTTCAAAAAGGAATTCAGCACATTATTACAGTCCTGAAATGAGTGACCAAGAAAAAGGAAGGTAATGTAGTAAGTAACATGAACCTGAGACGACTTTTACCACCCACTCAATAAATGTAGCAAAAGCCTCAAAATAAGTACAGGAGAGTGAGCATCCCATGGGGAGGCAGCGATCAAAGAAAAAACAATCGTCAAAGCAAAAACCTGGGGAATTAAAAGATAGAGGATTGATGGGCAATAAACAAAAGGCAGACTGTACATCTGCTTTAGCCAGAAAAGTTCCAGGGCCTAATTTACGTATTAAAGACAATGCATCCTCAAATGTGGAATAGTGCACTGAGGCTGATTCAACACTTATCTGATCATTCAAGGAATCCCCTTTAGGAAATGACAAGTGGTGAATCAGCCTGTAAGAACCCATTTCTTTTTTTGGCACAACCCCCAGTGGGGAGATCCTGAAGTTTAGAAAAGGCGGACATGAAAAAGGTCCAGCAACCCTACCTGCCTGAAGTTCCTTGAAAATTTTCTCCCTCACCACCTCTGGTAGAGCCAAGGTGGATTTCAAATTCCTTTTAAACTCACAACCTTGGCCCTGAAAAGGGGGGGTAAAAAACCCCCATTGAACACCTCAAACAGTAGAAGGGCCATCTGTCTGTGTACCATTGCAGCCAGAGGGCCATTCTTGGCAGCCTCACTGGGGTTGGAGCCTTTTGAAAAAGGTCTCTACCTTGTGATTGGCTGGTAACTGCCATTTTTTTTGAAGCATTTCGCCACGGGATGTGCCCCTGCACAAAATGCACATTTGTGTCTATACCTACAGGAACCAGGCCACTTGCATTGTGTATTATTGAAAGAAAAAACATACCTTCTTGTAATTGGTAACTGCCGCTGGTGCTGGAAGAAATGGTTTGTTAGTGAATGATCGCTGTGGAAGAAAAAAAAAAAGATTAAGCCAAAGACCGATATCCTTGCAACCCTATTTCAGACTAGGATGAACTGAGAGTTTTTTTTCTGAAGGACTCATCGTAAACAAACCAGGATATCCCACCAAAATTTTTATAAGCCTCCAAGACAATGTCCAGATGCTGAAGAAAACCCACACTCTTCCCTGGATCATTTTCACAGATAATGCTAGCATATATACATAATGCCTGTAGCCAATTATTAAAATTCCTAGGCACTGGCCTGCGTCTACCATCTACTGTTCTCTCTTCCTTTTTGTCACTTTTAAATGAAAATTCTTTTGAGGATGGAAGGAGAGAAAGCAGATCTACAAAATCCCCCCGGGTAATCTTATCTTTAAAACTGGAAGGCAAATGGTAGCCTAGCGGGGACAGAGTACAAGGAAGTGCCTCTTTTCCAAAATTTCAGGGACATTAGTTTGGGCTTGTGCAAAATCATTTGTTTGAACAGTATTATGCTGACAGCTGGCAATGGAGCAGTCAGAATCTGCCCAGAAACTGCATTACTAGAGTCAGCATTAACACTGCTAATTGCTGCAGCTGGGGTAGCCCAAACTGCCGCAGCAGAACTAGCAACATTGTCAGTAACCACAGGTGGGACAGTTTTAAAACTATCTATAAGAGATGACAAAGAAGTAGTTAAAGATGTCAGCAGGTGTAATTGAGACAATGCAACATTACCTGGAGAAGTAATTGCAGCTGGCTGAGAGCACACTACAGGGATGTGCTGTGAGTCTAGCTGAGCCTGAATGCTGGGTCCAGAAGAGCTTGCATGCAAACTCTCCCTGGTGCTTTGCTGTCCTTGACCGCTGCAGTCCCTGGCAGGGATGCCCAGACTTGGGGGGGTGCCGGCCGGTGTGACAGATGTTGGTGCCCCCAGGTTAAGCTGACTGGCCTGTCTGTAGTGTGAGGCGGGACCACTGTGGGTGGCCCTTTTGCTCCTGCTGTGCCCTGAACCTCCATTCCGGACTGTAGCCCTTCCTTCCTTCTTGCTGCTGGCAGGTACCCGGCTCCTATGCTGCGCTGTGTCATTTCTGTGAGAAGGAGAAAACCTTCTCCTGAGAGACCTCCTTCTTTTGGCTGGGGAACCTCCCACCACTGTGCCTGTAACAGTACCATCAATGGCCGCCTCCTCCTCCCGCCCACCGCTGATGTAACCCGCTCTCGTGTTGCCCATACCCCTTACCTCACACCAAGGAGGAGATAGCTGTGTGTCTGTGTCCTGAGAGGCTGCAAAGGAGGCGGAGGAAAACGCGGAGGCGGCGGCTGAAGCGGAGGCGGAGATGGGGGCGGCTGACATGGCTGATGCTGGCTCCGACGTGGCTGCTGAGAGGCAATGGATCCAGAGAGAGAGGTAAAGAGAGGCAGTGCTGCATCCACTCCTCCCCATCCTCAGCACCTGCTCTTTCCAATAGACGCTGCACAAGGCTCTTCATCATAAAGCAGAGAGATAGCTCCTCAGGTGGATTGCTGAGGAAACTGGCAGCCACTATGCCTGATGCACTGCCTTATATAGCCTTTTGCCCAATCTAGAAGCTTCCAGGGGGTCAGGTGACTCTACCTTCTGTAAGATTCCTAAAGGTCAGCTGACCTACAGCGGTCAGCTGACCTGAGACCCCAGATATGCTAAAACCTTAATTGGTTACTTAACCTTCACCTGGTGGGGGGAACTTGAAACTCTCATTCTGGCACAGTCCCATGCGCTGGGTGGCCTTAAAACAGTCCCCCTCTGCTTTCATTCTTTTAATGAAGGCATCACCCTCTTGGAGATCTCGCATGCTGTGTTGGACACCATCTTTGGAGACGACAAGGCGAAAAGGGCCTCCTTGCTGTCGTAGTAGTGGAAACGTACAATGACATCCCTGGGCCTAGCTCCAGCCGAAGGTTTTGGGCCCAGGGAACGGTGGGCCCTATCAAGGCGCCAGTCCACATCCACAACTGCAGGAGCTAGGGTATTAAAGAGACCCAGGAGATAGGAACGTAGTGAGG
Organism: Lithobates sylvaticus; assembly: GCA_028564925.1. Taxonomy (NCBI): domain Eukaryota; kingdom Metazoa; phylum Chordata; class Amphibia; order Anura; family Ranidae; genus Lithobates; species Lithobates sylvaticus. The sequence continues at coordinate 621,475,022 of CM053028.1, read as the reverse complement.
AGTCACCAACCATTTCAGGGATACCACGGAGCCTAAGGTTCTGGCGTCTTTCGCTGTTCTCAAGGTCTTCTTGCTGTAGGTGCAATTGGGTTATGGATTGTTTAAGATGGTGGTTCTCTTCTTCTATAGCTTGCACATAATTGACCATATCGTCAAACTTATACTCCAAAGCATCAGTGCGCTCACCAATTTGGTCAATTTCCCCCCTCAGTTCTGTGGATATCTTGCTCACCTCTGTCACAATGTTCCTGTGGTCTGCTGGAGCAGAATTTGCAGCTTTGCATCTAATTTGGCATCCAGGATGTCTGGGGTTAACAACCCTTGTGAAGCAGGCAGGGGGTGATCCGGAGTAGGATCGGGGGGGTTACTATGGTCCTCGATCCCCATGAGAGGATCCATCGTGGCGAACGGGTCGGCGGCGGTACTCGAGGCCGCGGATTGCGGCCTAGTAATGAAGCGGTCCATGCTTGATCCCGCCCGCGGGCCAAACAGAGGATTGTAGGAGTGTTGCTGCTGGCCAACCTTTCCCATGTGGCGCTGGGGTATCAGGGTAGTGTCAGTAGCTTACCCCCGGAGCTTTTGTAGCGAAATGAGCGGTGCGGGGGGCCTCGGAAAACGGACGGGTCCCGGAGCTCACTCAGCAGACGTCCGCCATGTCAGGAAGCCGCGCATGCGCCCCCTATTTGCTTGAATCTAAAACACACATTGCTTTAATTCAAGAGACCCACTTCAGAACCGATACCATCCCTAGGCTTCACAACAAACATTTCCCCACAGCCTACCACGCTCCCAATCAGGAAGCCAAATCCAAAGGGGTTACCATTCTTATTTCCCGACTCTGCCCCTTCCAAATCACGGATTTCCAAAATGACATAAATGGCAGATTCCTATTCCTAAAAGGGAAACTTCACAATAGGATGGTCACCATCGCCAACTTATATGGCCCTAACACCCACCAAGTTACTTTCTTTCGCAACGCACTACACCAACTTACCGCTTTCCAGTCAGGTACTCTTATTGTTGGTGGAGATTTCAACGTGGCACTTAATCCCTCTTTGGACACATCCAACGGCCACTCCACATTGCCATACAGAGCACTACGAGCAATTAAGTCACAGTTCCACGACCTATTACTACATGACTCTTGGCGTACCCTACATCCCACTGATAAAGACTTCACATACTTCTCCCCACCTCACAATCGATATTCAAGACTCGACTACCTCTTTATTACCCAAAATGACTTGTCCCAGCTGTCCAATACCTCTATTGATCCAATGTGCCTATCGGATCACAATCCAATCTCCATGACTTTGACCCTACCCTCCACGACGTACAGATCCCCCATCTGGCGGCTAGACAATTCCCTTCTCACGGATCAGGCGAATGTTCAAAAAATCTCCGAACACCTCTCCCAATACTTTGCTGAGAACACTTAGAGTAGTTCCTCTCCAATGTCGGTCTGGGCAGCTCACAAATGTGTGATCAGGGGGACTTTCATTACCCTTGCAGCGACTCATAATAAACTCAGAAAAGCACGCATCAAACTCTTAACTAAGAAAATCAGTAACCTAGAACAAAAAAAACAAAGCCTCCCTTGCTGCCGAGGTCTTGACGGAACTGTCCCAGGCCAGAGAGGAACTCCTTGAAGAACTCCATCTCAGACTAAGACGCAATTATGCTATATCCAAAAACATGTTCTATCAATTTGGCAACAAATCTAGTAAACTGCTAAAGCCCTACAGAACAAAAAAGCTGCCCACTCTATCCATTTGATCAGAAACGCAGCAGGCGACCCCCTCTTCAAGACGGAAGATATTGCAGATCAATTTGTGACCTATTTCTCCCGACTGTATAATCTCCCTACATCCCACTCGAGCCCTGACCACCCCGACCAGGAGACCGCCATTCGAGAATTTTTGCATAAATATTCCCCGTCACCGATCTCTGACACGGATGCCTCTAACCTAAATACCCCTCTTACAGTATCGGAAGTCCTCCTCGCTCTAAAAAAACAACTGAAACCAGGGAAGAGCCCAGGCCCCGATGGTCTAACGGCGAGCTACTACAAATCTTTCCCTGACGCCCTAATACCCCACCTAGTTGAAGCCTTTAACAACTCTCCTACTGATATAGCACATAGGGACATCCTAGGAGCACATGTCACGCTCATCCCAAAGCCAGACAAGGATCCTCTGTTGGTCACAAATTACCGCCCCATTTCCTTACTCAACGTCGATTTAAAACTTTATGCCAAGGTGCTAGCTAACCGGATATTACCCCTTCTCTCGAGTCTGATTGGCCTAGAACAAGTTGGTTTTGTCCCTGGTAGGGAAGCCAGGGACAATACCATTAAGGCACTTAACATCCACCACTGGCTGACAACCACTTCCACTCCTGGCTTTTTCCTGTCTTTGGATGTGGAGAAGGCGTTCGATAGAGTGGCCTGGGACTACATGGAAGCAGTGCTTCATGCTATAGGCTTACCTCAACTCTTTATCCAGATGATCATGCTTCTCTATTCCTCTCCCTCGGCTAGGCTAAGGATTAACGGCCGCCTATCGAACGCCTTCTCCATATCCAATGGCACCCGTCAAGGCTGTCCCTTGTCCCTGATTATTTTCCTGCTTACTATGGAACCTTTTACATGAAAGCTCAAAAATAACCCAGACGTCAAAGGACTGACCATTAAACACAACACTTACAAAGTTGCCACGTATGCTGATGACGTCCTACTTTTTCAGTCTGATCCGCTAGTCACAATCCCCAACTTACTCAAAGACTTTTCTACCTTTAAGACCCTATCCAACCTACAAATAAACTTTTCCAAATCTAAAGCCCTGAATGTCTCCTTACCAACCTCCTTAGTCTCCCAATGCAAACTTAATTTCCCATTTGGATGGGCCCCTCAAGCCATTTCCTATCTAGGGATTAAACGTCCTACTAAACTATTAGACTTGTACACTCTAAACTTCCTTTCTGCTCTCCAAACCATTCAAGGTGACCTACACAAATGGCACGCAGGCTCCTTTTCATGGTTTGGAAGAATAGCAATCCTGAAAATGAATATCCTCCCTAGGATCCTATATCTACTGCAGGCTATACCTATCATCCTGCCCCAATCTTTCTTCTCCACCTATCAACGAATGTGTAGGACCTTCATATGGAAAGCCCAAACCCAGAGGATTGGTTGGGCTCGTATGACTCTCCCCAAACTTATGGGCGGTCTCAGCCTCCCAGATATTTGTAAATATCACCTGGCATGCCACTTAGCTAGGGTTGTGGACTGGCATGTACATGTATCACACAAAGATTGGATACAATTAGAACAAACTTTCTCCCCAATCCCACTGGCTCACTTACCGTGGATCCCTCGGTCGCAGGTACCCAAACATCTCTCCTCCCATCCACTGCTTAAAGCGGTTCTGCACTCTGTAAAAAAAAATATTTTTTTAGGACGTAATATAAAGTATGCTTACCTTTATTAGGGGACTCACCTGTTCCATCTTCCATCTCGATCGCCGCCGGTTTTCGTCCGATGAAGTTCCTCGTCTTCTTCTTTAGTGCTGGGGGCCATCTTGCCTGTGGGCATGTGAAACACCCACAGGAACTTTAGATGGCCCAGCATGCACCGCCGTTACTCGGGCGTGCGCAGTAACGGCACATCTGACGACATCTCACGAGATTTCGGCAGATGTGGCCGAAATCTCGGGAGATTTCGGAAGATGTGGCCGAAATCTCGCGAGATTTCGGAAGATGCCCGCACTGACTCCTGGGATCAATGACACCAGATCCCAGGAGACAGTGCGCCGTGACGACGATCGACGCAGAGACCCCGCCCGCCGCCGCAGAGAGAGAAGACCGGAAGTCTTCAATTACAAGGTAAGTAAAAAAAAAAAAAAAAAAAAACAATTCATTTAGTACTCTTTTGCCTGATTTGGAAGGCAAAGAGATTTACTAAATGAAATGGGTGCAGAACCACTTTAATACCACACTAAAGTCCTTCCACGCCTCATGCACTCATATGCAACTAAACCCAACACACGGTCCCATGACCCCATTGATTAATAACCCTGACTTTCCGCCAAGCCTAAATATGAAACCATCTCTGACGTCTGTTCCCGATAGACACCCACGGGCACTCGATTTCTTTCACAATGGAGAACTTCTGCCTTTTCCAACAATGTCTTCCTCCCTCCCGGACTATGATATCCCCTTCTTCAAATTTCTTCAACTCCGACATTTCTTCCACGCCTCGACTCAAAACCCGCAATGGTACAGAGACTACAAACCTTTTGAAACTCTCTGCTTGAGCACAGATCCCCAGAGACATGTTATATCCAGTACGTACTCCCTACTATTCTCAACACACACAGCTGACACTGACAAGCTGACTCGATGGTGGGAATCTGAACTCGAAGTTGACCTATCTTCTGAGGACTGGGGACACATTTTTCATCATATACACAAGGGATCCATAAATGTATCCTCCCAAGAGAATAGATACAAAATCCTTTCTAAATGGTACAAGACCCCAGTAAAAATCCACAAATTTCAACCTAGTGTCTCCCCGATATACTGGAGATGTAACACGGCACTAGGAACTTTACTTCACGTCTGGTGGTATTGCCCACTCCTACATTCATACTGGACAGAAATACATCGTCTAATCTCCCAGATCACCACTTATGCCCCTGACTTCACCCCAGCCCAATTTCTTCTGCACCACACCTCCATCCCTCATAAAACCTACAATAAGTCACTGATGGTTCACCTTATTAATGCAGCAACCCAGTGCATTCCGGTGCATTGGAGATCTACAACTATCCCCACAATAGCGGAATGGATACAACGCACTGACAAAATCTCTGAAATGGAAAGCCTCATACATCAGGCCACTGATGCCCCGAACAAATACAGCAATACTTGGGCATGCTGGAGACATTTCCGGGACCAAACCTCTCCTGCCACTCAAACTCTCACTACACCCCCACCTCCTTAATCTCCCACACATTTTGCTTAGCTCGTTACCCGCCCTCTTCATTTTATCCTATCACTGTACAATGGGGTGTTCTCCACAGGCCGCGACTATACCCTCAGGATACCTGATACCCCGTTCAAAATTCATTATATCTGATATATCCTGCTTACATCCCTGACCCTTCCTCCACCTCCCTTGTAATAGACTACATATTGATTTTCTTTTATAATGGGATTGACACTTCTACACTACCACGCTGCTCCTGTCCGATTCCTGTTTACCTCATAGTGTCCTACCCCCACTCACAGCTAGATCCCCTTGGGGGTGAGTGGGGGTAGGTGGTGCCTAAGCAACGTACTTACACGATCTCTCACTCCCAGTGTTTCCAATCTGGTATAAGGGTTCCACCCTACACAACTGTTCACCACCTATGCAAGACCAACGGTTACTGCCTCTCACACAAGGTCTGTTATGAATTACCACCTAGGATATACTAATTATTCACCCACGCATCGAGATCACACCTTGTGATCCCGACCTACATTAACAAAATATCTCTACTTCAATAGCATCGTCCATCCTCGCTACGACCTCTAAATTACCCTACAATATTTTCCATCTCATATTTGCCCTGGTTGTGCTACAATAAATCATTAATTACTTGCCACATCCGCCCTAGCCGTATGCAGTCCCCAATTCCATCCTCCGCCTACAGCAAGACCCCTTGGAGAGTAATCTGGGGTGGAACACTCTGCTCCACATTTGCTAGCGCAACATCCCCATCCCACTCAGTTTGCTATACTTCCCACCGACCTACCTACATGTATCCCTTCCTGAACGTTTACCCTACTATAGAGCAATATGCAACTCTATGTGACTTACTATCTATGTTATATTCCATACGGATCGCAAATATGCTTCTGTACACGACCATAAACTTTCTATATTGTTTTAAACAATGTTGTTGTTTCAGCTCTGCTGTTATTTTTGCTTTGAATTATAGCTGTTTTCTACCATGCATTTATTGTAAAACTGCAAAACATTAATAAAAATTTTATTGAAAAAAAAAAAAATACATAAGGATCAAGTGGGGTTCATTCCAGGAAGACAGAGTCCTGATCAGATCAGGAGAGCCATCAACATAGTCTCCATCCTTCAAACAGGTTGGAACTGGGGCCCTAAACAATCAGGCATGTTTCTTTCCCTAGACCTTCAAAAGGTCTTTGATTCGGTCTCTTGGCTGTATATCTTTGCGATCCTGGAACGCTGGGGTTTTGGCGACAAATTCATGGGCTTGATGCAAACTCTCTACTCAAATCATAAAGCTCATATTAAAATCCAAGGATACTATTTGAAACCAATATCCATAGCTAAAGGTACCAGGCAAGGCTGTCCTTTATCCCACCTATTTTTTGCAATAGCTATAGAAACACTCGCCATTTCCATCCGACAAAACCCCAGCATTCAGGGTGTCAAATGTGGGTCTCAGGTCCACAAATATGGCCTCTTTGCGGATGACATACTCCTTTTCCTCACCTCCTCGATTACTACCCTACCTAACCTATGCCAATCCCTACACAAATTCTCCAAGATATCTGGTCTCCAGGTAAATTACGTTAAGTCACGGCTCTTAACATCTCCCTTCACCCTGACACCGTGGACATCCTACGCAATAACTTTAAATTCCAATGGAGCTCTTCCTCCATTAAATATCTAGGTATCAACCTAACTGCTAGAGGCGAAAATCTTTACAATAGTAACTACCCTCCCATGTACCGGAAACTGGAGCAGGATCTCATAACATGGTCCAAACTCAATCTATCTTGGCTCGGGAGGATCAATTCTGTAAAGATGACGCTGCTCCCCAGACTCTTCTACCTGTTCCGATCACTACCAATCCCTATTAAAAGAGAACACATTAAATTGTTTCAAAGCAAAATTCTCAAATCTACTTGGGGGAGGCAGGCTACAGGATTCCACAACAAACACTTTATTTACATAGACAAAAAAGGGGCCTAGGGTTACCCCAACTCCACAAATATTACTTAGCAGCCAGAATAGCTCAACTCTCAGTGATCTATTTGATATATGAGAAACCAGACTGGGTCCATATTGAAAGGCAGGCAGTACCTCAATTCACCCTTGACTATGTACTCAGGTCAAACCTGAAAACCCGCCCCCCGATTATGGCCCCTACCCTCTCCCACACGTATGCCCTCTGGGACGCCATGCGCTCCAATGCTACATTAGTCTCAGCATACAAACCATTAAACTCACATATTCAATAACCCTGCCTTTTCTCCAGGACAAAATATCCAAGCATTTAAATGGTGGCTGGATAAGGGGCTATACCAAATCGGACATTTTTTTTTTTTCACAGCAACAGGCCCTATCATCCTTTCCTATTGTGCCAAAAAATGAGATCTACCAAACTCTGAAAATTTCAGATTTGGACAGATCTCACACTTTCTACAAAAAATCTGGAAGGATAAACCCCTCCCACCACAATTTATTGAATACGAACTACGGTGTGGTCAAGCCATGGACCGAAGGGGGGGGGGGGGGTATCGATAGTTTACTCGTCACTTACCTCTCCATCTACTAAGTCACCCTACATGCAACAATGGGAGTCAGACTTCCAATTCCATTGGGATCTGGGGGTACGGCAGAAAGAAAGCTTCAACTCTTTCAAGAGCATCCTAAACAAAACACTAATAGAAGCAAGCCTTAAAATCATCTTGAGATGGTACTACACCCCCTCACGTCTTGCCTCAACATCTGGTTGGAGTGTCCCAGAATATGTTCATTCTGGAGAAAAGTGTTCAACTTGATTGAAAAGCTTGTAGGAAGCCAGAACCCCAGATCCCCTTTGGTAGCCCTTCTCAACGCCCATATCCCAAACATCTCCAAAGCCTCCCAGAGACTGATCCGATTCATATTGCTGGGAGCCAAACTTACGGTTGCTAAAGCCTGTAAAAGCCCCAAATCTCCTTCCTAGCAGTTATTAGAAAACTCTCCTGGATTATGTCACAGGAAAAGTTATCCAACATAATCTCAGACACAACAGATTTGAATCCACCTGGGAGCCCTGGACCATTTATGTAGGATCCCCGTTGACCACTAACTCAATGACTCCCTGTGATATTCTGTATACTCCAATTGATGTTCCATACTCCCCCCCCCCCCCTTCCCCTATACTACTCCTCCTTTTTCCTCCTTTCACCCGTCCCTCTTCTTTTTTCCACTCTCTTCATCTGTTAATACCTAGTTGGAAAATGACAGGTTTCTATACACGGAGGTCTCCCTGAGTTTTAGCTATCCAAAGGGAAGGGACCTCTGCGTGGTTGAACAAACAGGAGGCTCAGGGGTGGGGCGATTGGGTTCCTCCTATCGGGCACAGATTGATCCCAATTGGGGTGCCGGGTGGAGGGGAACCCTCCCGCCAGACCACTGGACAGCCTTACAACTACTATAACTCTCTTGTTTGCCTTCAGTTATCCACCATACTCTTCTCCTTTGAGAGCCAGCTACAAAGACATGGCTAGGCTGTATAATATATACTTTTCCTCTTGATGATTGTATGGCATATCATTTTACATTGTATTCACTCTGTTATACATAATAAAATACTTTGAAATAAAAAATAAATAAATAAAAAAAATGGGAAACAGAGAACTGATGATATTCAACATAGATGTCCCGAACAATCCCGGCAAGCAATTTCTCAGTGAGATGTCCACCTGGTTTCTACATGTCCCGCACCTACCACATATGAGTCTGCGAAGCATGCGGAGGAGATGATGGGATCCGCTGATTACTGATCCTATTTGTGCCTCCATGGTCATCTCTGAATCAAAGATGACTCCAAGGCTTTTGGCTTTGGTGCTTGGGAGGATGGTCTGACCAAGGATGGTTGATGGTGTCCATGGGGTCTTCGTTTTGTTCCTTCGGTTTGCGTTGAGGAGCAATAGTTCTGTTTTTGATCCATTTAGTTTGAGGGAGCTAGTGGTCATCCAGTCATCTTTTTTTTTTTTTCCTATTTTAAATTTTTATTTTAATTAAGGGTGGTACAGAATGCATTTAACAAAGCAAGATACATATATGTTACATACACATGATTTACTGACAGTGGAGGGATTGCATTCTCTCTATTAATAAACAAACATAAACTACGTATATCCCCCCCATAACCTTGCTTTCCTCATCCGCTTTATTCATGACCTTTTAGACCAGTCTTCCTCTATGGTCTGTGTTCCCTTTGCATTCCAACCCCCTCCTTTTTAATCCCCTTATAAAGCAACCCCCTTCTCCCTCCTCCTGTGCTGTCCAGGAGGGAGGGAGAAAAAAAAAAAAAAAAAAACCCCATGTGTATCTATACTTTTCCCTTCCCAGCCTCTCCCCCCCCCCCACCCCCCCCCCCCCCCCCCCACTCCCCCCGGCGAGATGCAGAAACTCCGTTCATCTTCCCTGTCCATCATTGTCACCCATCAGATCTTTCCCTTCCTCCGTTTGCATCCGGTGATACAGAAGTACAGTTGAGTGTCGTCCGCGTATGAGTGGTAGCATAGATCCGATTTGCTAATAATTTTGAAGAGTGCCTGGATGTAAATGTTGAAGAGAACCGGTGACAATGGTGATCCTTGAGGGACTCCATAAGAAATTGCCCGGGTTTCCTAAGTGAAGGCTCCTAGTTGCACTGTCTGTGACCGGTTTCCTAAGAAGGTATCCCAATGATCTCAGGGGCAGACATCCATGACATTGCCATATCAGACCATGCACCCATCTCAATATCACTAGACACCCCTGACTTACATCCCTCTCTCCAGCTTTGGCAATGTCCCTCCTATCTCCAAAACAATGTCGATTTTCAACACTATATGGAGGGAGCTTGGAATTATCCAACTGAATGGATCTCCCCCTCTCGCTCCTGGGAAGATGTCACCTCGTAAAAATGGTCGGTTTTGCCAGACTACTATAACCAATGCAAACCATCCCTTTACTTTTGAAACACAAAGATGTTAAATTTCTTAACTCAGCTATCTCCAAATTCCTATGGCACAACAAGAGACCTCACATTTCTTTGAAAAAATTGTACCTTCCCAAGAGCGAAGGGGTATCAGTCTCCCAAATATAAGAATGTATAACCTGGCTTGTTTGTTGAGGACTAGTTTGGGCTGAATAGCCCAATCATCCCAATACTCTAATTACCATCTGGAATCTGAAATTGTACTCCTTGGTGGCCCTTATGCACTGCAAATGGAAATCAACCCCCCCCACCAACATAACCTCCTCTTAAGGGATACGGCTATAACCTGGAGAGAAACCAGACAAATCCTCAAACTCTTACCTTTCCTGTCATCATTTACCTATTCAAGGTAACCCCAGCTTTCTCCTGGGTCTACATTACAAACCTTTCCTGGACTGGCAAGAATGGGGCCTCTCAAAATTTTCTTCCCTGTGCAATACGGACACAGGGAAACCACTGCCCTTTCAAACCGTAGCAATTTCCTTCTCACTTCCCCAATCCCATGCCTTCTACTATCATCAATGTATCAGCTTCCTAACCCACACCTGCAAGGAGTAACACAGAAGATTCCAACCAAACATCACAGACCGTATGCTACAAGAGGGCTCCTACAAAATCTCAGATATTTATAAGCCTCTCCTCTATATGAATCTACTCCATCTCTGTCATCCTCATCTGTGGCCAACTGGGGTGTTAGGTACCTGGATGGAGAGCCTGACTTTGCTGGGAGAAGGCCTATCTTACAGCTCTGGTTCAGGGCCCACTGGAGTAGACAGTGGACCTGTGAGCACAGCGGGGTAGGAGTGCCTGCACTGGAAACTGCAGAAGATGCTGGAAGTAGGTAGGAACCTCCTGGTGGCAGGTACAGCGGGGACTGGCAGGTAGCAGACCAGTGACCGGATACAGGATGGTCCCAGGGTGGTGACAGCAGCTCTGAAAACACACAGCATGTAAGGGGATCAGGCAGAAGGATCGTCAGGCAGGCTGGGTCTGGATACACTAGGCACAGCAGGTAAGTGGGTATAAACAATAGCAGAGTCAAGGCAGGCAGAGATCAGCATTAGGTATCAGTCGGAAGCAGGGTCAAATCAAGCCGGGGTCAGGGTTGGAGAAGCAGCAGAGTCAACGTAAGCCGGGTCAGAGTTTCAGGTATACACAGGCAGAATAGCAGGTTTTTACAGGATACAGCTGAAGTTGAACAGCACCGGTAAGGTGCAACTGCCATTTCTTAAAAAGGCCCACTGGCGCCAAACAGCGCTAGCGCGCGCACGTGTACCCGCGCTCGCCGCGCACGCGCGCATGCCTTAGGGACACGCCGGCACGCACACCCGCGCTGATACCTGGGCATCCCAGCGGCCCGTGTGCGCATGCGCATGCGCCGATTCGCCCGCACAGTGCGAGCGGAACCCTGACATGGGGTAAAGACTTCCCAGACCCTGACCTCGTGACCAAGATTTTGCAAGGTCTGAAAAAAGCAATACGACTAACCCCCAATGAAATATGGAGAGAAACCCAACTGAAGATTGTCCGGCGGGCCCTCATTCCCTTCCTCTCCTCCAAAACGGATCGGAGTGGGGCCTCATGCCCCCCGTGCCATCTGACGAGGCTGCCCCTGATCCATCGCTTCTGGTCTTGCCCTTCCATCTCTGCATTTTGGGATCAGGTCCTGTCCTTTATTTTTGAAGTCACTCTTCTAAAATTACTCAAAGACCCCCTGCTTCTCATCTTCGGCTATTGGGACCCCCTGTTGCTACCATGGTCCCCAGCCACAAGAACAACCCCCACCGGAGCGACTGCCAGGAACTTCTCTAACAAGGACTGGATTCTGATCTGTCTGCTCGAGGATTATTCTCCAACACTGGCTATTGACCCAAGGCCCCCCATTGGCCAAGTCAAGAAAGATCTTCTTCTCCTTCTGTTCAAGGAACGACTCAACACCAACTTCAAACACATCAAATCCAAAGTCCATTTTTATGCTAGATGGCAAGCTTTCATGCTTGCAACACTTTCATCAGCTGACTTAGATGCCTTTGATCAATTCTCCGTCTCTTACTACAAACCCGCATTACCAAATTTGTGAAAGGCAGGCTCTTCCCCCTCTGGGGAATCTACAAACAAAGTCTCCCAATTCCATACTCAGCTGGACACTGCTAGAGCCCAGACCCTCCCACAAACTCTACAACTGCGGATCTCCCCTCTGTCTGTTAACTCTGAGACAAGGTATTCCATGAGAGGACCCAACAATAGTTAATCAACACCATCACCAATTAACCAACTAATCAACATCAATTAATCAACTGTCTTGCCACCCCCCACTGCTATCATCAGTTAAATTTTCCCTATTGTTCACTTTGTATACCTGCTGGGAGCCTGTAGACGGATCCATCCAGTTTCCTTTTGCTGTAGGTTCTTTTTTTTTTTTTTTTTTTTTGCTGCCTAATCTGATGTGTTTTATAGCTTCTCTGATTGGGGTATCTCTTTCTGCAAAGCCTGTCTACAACCCCTTGTTGTATCTTGTTGTAACTTGTTCATCAAAAATGTACTCTATCCTGTAAAATGTTCTTACAGAAATCATTACTGAACGGTACTGCTTTTTATAAGTCTCAATAAAAAACATTTGAAAAAAAAAATCATACTTAAAACTAGAAAGGCCATCAAAGTGTTAACTGTGTGCCTAGCCAGTGCTTGTGTACTGTGTGTGCGTGGGGGGGGGGGGGGGGGATTCATGCCTTCCCTACTGACATAACAGCGATCTGCCTTGTTTAGAAAGGCAGATCGCCGTTCTGGCAGATCACTGTTCTGCCTGTGTACTGAACAATCAATGGATGTCAGCAGACATTGAGTCTGCGGTACCCACTCCTGATCACAGCGGGAGTGGGCCGCCAGTGGCGCGTGTGAGCGCCTCATACATGGAAGTTCCAGATCACGCACCAGGTACATGATTTGGCGCACATCAGCCGCCCTGCCGCAGTATACCCACGGTGGGCAGTCCGCAAGTGGTTAAGCAGAGGCCCTAGAGAATAAAATGGTGGGTGTAGCAATTTTGTTATGGATATGCATTGAGAAAAGTCCCAAACACTGCACACCTAGCAAAGCCTTTAGAGAATAGGTGAAAGCAGCCTGAGCAAACTTCATCCAAAGCCACGCCCCCACAACATTTCACCCCGCCCACTGGGCTTAATAATGGAGGTGAGGAGTTAGATGGACCCCTGCCCAACAAGCACCCATCACAGGAAACACCAGATGGATTTACCAGAGCAGAGACCTCAAGTTTTAGAAGGTTGCAAACCCAGAAGGCCAAATACGTACATGTATGTAATAATGTCTGTACCTGCCATTTGCTTGCAGTATATTTACTGTAAGGCCACGGGCAGGTGGCTAAAGTGTAAATTAGGGTACATTTTTTTTTTTTTTTTTTCTTTTTTTTTTACTGGGTCCAATCAGGAAGACCTTTCACTTCCTGTTCTGGTGACAACTCTAGGATTTTGGAACTCTAACGTCACTCCTTGGTGACATTAGGTTTGGCTATTCAAAGACATGTTGATTTAAAGCACATGTTAAAACCGCTGAAGGACCGCTCCATGTACATATACTGCATCAGGGCGGCCCTTAAGTGCAAAATCACATACTTGTACGTGATTTTTTTTCTTCGGCTCTGGGGCGTGTGCCGCCAGAGCCCCGCTCCCACTGTGATTGGGCACAGCAGGAGCCAATCAGCGGGTCCGGCAGAAACCCAGTGATCTTTGTGAGAGAGGCAGAATGGCGGTCTGCCTATGTAAAGAAGGCAGATCGCTGTTCTGCTACCCTGTTTCCCCGAAAATAAGACCTAGCGAGATTGTCGGTAATGGCTGCAAAAAAAGCCCTAGTTAAAGTCCTTGTAGGTCTTATTTTCAGGGTAGGGCTTATTTTCATAGAAACAGGGTAGGGCTTATTTGGGGGGTAGGGCTTATATTTTAGCCATCACCGACAATCATGCTAGGTCTTATAGTCGGGGAAACAGGGTAGTAAGGAGGACAGAGATCTTGTGTTTCTGCTAAGCACCTAAAGAAAGCTTTATTTATGGAGAAAAAAAAAAAAGGACATCAAGTTTATTTGGGTACAGTGTTGCATGACCGCGCAATTGTCAGTTAAAGCAACACAGTGCCGCATTGCAAAAAAATGGCCTGGTCATTAGGAGGGGTAAACCTTCTGGGTTAAAGTGGTTAAAGACAAGAAAGATGCAGCATATAGTGGACATAAAGAGGAATTATACTTTGCTCTCTAGTGGCCTGTGGCTTCTACTTTCTCTTAATTGCAGCTCTGCAGCCTATGCAAGAATCTTCAGTATTCAACACTTGCAGGATTGTTGGATGCCTGTCTCCCCTGCTGCATTGCTGTGGTTTCATCCTCCAACTTCTATTTCAATAGAGGACTCAGCAGTGACATAATGATGGGAGGAAGGAGCCACATAGTGTGTGGTGGGGAACAGACGCAGACGACACACCCGGGAGGGAGTGCTGACTGACAGATTCTGTGGGCTGAAAGAGGATTGCTAGAAGATCGGGGGAGTGGAGAACGAGGTAAGCAAAAGTTTTTACTCTCCCCTAGCCTGAATTAGCAGCTAACCCTTGCAGTGCGGGGAGAGCTCCACTGCAAGTGAGAATGTTTTGGTTTACTGTCAGATGGGCTTTAAAAAAAAAACATCAATGTTAACAAAATGAGGTGGACAGTTTCCACAATGTCCCGCCATAGAAGCTGCTGGCAGGGTAATCAGGACAATACTAAAATGAATCCAGAATGGATGGAAAATTGAGGCGCTGAAAGACATGGGGGCAGGGTCACCGCCTGATGTCTTCCAGTGACCCCGCCCCCTTATGAAGTCAATGTCCCGGCATGCCCCATGCCTATATAAGTAGTTGCGCAACGCTCACACCGCATTACAGCGGGATAGAGCGTCGGGTCAACACTGGAAGAAGAAGGGGAGGAAGAAGGAAGGAGACAACGGAGAAGCCAACGGAGAAGCCAACAGAGAAGCCAACGGAGAAGCCCGGGCAAGAGCTAGTAATAGAGCTAGTAAAAGAGCAGAAGATAGCTCTGGAAGCCCGGCACAAGACAACGGATAGAAAGAGAAAAGAACCAGAGAAGACTGGTCAAGAGCTAGCAAGAGCAGAAGATAGATCTGGAGGACCAGCACAAGACACCGGACAGAGGGAGAAGAGGGAAGAAGCCCGGGCAAGAGCTAGTAAAAGGGCTAGTAAAAGAGCAGAAGATAGCTCTGGAAGCCCGGCACAAGACAACGGATAGAGAGAGAGAAGAACCAGAGAAGACCGGTCAAGAGCAGAAGATAGATCTGGAGGACCGGCACAAGACACCGGACAGAGGGAGAAGAGGGAAGAAGCCCGGGCAAGAGCTAGTAAAAGGGCTAGTAAAAGAGCAGAAGATAGCTCTGGAGGCCCGGCACAAGACATGGAGCCAGGGTTAACGCTGTATGGCAAGAATCAACCTCGTAAGTCCACCGGAGGGAAAGCTCCCCACAAGCAGATGCCCAACATCATGTCCAAAGACATCCGGCTGGCACACTGCCTCCACAGAGGGAGGGCATAAGACCCCCCCCCCCCCCCAACACAACGGCTCTTTTCGGAGCCACCACATCCTCCTAACAAAGAGCTCCATACTATCTCATCACCACTACATCATACAAATACTTCCCACCACATGTCTACACCCCCCCCCCCCCCCATCACATTTACTTTATTCTTCTCACCCTTCTGCGATCGGACCTCTAACAATTCTAAGACCATTTCAAAGTAATAATTCTCACTTCTCCCTGGGAAGGAGATCTTTTCTCTTCCGATTTCCGGTTCCTAGAAAGATTCTCTTCCGATCTCCATACTTCCCTCTTCATTATTAGGAGATGGGGAAAGAAAATCTGTTCAAGATAAATAGAAAGTCATTCCCCTCCCTCCTGTACACAGATCCCGGGATCACCTCCACTTTCCTCTTTCTCAGCTCGGTGTATAAATCATACAACCGACTAGTAAGAAATCTCACACTCACTATTCATTCTTCTGTAGGAAGAAAACATTTCCTCTCCCGATCTATCACAGGAATCTCTCTACAACTTTCTCCAACCCCTCCACACACACACACACACACACAAACACACACACACACACACACACACACACACACACATCCAGGGCTGGTGCAAGAATTTTTGACACCCTAGGCGAAACCTAATTTTGCCGCTCCCCTTGACTCCACCCCCTGACCCTACCCCCTTTTCCCTGCCCATGTAAACCCACCTTTTTAACGAAGCACCGATCAAATGCAGCCCACCAGCGCCCATCAAATGCAGCCTCACCAGCGCTCATCAAATGCAGCCTCACCAGCGCCCATCAAATGCAGCCTCACCAGCGCCCATCAAATGCAGCCTCACCAGCGCCCATCAAATGCAGCCTCACCAGCGCCCATCAAATGCAGCCTCACCAGCGCCCATCAAATGCAGCCTCACCAGGGCCCATCACATTTAGCCTCACCAGGACCCATCACATTTAGCCTCACCAGGACCCATCACATTTAGCTTCACCAGGACCCATCAATGAATGTTTGCTTGCTTCCATTCATTCAGGAGTCGGGACACAGACACAGTCCTTCACCACCGCTGCGCCTCTGACACTATTTGTGAACAGAGGGGCGGCTGCCTGCTGATGCTGAGACTTAGTTACTTGCTGCAGAGAGAAGAGAGTAGGAAATCCAGTGGCTGGGCGCCCCCTAGGCAGCATGGCGCCCTAGGCGGCTGCCTAGTTTGCCTAGTGGTAGCACCGGCCCTGCACAGATCACATCGTTACACCTTCCCATCAGCACATCTTACACTCTCTTCTTCAATTCTTCTCATTCATTATCTACAGAAGACAATTATTGTCTCCCCGGAGAGAGTTGTACATTTCTCATTCCAAGCGTCTAATTATTTTATATCAGCCAATCACAAGATAGCGATCCTTAGAGCGAGTGCAGAACACCATCATCTGCAAACTGCACAGCGATGAGATTTCGGCGAGCAATTTGAAAATATTGCGATCAGCCAATCACAGCCTCTTGTGGTTCCTGTGTCAGCCAATCAGATCCTTTATATTATCATACTTCATATTATTTTTGAGTGAAATGATGGAATTCTATTCTATGACAGTGAAGAGTCCATTCTCCGCATAACACGATGTTCTTGTTGCTGATCATTCTAACATGTCCGATCAGTACAATAATTACCCTTATAGCGATCACATGAAATATTGAAGTGTGAATGTCCCCCCTCCCCGGGAGATCCCACAGACAGTGTGCAGGAATTGGGGATCTCCAGGTCTCTGATCCGCACATGAAATACGTTTTCGGGGCCCTGAAAAGATCCTTTAAATCGGCACCTTCTGCTCGGGAGAATTCGGATCTCTGACATCGGACTCCTATTGCTGGATTTACATTCTATTCAGTGTGCCGCTAACTCCTACCGGGGGCTTTGAGGGAATGGACACAGGGAGACATCTAGATTGCATAATCAATCCGATACATTTACATTAATTAGGTTTTATTTGTCAGAAAATGCTGTAAAAACATTATTTGAACTATAATTCTCATGCAATCATGTCAAATTAGAAGAATGACAGCTCTGATATGGTGCATATGAGAGGGTTTTAGAAGATCATTTGTGTCTTGTTTGGATGATGGGGGGAGTTGGGGATTTACTTGGTGCTGGGGTACTACATTAACACAAAATAATAATAATAATAATATTTGACAAAATGTATATAGAGCTAACAGTTTAAAAAGCTCTTTACAATACAAGGGTGACAGTACAATCT
The DNA here is from genome assembly GCA_028564925.1 of Lithobates sylvaticus. NCBI lineage: Eukaryota > Metazoa > Chordata > Amphibia > Anura > Ranidae > Lithobates > Lithobates sylvaticus. Next base: position 621,457,183 of record CM053028.1, on the reverse strand, counting down.
CAATACAGTTCAATCCACAATTAATACTTGCGTCCTGCTCATGGAGTTTACAATCTAAAGAAATATATATATATATATTTTTTTTATAATCAAAGATTAGAGACTCCTCAGTGTGAGAATTAGAAACATTGAGATTGGATTATTTGTGCCCATATGTCAGTAAATTAAATGACACAAACAGAGATAAACACCCAGGATCTGAGGGGAGTGTGATATTCTGCATTACAATGTGTGACCTTCATCTTCTAATCTGTGGCAACTGGTATTTACCAAATACCCCAATACAACATTATATATATATATATATATATATATTATATATATATATATATATATATATATATATATATATATATACACACATACACACACACACACAATAGAGAGAGAGATACTGACCAGGAAAGACAATGTATGTCCATCTGATGCCCCCCCCCCATCTAAGGTGAGTAGATGATTATGTATATTATGTATTATCTTTAGACTCCCATAAAGAAAATAGATGCTGTATGACAAAATTAAAACACAAGGGGGATGTATTAGTAAACATGCTAAGCAGATGATCCCTAAACTATTCCTCATATGTAAGCATCCCCTGAATATGTCTCTCCAGACATTATTGTGATTTGTGAAGTGTCCAAGATCATTTATAAAACGGAAAACAAACGTGTTGGTCAAAAATGACAAAGATATTATACATGTGTAATCCTTCTATACATACAAATCCGCTTTCAATTTACGGGGAAAATCTCCCAAGTATTCTATGAGGAGCAACACTGACACCTAGTGGTGACAAAGTGCATGCCTTTTATACGGGGAAGACATACAATGTGATTGAATTGTTTGTTCCCACTAGCCGACAATATTCATCTAGAAATTAGATCCTCCGGATATCCATTCTACAGAACGAGTCTAGGTTGGGGAAAATAAATAAAATCTTCTGAAATTTCTCAATAAAGGGAATCTGGCAGACTGGCTGGTATTCGGCGGATTTATTCTAATACATCCACACATGTATAACTCCCCATCAGATTGTACAAAATTGATCTTTCATAATCTTAATTCTACACTTGACAAAACGTGATGACAGCTCATTGATGGAAATGGTGGGCGGCTCTTAGAAGAGCCTTTGTGTCTTGTGTTGGGATGATGATGATGGGGGATGGGGGGATTACTTGGCGCTGGTGTACTTGGTGACGGCCTTGGTGCCCTCGGAGACGGCGTGCTTGGCCAGCTCTCCGGGCAGGAGGAGGCGGACGGCGGTCTGGATCTCCCGGGAGGTGATGGTGCGGCGCTTGTTGTAATGAGCCAGGCGGGAAGATTCTCCGGCGATGCGCTCGAAGATGTCATTGACGAAGGAGTTCATGATGCCCATGGCCTTGGACGAGATGCCGGTGTCGGGGTGGACCTGCTTGAGCACCTTGTACACGTAGATGGCATAACTCTCCTTCCGGCTCTTCCTCCGCTTCTTGCCGTCCTTCTTCTGGCTCTTGGTCACGGCTTTCTTGGAGCCCTTCTTGGGCGCCGGGGCGGACTTGGCTGGTTCAGGCATGATCAGGATTAATCAGATCAACTCCGATGTGTGCTGGAGCCGCCCTCATGTGCTGCTTTTATAGACGTCCTATGCAAATGAGCCTCCTCCCTCCTCACTCGTCTATTGGCGGATTCAGTCATGTGATGGGGAGGAGTGTTTTGCTTTCCTCCCTCGTTTACTGATTGGTGTAGAAACAAGTCAGAACACTATTGGCTGGCTTGAAAAATAACCAATCACAGAGTGTGATGTCAGAGCATTGACGGTATAAATATAAGGAAGCGGCAGATAGTACATATCTTTATCTGACAATTTAGGAAAATATCTATCATGTCTGGTCGCGGCAAGCAAGGAGGCAAGGTTCGGGCTAAGGCCAAGACCCGATCATCCCGGGCTGGTCTGCAGTTCCCAGTCGGTCGTGTTCACCGTCTGCTCAGGAAGGGCAACTATGCCGAGCGGGTCGGGGCCGGAGCTCCCGTCTATCTGGCCGCCGTCCTCGAGTATCTCACGGCTGAGATCCTCGAGCTGGCCGGCAACGCCGCCCGCGACAACAAGAAGACCCGCATCATCCCCCGACACCTCCAGCTGGCCGTCCGCAACGACGAGGAGCTCAACAAGCTGCTGGGCGGCGTCACCATCGCCCAGGGAGGAGTCCTGCCCAACATCCAGGCCGTGCTGCTGCCCAAGAAGACCGAGAGCCACAAGGCCGCCAAATCCAAGTGATCCCAACAACTCCTTTCTATTCCCAAATCCATTTATAACACAAAGGCTCTTCTCAGAGCCACCCACATCTCTCTACAAAGAGCCCACACACACCCCTCATTGTGTCTACCACATCGCATGGAATGAGCCCTCAATTGTCTTCATAGCTTTACACAGGAAATACATCCTTATTTATTCACACTTCTAATACAGGAGAGTTGTACAGGGAGAACAATTACTACATATAAAGAGCCTGGAGATCATTGGGGGATCTGATTCTATATTTAGACGTCTAAAGTTTTCTTAGAGACCGATCATCGTTGTCCATCCTCTAGTTCTGCAGAATTTATTACAGATCAGAAATCATTCATCCCGATCAGTAACCTAGAACCTCCTTCAGAATTCTATTATAGAAAACAAAACAACTTTGGATCGTCTAATCTGACACTGAAATGGAATAATAAAAATCTCCCTTCTTCCGGGGAACATTCATCCAACGGTCCCTTTGATTCCAGACAGTTTAAAAGTAAAGAGTACGATTTATATATAATAGACATTGTTTTAGGGTTTAATTTTACTACAGAATATTTTCTATAGAGATCAATGAAAAGTCTCCAGAACAAGTATTTTCTGGGGTGAAAACGGAGAAAGATCTCAGAATAAATTTCTTTGAAATCCTCATTAAAAAGACATTACTGGCTGATGAAGGAAACGCCCACAGCTCTGATTGGCTCAGATTTCAAATTGCTACTTTCAAATTTCCCCGCCTGAATAGTGAAGAACATTACAGAGAAATAATCAGCCCTATTATCCCGCCAAATTAGACATTTATCCCGGAAATATTACCAATGGTTTATTGTCTAGAAGATGAATTGATTAATCCGGAGTGAATACAAATGGAATCTAAAGATTACTGAATAATGTAAAACATTTTCAAATGTTCTTTTTCCAAGTCATCAGAATCCTCCCGATAGTGAGACGGGGAATAAAGTGTTTCATCATCAGATCTAAAAATATATTTTTTTCCCTCACTCTTTAGAATTTTCATTTATTTAGAAGCGCAACAATTCCTTTGAATTGTACATCTTTTTCTGGCATTTCTATCAAAGATAATATTTATGTGAACATTCCGATTATGACAAATATGGGCATACATGACTAGACCCAGAGTCTCCCATCAGGTCCGCTTAGCCTTACACCCACACCCAGGAAGGGGAGATGTAGAAAAATGAATGTTTCCCTTTTCAAAATGTTTTATAATTGTGGAAATTCTATGAGCAATTGAAACTGGTGATTGTGTTTGTTATAAAGTGTTAAAATGCATAATCGCCAGGTATAAATCTTCTGGAAATGTATTGCTGTTGCATTATTGTAGCTGAATACAATATAATGTTTCCATCATAAACGCGTTTTAAATCTTAAAAAAGTCCCAGTTAATAGTACTGTGCTCTATTCTTTATACCATGAAATATTGACTTTTCGGTTCAGTTCCAACAAAGACTATCCTCACTGAGCAGCCATCTCCATTATATAACCCTGAGTGCCGAATCTCATAGATCGACTGCATATCCAATTACATACAATATTCTGAATGAGTAATTCAGTTCTGTTGCTACACGTTTGTTCAATCTGCTTTACGATAACCAGATTGCAGAGTGTATGGTCAGCTAGACATCACACCACTCTATTTATTGCTTAAACTATCACCAGCAGTTATTGCTACAGTAGAAATCACTATTGTGTTATCAATCATCAGCTCTTTGTATGAGAAGGTGGGTGGCCCTGAGAAGGACCTTTGTGTAGGTGAAGTAGGTAGGTGTCTATGAAGGTTTAGCCTCCGAATCCGTAGAGAGTGCGCCCCTGGCGTTTGAGAGCATAGACGACATCCATGGCGGTGACGGTCTTCCTCTTGGCGTGCTCGGTGTCTGGCATGTCATATTTGTCTGGCATGTCATGATTATTACCGATTTCTACCAATCTTGTCATATTTCCCGATTTTTATATAGAAAGAGCAAACTATGTGTAATCTGCTATATGTATACATTATATACCAGAAAGAGGACGCAAGAGAAGACAAATTATATATATATATATTTATATATATATATATATATATATAGTCTATATATATAATATATATATATATATATATATATAAATTCTATTATATTACATCTCTATATTTTTCATTTAGTATTCTGCATTCCGAGGACTTGGCATAAGAGAGAACATATGGAAATGTTTTATATTATTCAATAATCTTCAGAATACATTTGTATTCATAAAAGGACTCATCACCCAGTCACTGAGAAAACAATATAGAATTTTGTGCATTTTCAAGGCTTTTTAGAGTCTTCAATGTTCAGATATATAACAGAACAGACACAGAAATTAATGTTTAGAAGACAGATATATTCTTCCTTTACTACAGTTCTCTTTATTTAAATTGGAGATTTCATATATATATATATATATATATATGAAATCTCCAATTTAAATATATATATATATATATATATATATATATATATATATATATATATATATATATATATATATATATATATATATAAAACTAAAAAAAAAAGAATGAAAATGTCCCGCATTCCTGTTTCTAAAACAAAGCCGACCTGAGAGGAGACTGATAGAAAGGGGCGGGGTCACAGCCATCCAATACTCTGCAGAGAATTTCATTTACTTTGTGTTAACAATTTGCTGAATTCTAGTTACAATTGTTTCTAAGAGAAGACCGATCTGAAATGAAACATTTGTTTTATTGATCCATTGTACATTTGTATCTGACAGTGTCATGATCTCTACATATTTCTACCAGTTCCTTAATTAAAACAAATATATATTCTAGTTATGGGGGGAATCCATAATCGTTCAAAAAGTTCATTATCGGCCCACGATCCTATACAGATCTGATGATGAAACGTGTAATACTTTATTTGCCATCATATAGAAAGGTAGAGATCTATGAGAGAAGTCATCTCACTATGATGTTCTGTATGTAGGGGGGGGGGGGGGGGGGGGGGGGGGGGGGGGGGGGAGGGGGGGAGGGGGTGGGGGGGGGGGGGGGGGGGGGGGGGGGGGGGGGGGGGGGGGGGGGCGGGGGGGGGGGTGGGGGGGTGGGGGGGGGGGGGGGGGGGGGGGGTTCGGCATTCGGAGGACTTGGAATAAAAGAGAACATATGGGGATGTTTTACATTATTCAATAGTCTTCAGAATCCATTTTGGGCTAATCAATTCTTCTAGAAAATAAAGCATTGGTGATATCTCTCGGATAAATGTCTCATCGGATGATCTCAGTGTCGGATTTGGCGGGATAATGGGGCTGATTGTCTGTAACGTTCTTCACTATTCAGGCGGCAAATGTGAAACCAGGAATTTAAAATCGGAGCCAATCAGAGCTGGGGGCGTTTCCTTCATCAGCCAGTAATGTCTTTCTGATTGCAACGTGTTCTGAGATCTTTCTCCGTTTTCAGCCCAGGAAATTCTTGTTCTGTAGACTTTTCATTGGAGATCTCTATAGAAAATATTCTCTAGCAGGGCGGATTCTGCATCGTGGAGTAAAAGAAAAGACTAGAAGACATGTGACATTCATATTTCTAATGGATTTATTATTCCTGGTTAGATAAACTGCCCGACAATTCAGAGGAGCGTTGATCGATGTTAAGGAAGAGATATCAGATTTTAGTGTCGGATTATTCAATGGGCACAGTGGCTGCATTTGATGGCACAGTGGCTGCTTTTTACGGGCACAGTGGCTGCATTTGACCGGCACAGTGGCTGTGTTTTATGGCACAGTGGCAGCGTTTGATGGGAACCGTGGCTGCGTTTCATGGCACAGTGGCTGCGTTTGGGCACAGTGGCTGTGTTTCATGGGCACAGTGGCTGCGTTTTATGGCACAGTGGCTGCATTCTACGGACACGGTGGTTGCGTTTGATGGGCACAGTGGCTGCGTTGGATGGGCACAGTGGCTGCGTTGGACGGGCACAGTGGCTGCGTTTGACGGGCACAGTGGCTGCGTTTGACGGGCACAGTGGCTGCATTTGATGGCACAGTGGCTGCATTTGACGGGCACAGTGGCTGCGTTTGGGCACAGTGGCTGTGTTTGACGGGCACAGTGGCTGCGTTTAATGGGCACAGTGGCTGCGTTTGGGCACAGTGGCTGCGTTTGATGGGCACAGTGGCTGCATTTGGTGGGCACAGTTGCTGCATTTGACGGGCACAGTGACTGCATGTGATGGCACAGTGGCTGCGTTTGGGCACAATGGCTGCATTTGATGAGCACAGTGGCTGCATTTGACGGGCACCGTGGCTTCATTTGACGGGCACAGTGGCTGCATGTGATGGCACAGTGGCTGCGTTTGGGCACAGTGGCTGCATTTGGGCATAATGGTTGAGTTTGATGGGCACAGTGGCTGCATTTGACGGGCACAGTGGCTGCATTTGACGGGCACAGTGGCTGCATTTGACGGGCACAGTGGCTGTATTTGATGGGCACTGTGGCTGCATTTTATGGCACAGTGGCTGAGTTTTATGGCACAGTGGCTGCATTTTACGGGCACAGTGGCTGTGTTTGATGGTACAGTGGCTGCATTTGGGCACAGTGGCAGCGTTTTCCGGGCACTGTGGCTGCATTTTCGCACAGTGGCTGTTTGATGGGCACAGTGGCTGCATTTGGGCACAGTAGCTGCGTCTCATGGGCACAGTGGCTGAGTCTCATGGGCACAGTGGCTGTGTTTTAATGGGCACAGTGGCTGCGTTTGACGGGGCACAGTGGCTGCATTTGATGGGCACAGTGGCTGCGTTTGATGGCACAGCAAATTACTTACAGGGCCGAGGTTCATGTCAGGTGCAGTGCAGTCACTCACAGCAAGGCAGGCAGGCTCCGACCGCTCCGTCAGGCAGCTCTTTTCAGAAATGCTCTGCTCGCTCCCCTCCCTCTGAGCCACGCTGTCTGAAGACGGTAGAGGTGGGTGGAGCCAAGCTCATTTTCCAGCCGCGGAGGCGGCGTGCTATAAATGCTGGGGTGGCAGTGGCCTCTGACGTCACTGGTTGCTAGGCGCTGGGCGGCTGGCGATTCTAGCAGCCAGTGCAGTCAAGTGGCGTGCCACAGCTTCTAAGGCTCGGCAACTCTTCTCTGCGGCAGCTTACAGCACAGGGGCGTGCACCCGCCTAGGATCGGCCCTGCTCACCGGGCCCCACTCAACTGCGGGCCCCATAGCGCCAGCGTGGGTCGCTATGACGGTAGTTCCACCCTTGGTAGAGTGTATGGGGCACACATATTGTGGTTTGCAAGTTTACCACTGAAGCCCAGTCGCACCTCTATATGGAATGTTTTGAAGTAGTAAAAATCTGACAGAGGTTGTAACCTTTCCTCATGTTAATTCAAAAATTTAAAAGAAAAAAAAAAATGTTTGGGCCGAGCATTCACTTTGATTTCAATATGAACATCTTGGATTTTTGACTCAATTGAACCTCCTTTTAATACTAACACTTTTAATCCCCTAATGATGATAATAAAATTATAAAAACTTCCAGACACTGGGGGGGGGGGAGGGGGTGGATGGGAAAAAAATGGTTTCCAGGATTGGAGATCATGTGTAAGTTCACCTATATATGTGTAGATATTAGTAAATGTGATACACATGTCCAATGCCCTGGGACAATTATCTACTTCTAACTTCTATAAAGGACTGTGTGCTGTCCGACGAGGTGATATTGTGATCAGATTTGTATGTAGTTGATACTTTTACATAGTTTGTGTCATTTACCTATCAGGCAGCTTATGGCTTTATCTATGTACATTGATCTGCTGCTGATAATTGAAATAGATACAAATAGACAAAGATTTGTCTGGGCTGATTGAGTAGATACAATGTTTCGTTGTTTTTGCTTCAATTCCCGATTGAGTTGTGGGTTCCACGATCTTCTCAACTTGTGATTTCAGATAAAGTAACAGTGGCGTCTCCAGCTTTTGTATTTGGGGGGGGGGGGGGGGGGGGGGCACAGGGACAAAAGTAGGGGGGGCAACTATATATATATATACACACACACACACACACACATACAGTGCTTGAAAAAAAAATGCACGCCCCTTGAAATCAATCAAAATCAATTGTCATGTTACAACCAAAAATGTAAATGTATTTTATTGGGTTTTATGTGATAGACCAACACAAAGTGGCACATAATTGTGAAGTAGAAGGAAAATAATAAATGGTTTTCAAAATTGGCACCTGGGCGGATCCTATATCTGGCATCCCTCCCTCCAGGCGGACAAGAAGAGAACCGTACGTGCCAGGTTAGGTAATAGTGCCAGGTTAGGGTGGTAGTGCCAGATTAAGTAATAGTGCCAGGTTAGGGTGGTAGTGCCAGGTTAAGGTGGTAGTGGCAGGTCAGGTAAAAGTGGCAGGTTAGGTTGTTAGTGCCAGATAAGGTAATAGGGGCAGGTTAGGGTGGTAGTGCCAGGTTAGGTAATAGTGGCAGGTTAGGGTGGTAGTGCCAGAGTAAATACATGACAACATGAATAGATAAGAGTCCTGTTCCCCTCTTCCTCCATCATCTTCACTAAAAGCATGAATCTATGACTGTCCCTGCTGCTGCAGAACCTCCTTCTCCCCCTCCCTAAAGTAAACATAAATTAAAAAAAAAAACTCACATGGGTGCTAGCAAGCTCCCTGGAGGACTGATTCTGGCTTCTTCTTCCTGGAACTGTAATCAAAATGCCGCCTTACTGTGCCCACATATGCCGCCTTACTATGCCCATCATTGCCGCCTTACCGTGGCCTCATTGCAGTCTCACCGTGCCCATCTCATTGCAGACTTACCGTGCCCTCATTGCAGTCTCACCATGCCCATCTCATTGCAGCCTTACTTACTGTGTCCTCATTGTAGCCTCTGTGCCTTCATGACAGCCTCACCATCTTGCAGCCTTAGTGCTGTGTCACAGAGCTGAGTGTGATTGTGAAATGTTGTTCTGCCACGCTATGACAAAAGTCCCACCCTCCTCCTAGACTAGCTTGTGTGATAGATGCAGTGTTCTGTCTATAACACGAGCAGGTCTAGGAGGAGGGCGAGACTTTTGTCATAGCGTGGCAGAACAACATTTCAAAGCTCCGTGACACATCGGCCTTCCGCTGTGCGTGTGAGTGAGAAGGAGGGAGGGGAGCGCTGCTCACGGCCGAGCCCCAGGGCAGGCAGCCCCGGTAGGCCAGTCTGGCCCTGTTGGGGGGCCCAGTATGATGTTGGGGGGGGGGGTCAGTGCCCCCTGTGGCCCCAGGCTGGTGACACCAATGAGTAACAATGTAAGGCGGGAGATTGTGGAGGATCTTTTATTGTAACAATGTGTGAGTGCGGCATAAGTGTTTATTCAGCTCTGCCACCTTGTGGTCATTCCTGGTGGAACACTGAGGTGTGTGTGCAGTACAAGGAGGTGAATAGGGAATTTATACAGCCAGAAAGAAGAATGATCTCCACAATAAATCTAGAATCAGGATGGGAATAGAAGGAAGGTCTGACCGATCTACTCTTCATCTAAAGATCCTTATTATTATTTTTTTGTTTGTTTGTTTTTCCCATCATAGCCTCACAAACATGCCACCCACATCTCTCTACATAGAGCCGGTGTTCTGACGAGAAAGGTCCCCCCCCCCATCGGACCTATACTGCGCAGGCGCATCGCTTGGACAGTACAGAGGACAAAGGAGACGCCGAAAGTCTACGAAGATGAACGGCGCCTGCGCACTTAATAGTACATTCTGTCACACGCTCCTGATGTTGTAAGACACCACTTTGTAACAGGGCCCCTTTTGATACGGCCTCGCTTCGCTCTGCATATTTATATTCTAACTTTATGTCCACTTGGATGCTGGGGCTTGAACCTGGACTCAGGGCAGAATGTAGTATTAAGTGTGCAGGCGCTGTGTAGAGCTGGCAATCAGCTGTTCATCTTCGGAGACTTTCGGCGTCTCCTTTATCCTCCATACTGCGCAAGCGCAGTATAGGGTGGACAATATCCGATGGGGACATTTCTCAACAGGACACCAGACATACCTGGCTTTGATTCTTATTCTTCAATTAAGTTATATATTATTAATGTGATGGATTGTATTAATACTGTCAGGTAAAGTTCACTGTAAAGGCAAACCCTTTGTCTTCTTATCAAACTCAGACATGTAATAGAGGTGAGGAGTAATGACATGAAATGTGATCACAGTACATCATTCTCTCATCTCTTTCCATCCCAATCCGTCTATGCTGATCGTCTACTCACCGCTAAACCCCTCCAACTAAAACCATCCACCCCTCCATAGAGCGCCAATGTCACAGCACATTATAATAATTCATAAATCATATTTTGGACCAATACTATTCTCTATCTACACATCCTCCCTGGGTCAGCTGATAGCCTCACATGGCTTCCACTACCATTTATATGCTGACGACACCCAAATCTATCTTTCTGCCCCTCAGCTCACCCCATCAATCTCCTCACGCATCACTAATTTACTAACAGACATATCGGTCTGGATGTCAAACCACTTCCTCAAACTGAATCTGTCTAAAACTGAGCTCTTAATATTTCCTCCCCCACGTGCCCCTTCCCCTGACTTCTCGGTCAAGATCAATGGCACATCTATCAGTCGGTCCCCACATGTCAGGGTGCTAGGGGTAATCCTAGACTCTGAACGGGCCTTTCAGACCCACATACAATCCCTGTCCAAATCATGCCGCCTTAGCCTCAACATTTCCAGAATACGCCCCTTTTTAACTAATGACACCAAACTTCTAACTCACTCCCCGGTCACAGAGGCGGCCCTAGACTTTGTGAGGCCTTAGGCAAAAAACTTAGACATGAGGCCCCAATCACTCCCATAATGGGAAAAATAATTCAAGGAATGAAAATTAACTGTATTAGGAGGGTACAGTATAGGGAGTGGACAGTACAGGGGAAAGAAGGAAAGAGAAAGGAAAGGAAATATGAAAGGAAAGAAAGAAAATACGAAAGAAAGAAAGAGAAAGAAGGAAAGATGGAAGGAAAGAAAGAAAGAGAAAAGGAAGGAAAGGTGGACAGAAAGAAAGAGGAAGGAAGGAAACGGGGAAGGAAAGAAAAAGAAAGAAAGAAAATAAGAGAAAGAGAAAGGAAGGAAAGGTGGACGGAAATAAAGAAAGAGAAAAGGAAGGAAAGGTGGACGGAAAGAAAGAAAGAGAAAGGAAGGAAAGGTGGACGGAAAGAAAGAAAGAGAGAAAGGAAGGAAAGGTGGACGGAAAGAAAGAAAGAGAAAGGAAGGAAAGGTGGATGGAAAGAAAGATGGAAGGAAAGAAAGAAAGATGGAAGGAAAGAAAGAAAGATGGAAGGAAAGAAAGAAAGATGGAAGGAAAGAAAGAAAGGATGGAAGGAAAGAAAGAAAGAAATGATGGAAGGAAAGAAAGAAAGAAAGATGGAAGGAAAGAAAGGAAAGAAAGATGGAAGGAAAGAAAGAAAGAAAGATTGGAAGGAAAGAAAGAAAGAAAGATGGAAGGAAAGAAAGAAAGAAATAGAAAGAAAGAAAGAAAGAAAGAAAGAAAGAAAGAAAGAAAGAAAGAAAGAAAGAAAGAAAGAAAGAAAGAAAGAATTATTATTACCAATTCTGGTGTTGAAAATATAGACCTGCAATGTCTGGTGATGATGTGCAGGTTACATTTGTCCACTAAAAAGGGTAAGTACAGACTAATTAGCCGTATTATCAAAAAAAAAAAATTCTATAAATAATATGCATATTACAATTTATTAAACAATTTTATTATATAAAAAAATGAGAACATTACTTGAAATTGTAGTTTTTAAAATATCTAAAATTTTAATTTTACAAAATAAAATACTGAAAATTACACTTCTATTAATTAAAAACATATATCATAGGAATCTTTTTTCTTCGAAAAATAATGGTCTTGTTTTACACCCCCCAGGAAGATCCTTGTTTTCAATATAATCCTCCAGCTCCAATGAGAACCTATTCTGAAATTGAAGAGAAAAGACAGGATCTAATGGTTGAAAATATTGTTTTGTGCTGATGTGGCAAATGTATGTCCATGTCTATGGCTGAAGAATCAGTATATTGTCAAGAACTTGAAAACACAAGAGCAATTGAAGCATAATAATTTTTATGCATCACAGATTCAGAAATATTCATTTACATGGTTATTAACCTTAAAAACAAATACATACATTTTAAACGTGATAAGTCTTTCAGATACAAAAGAGTCAAATGGCAATGACAATAGTTGGTGTAAAGAAAAATAATATGCAAGTGTACATCCATTTGTCTATAATTCAAAAATATATATATATTTTTAAATAATATATTGATAGGATTATACAAATAAAAAATAAAATAATGTATTGACATGTGTTGGTGTGTGTGTGTGTGTCTATATATATATAAATATATATATATATATATATATAGACACAAAAAAAAAACAAAATTAAAAATATAAAAATATTATTATATATATATATATATATATATATATATAAAAATATATTTATATATTATATATATTATAAATATATATACCACACACACACACACCTAAAAGGTAAAACTATGCAAACCTCTGTCAGACAATGAGCGTTGTGGAGAAGAGCACAATAGAAGAATAATGACAGGCAGTATCTCTGCGCTCGTGGAGCATTGTATAAAATCCAAAATTAGGAGCTAATATAATTTAGAAAATACTAACCTCTTATTCCTTGAAACTAATAGTTGTTTTTCTTTTATTTTTATTCATTAATTTCTTATTTATTGGAGTTTCTTTATAATAAAACTTTGAAAATAGAACCAAAAAAAAAATCAAACTATAATGAAAAAAAAATAAAAAATTTGAAAAATTACGGTATAATGTATATTAATTTTTTAAAATATTTTACTAACCTTAAACATTAATTACCAAGCCAAACTGTATTCTTCATTCATTGAAACATTTATTCTAATAAACCTATTAAAACAAAGGTATACATTATTGAAATTAAAAAAATGTCAATATCAATTCTTGTTTGTGCAATATAAACTTCTATCAAAATCTACAAAATAGTATATTTAGATGTAAATACTTCACCTCTCATTTTATATTGAATCGTGACTTGTATTTTGAGACCGCCTCTTTCTCTGGTCTTTCCGTGGGGGCAATATTTTGTGGTATGTTTTCCTCTTTATTTATCCATGTGGAATCCAAGAGTCTTCCGGCAACTCTAAGAATGTTGTCCATAATGTCACACACATGGCTTAGTTTTACTGGATCGTAGATTGTACGAACTATCCATCTTTTTCAGGATCTTAGATGTTCCAAACGAGTGCGTGGTTGTCCAACATCATCACTTCTGCTCGATTTATGTTGCACGACCGATTGTTGACGGCCAACATTGCTGTTATGTGCAAGAATTGCAACGGTTGTTCGGGCTTCCATGGAATTAATTCTGTAATGTATTCTCTTAGTACGATACTGGAGAACATTGCTGTGGAAAATCTCTATTGCACTGGTACGGTAGTACAGTACAAGAAAGGGTATGTTGTTTTTGAATTGTTTTGAGGATATAATGTCTTGAAGTGCCTTATATGGTGGACTTTGTTTTAGTAACCATCTAACAGGTTCTTCCAAAATGGATAGTTCTTCATGTAGGCAAGCTCCGTGTTGACCGTCTTCCTCCCAGTGGTGAATATTGCGGACATGGTAAAGCAGAGATGTCCATAGTTTCCAGAAGAGATTAACATCTCCTCGACATGTCCTGCTGCACCAGTAGAAAAGGTTGACGATCAGTAAAATCCATTGTTGTAAATGTTGACAATTTGCCTTACGACTGGCTTCAATTCATTTTTTTTTAATGATTTGCTATAATGCCATAAATCAAATTGATGATCTATGGTATCATATTCTACAATTTTCTAATTCTGGGATGTATATCTGTCCCCAGTACTTTCACTTCATAATCATTTTCGAAAATTCTATCCAGACAATTTTTAAAAGCTAAATTCTCCTTTGCCACAGAAGATGTTGTTGTCTGCGATACTTGCACGATCTCCAAGTCAATGATATATTCCGATTATAAGTCCATCACTGTGTAGATGCAATATTTTGCGCAGTAACCCGGACTGTCCCATTGCCCATCTCCAACTAAATAAACTGGTTCAGCTTGTAGATGAGCTACAAATTTTCTTTCTCCATCTCCCAAACCAAATGGATTCCAATATTTGTGGAAAGTAGTTTTCAAAAAAAACTGTATATTTACAATGCCAAACATTTCTTTAACTTTTGTAAAAGACGATCCACTGCAGATTATGGCCGGTGACAGCAGTACATTTCCTGAAGCCAAATTCGCAACATTCGGTTGAGTTTGCCAAATGATTTGGTGATGATGGTCTGGGCATGTTCCGTATGCTTTTAAAAAGGCTTCCAACAATCACCTTGTCAAAACGTTAATAATTTCAAAACAGTCTTTGGTGGGGTAAATACATTTTGTAAGAAGTTTGTCTAATTCGGATTGGAAAACAATACATTTTCGATTGTTAATTTGATACATTTTTCCATGATAGCATCTTGGGCATGTGACATGTCACTTTCTGTATCTGCTGAATTGTCAGTAATGTCATTTTAATCTAAGGTACTATGTAGATCAATTGTATTTTCCAATGTTACATTCAAGTCCATAGTGCTTTCATTTGCAACTTTTTCCAATTCATTTTCCAAAACAACTCCTCTAATGGACTCTGACTCTAACTCAATGTGCCTAATTGAGTCAGATTGTGGAGATGGGTTTTCGGACATTACTTGTTCTGTAGCCTTCTGTGGTAGCAATCTCAGTAGTGATTTCTGTAGTATTACACTTTATTGGTGTAAAATTTATTTGATGTCGGTCCTGAGCCAGACTGAATTTTTCTGGAATTAGGGCAGAAGGAGAATCATATATAATAAGAGAGAGAGAGAGGGGGGAGAGGGAGAGGGAGGGGGGTAGAGAGAAGGGAGAGGAGGGGAGGAGGAGAGAGAGAGG
>CM053028.1:621424411-621434411 GCA_028564925.1 Lithobates sylvaticus | reverse complement strand
GGGGGGGGGGGGGGGGGGGGGGGGGGGGGGGGGGGGGGGGGGGGGGGGGGGGGGGGGGGGGGGGGGGGGGGGGGGGGGGGGGGGGGGGGGGGGGGGGGGGGGGGGGGGGGGGGGGGGGGGGGGGGGGGGGGGGGGGGGGGGGGGGGGGGGGGGGGGGGGGGGGGGGGGGGGGGGGGGGGGGGGGGGGGGGGGGGGGGGGGGGAGGGGGGGGGGGGGGGGGGGGGGGGGGGGGGGGGGGGGGGGGGGGGGGGGGGGGGGGGGGGGGGGGGGGGGGGGGCGGGGGGGGGGGGGGGGGGGGGGGGGGGGGGGGGGGGGGGGGGGGGGTGGGGGGGGGGGGGGGGGGGGGGGGGGGGGGGGGGGGGGGGGGGGGGGGGGGGGGGGGGGGGGGGGGGGGGGGGGGGGGGGGGGGGGGGGGGGGGGGGGGGGGGGGGGGGGGGGGGGGGGGGGGGGGGGGGGGGGGGGGGGGGGGGGGGAGGGGGGGGGGGGGGGGGGGGGGGGGGGGGGGGGGGGGGTGGGGGGGGGGGGGGGGGGGGGGGGGGGGGGGGGGGGGGGGGAGATGGGAATGGGGGGGGGGGGGGGGGGGGGGGGGGGGGGGGGGGGGGGGGGGGGGGGGGGGGGGGGGGGGGGGGGGGGGGGGGGGGGGGGGGGGGGGGGGGGGGGGGGGGGGGGGGGGGGGGGGGGGGGGGGGGGGGGGGGGGGGGGGGGGGTGGGGGGGGGGGGGGGGGGGTGGGGGGGGGGGGGGGGGGGGGGGGGGGGGGGGGGGGGGGGGGGGGGGGGGGGGGGTGGGGGGGGGGGGGGGGGGGGGGGGTGGGGGGGGGGGGGGGGGGGGGGGGGGGGGGGGGGGGGGGGGGCGGGGGGGGGGGGGGGGGGGGGGGGGTGGGGGGGGGGGGGGGGGGGGGGGGGGGGGGGGGGGGGGGGTGGGGGGGGGGTGGGGGGGGGGGGGGGGGGGGGGGGGGGGGGGGGGGGGGGGGGGGGGGGGGGGGGGGGGGGGGGGGGGGGGGGGGGGGGGGGGGGGGGGGGGGGGGGGGGGGGGGGGGTGGGGGGGGGGGGGGGGGGGGGGGGGGGGGGGGGGGGGGGGGGGGGGGGGGGGGGGGGGGGGGGGGGGGGGGGGGGGGGGGGGGGGGGGGGGGGGGGGGGGGGGGGGGGGGGGGGGGGGGGGGGGCGGGGGGGGGGGGGGGCGGGGGGGGGGGGGGGGGGGGGGGGGGGGGGGGGGGGGGGGGGGGGGGGGGGGGGGGGGGGGGGGGGGGGGGGGGGGGGGGGGGGGGGGGGGGGGTGGGGGGGGGGGGGGGGGGGGGGGGGGGGGGGGGGGGGGGGGGGGGGGGGGGGGCGGGGGGGGGGGGGGGGGGGGGGGGGGGGGGGGGGGGGGGGGGGGGGCGGGGGGGGGGGGGGGGGGGGGGGGGGGGGGGGGGTGGGGGGGGGGGGGGGGGGGGGGGGGGGGGGGGGGGGGGGGGGGGGGGGGGGGGGGGGGGGGGGGGGGGGGGGGGGGGGGGGGGGGGGGGGGGGGGGGGGGGGGGGGGGGGGGGGGGGGGGGGGGGGGGGGGGGGGGGGGGGGGGGGGGGGGGGGGGGGGGGGGGGGGGGGGGGGGGGGGGGGGGGGGGGGGGGGGGGGGGGGGGGGGGGGGGGGGGGGGGGGGGGGGGGGGGGGGGGGGGGGGGGGGGGGGGGGGGGGGGGGGGGGGGGGGGGGGGGGGGGGGGGGGGGGGGGGGGGGGGGGGGGGGGGGGGGGGGGGGGGGGGGGGGGGGGGGGGGGGGGGGGGGGGGGGGGGGGGGGGGGGGGGGGGGGGGGGGGGGGGGGGGGGGGGGGGGGGGGGGGGGGGGGGGGGGGGGGGGGGGGGGGGGGGGGGGGGGGGGGGGGGGGGGGGGGGGGGGGGGGGGGGGGGGGGGGGGGGGGGGGGGGGGGGGGGGGGGGGGGGGGGGGGGGGGGGGGGGGGGGGGGGGGGGGGGGGGGGGGGGGGGGGGGGGGGGGGGGGGGGGGGGGGGGGGGGGGGGGGGGGGGGGGGGGGGGGGGGGGGGGGGGGGGGGGGGGGGGGGGGGGGGGGGGGGGGGGGGGGGGGGGGGGGGGGGGGGGGGGGGGGGGGGGGGGGGGGGGGGGGGGGGGGGGGGGGGGGGGGGGGGGGGGGGGGGGGGGGGGGGGGGGGGGGGGGGGGGGGGGGGGGGGGGGGGGGGGGGGGGGGGGGGGGGGGGGGGGGGGGGGGGGGGGGGGGGGGGGGGGGGGGGGGGGGGGGGGGGGGGGGGGGGGGGGGGGGGGGGGGGGGGGGGGGGGGGGGGGGGGGGGGGGGGGGGGGGGGGGGGGGGGGGGGGGGGGGGGGGGGGGGGGGGGGGGGGGGGGGGGGGGGGGGGGGGGGGGGGGGGGGGGGGGGGGGGGGGGGGGGGGGGGGGGGGGGGGGGGGGGGGGGGGGGGGGGGGGGGGGGGGGGGGGGGGGGGGGGGGGGGGGGGGGGGGGGGGGGGGGGGGGGGGGGGGGGGGGGGGGGGGGGGGGGGGGGGGGGGGGGGGGGGGGGGGGGGGGGGGGGGGGGGGGGGGGGGGGGGGGGGGGGGGGGGGGGGGGGGGGGGGGGGGGGGGGGGGGGGGGGGGGGGGGGGGGGGGGGGGGGGGGGGGGGGGGGGGGGGGGGGGGGGGGGGGGGGGGGGGGGGGGGGGGGGGGGGGGGGGGGGGGGGGGGGGGGGGGGGGGGGGGGGGGGGGGGGGGGGGGGGGGGGGGGGGGGGGGGGGGGGGGGGGGGGGGGGGGGGGGGGGGGGGGGGGGGGGGGGGGGGGGGGGGGGGGGGGGGGGGGGGGGGGGGGGGGGGGGGGGGGGGGGGGGGGGGGGGGGGGGGGGGGGGGGGGGGGGGGGGGGGGGGGGGGGGGGGGGGGGGGGGGGGGGGGGGGGGGGGGGGGGGGGGGGGGGGGGGGGGGGGGGGGGGGGGGGGGGGGGGGGGGGGGGGGGGGGGGGGGGGGGGGGGGGGGGGGGGGGGGGGGGGGGGGGGGGGGGGGGGGGGGGGGGGGGGGGGGGGGGGGGGGGGGGGGGGGGGGGGGGGGGGGGGGGGGGGGGGGGGGGGGGGGGGGGGGGGGGGGGGGGGGGGGGGGGGGGGGGGGGGGGGGGGGGGGGGGGGGGGGGGGGGGGGGGGGGGGGGGGGGGGGGGGGGGGGGGGGGGGGGGGGGGGGGGGGGGGGGGGGGGGGGGGGGGGGGGGGGGGGGGGGGGGGGGGGGGGGGGGGGGGGGGGGGGGGGGGGGGGGGGGGGGGGGGGGGGGGGGGGGGGGGGGGGGGGGGGGGGGGGGGGGGGGGGGGGGGGGGGGGGGGGGGGGGGGGGGGGGGGGGGGGGGGGGGGGGGGGGGGGGGGGGGGGGGGGGGGGGGGGGGGGGGGGGGGGGGGGGGGGAGGGGGGGAGGGGGGGGGAGGGGAAAAAAAAAAACGGAGTTACTTACCGGTAACATCCTTTTCCAGGAGTCTTTCAGGACAGCCACCTTAGAGAGACCCTGGCTCCTCCCCTCCTAGGAAACACCGCCTTAATTCTGAATTTAAGCCTCTCCTCCCGCCGGCCCCTCAGTTCTTCAAGAGTACCTCCGGCCAACTGGGGAGACACAAGAACACGTCAAAATACAAAACTTTTTATCTTACCTGACGGTCTTATGCGATGAGTCCTCCAAGATATTCAACAACCTGGGTGGGTACCGGTGCTGTCCTGAAAGACTCCTGGAAAAGGATGTTACCGGTAAGTAACTCCGTTTTTCCCTAGTCCGTCTTTCAGGACAGCCACCTTAGAGAGGATAAGCGAGCACCTTACCTTAGGGTGGGACTACCGCCTGTAGCACCTTACGACCAAAGGCTTGGTCTTTCGCTGACAGGAGATCCAGTCTATAGTGCTTCACGAAAGTAGCAAAGCTGGACCACGTTGCAGCTCTACAGATCTGTTCTGGAGAAGCACCAGCCCACTCTGCCTGAGAAGTCGCCATTGCCCTGGTTGAATGTGCTTTAACCCCAATTGGGGGCTCTACCCCCTCAAACAAATAAGCCTGAGTAATGGCAAATCTTAGCCATCTGGCTATTGTACGCCTGGAGGCTCTGGAGCCTTTCCTGGCCCCTGAAAATAATATGAACAGAGAATCAGACTTTCTGAAATGAGCTGTATTTTCTAAATATTGCAAGACGCACCTCCTGACGTCTAAGTTATGGAATACCTGTTCCTGTTCCCTCACAGGATTTGAACAAAAAGTAGGTAAAACAATTTCCTGGCCTCTATGAAAGCTTGAGGCTACTTTTGGCAAGAAGGCCGGATCTGTCTTAAAAATCAGACGGTCCGAAAAAACTTGAAAAAAGGGTGCCCTAATGGAAAGGGCCTCGAGTTCGCTCACTCTTCTTGCAGTGGTGATCGCTACCAAGAACACCGTCTTGAGAGTGATCAACTTTAGATCGCAAGATTCCAATGGTTCAAATGGCTCTTTTGTCAGGGCCTGTAGAACTAATGATAGGTCCCACACTGGGAACGGGGAGACTCTGACAGGCCTCTGCCTACCCAGGGCTCTAAAAACCTTACTATCCATGGGTCTGTTGCTAGCTGTTTCTCAAGAAAAACGCTTAGAGCGGAAACCTGGCCCTTCAATGTGCTGAGGGCTAAGCCCTTATCTGCCCCTGCCTGCAGAAACTCCAAGACTGCCACGGAACTGTGCACCTCAAAAGAGCTTTCTGAGCACCACCTATTAAAAAGCTTCCATACCTTTAAGTAGATGGCCTGCGTTTCCTTCTTTCTGCAGCTTAGGAGAGTAGCTACTAAGCGATCCGAGAACCCCTTGTCCCTCAGCAACTCCTCCTCAGAAGCCAGGCTGCGAGGTTCCACCTCTCCACCTGAGGACAGTAGATTGGTCCTTGAGAAAGAAGGTCCGCCTGTACTGGTAGTATCCAGGGAGGTTCTACCGCTAGCCCCTTCAGAATGGAGAACCACGGCCTCCTGGGCCAGTGAGGCGCAATCAAGATGAGAGTAGTGCTCTCTGCTTGGAACTTTCTTAATACTGCTGGGATTAGAACTGGTGGGGGGAAGGCATAGCATCTGGAGAACCTCCAGCTCTGTGCCAGCGCGTCTATTCCTAACGCCCCTTCCCACCTGTTCATGGAAAAGAACAGACCTGCTTTTGCATTTTCCCTTGAGGCGAAGAGATCCACTGCCGGAACTCCCCATTTCCGGATTATCATTTCGAAGACCTCCTGTTTTAGGACCCAGTTGCCTTCTCTCAGCGTTTTCCTGCTGAGGAAATCTGCCACCTGATTTTGCTCCCCTTTTAGGTGAATCGCAGAGAGTGAAAGGACGTTGGCTTCGGCCCATCTGAGGATGGCTTCCGCCAGGGCCCATAGGGTTCCGCTTTTGGTGCCGCCCTGCCTGTTGATGTAGGCAACCACTGAGGAGTTGTCTGACCGAACTCTTACATGTTGTTCCTGAAGGTCCTCCTGAAAGGCTCTGAGAGCCAGGTCTACTGCTCTCAGCTCCCTCCAATTCGAGGACCTTCCTGATTCCTTCCTCCCCCAGGTACCTTGAATCATCCGGGAGTCTAGGTGCGCCCCCCAGCCTGAGCCGCTCGCATCGGTTGTCACAATCCTGGACACCGGCAAGACCCACTCCAGGCCTTGCGCCAGATTTGCCCCCTTTCTCCACCACCAGAGGGACCTCTTGACCTGGGTTGGGATTGATACCAATGAGTCCAGAGACCCCTGGCTGTGGTCCCAGACCTTCAAAATGAAAAGTTGCAGAGGGCGGAAATGTAACCCTGCCCACTGAACTGCTGGGAGAGTGGAGGTCAGTAAGCCCAAGGCTGACATCACCTTTCTTACTGAAACCTGACAGTTGCCTTGGAGGAACGACATTGCCCTGTCCACCTTTTGGATCTTTTCCCCCGGAGGAAGACTTTTTGCTTCGTTGAATCCAGTACATAACCTAGGAAAACCACCTTTTGAGAGGGAACTAAGTTGGATTTCTCCAGGTTCAGGAGCCACCCCAGGTTTTCTAAGATGTCTCTTGCCACCTGTAGGTCCTGAATCAACTGTTCTGGGGAAGGAGCAAAAAGGAGAAGGTCGTCGAGGTACGCGACCACCGAGATGCCCCTGAGACGCAGAAAAGCCAGAACTTCTACCATTACTTTGGTGAAGATCCGGGGGGACGAGGATAGCCCAACGGGAAGAGCTTTGAACTGAAGATGCAGCACCTCCTCTGAGGTCCTTATTGCCAACCTGAGGTATCTCTGATGGTTTTCTGCAATGGGAATATGCAGATACGCATCTTTTAGATCTATTGATTCCAAAAATGAATTCGGTGGAAGTAGTGCCTTCACTGAGTACACCGAATCCATTCTGAATCTCCGGTAGGTGATGGAGACATTCAGAGGCTTCAAATTCAGGATGAGCCTGAATTTCCCTGAAGGTTTGCGGACCACAAAGATGTGGGAGTAAAAACCTCTGCCTGTCTCCCCCACCGGGACCCGTGTCACCACCTCCTGTTCTTCCAATTCCTGAAGGGACGAAAGAAGGGCGGCAGACCTTTCTGTACATCTCGGCATTTCCGTAATCAGGAGTCTTAGTGGGGGAGGATCTGAGAACTCCAACCGGTATCCTCGTCTGATGATCCCCAATACAAATTGATTGGAGGTGATCATCTCCCACTGTGGGAGGAAGGCCCCCAACCTTCCCCCCACCGTGACTTTGTCATTGAGACTTTTTGGGCTGTTCAGGAGGGCGAAAAATCGCACTCCCACGCCCTTTCCCCTTTTGCCCCCAACTTTTCTTTTGCCTGTCAGTTTTTGGGGGTTCAAATTTTCTCTGAGGGCGAGCCTTCCTTTTAGACTGCTCCCCAAACTTCCTTTTGATCGGAAAGGCCTTCTTCTTATCGGCCGTACGATCTAAGACCGCCTCCAAACCTGGCCCAAATAATAAATCCCCTGTGAGCGGGATCCCACAGAGCTTAATTTTGGACGCACTGTCCCCCTGCCAGGTCTTTAGCCACAGAGCCCTCCTGGCTGAATTAGTCAGGGCTGTGGATCTTGCAGACATTCGAATGGATTCAGCCGAAGCATCCGCAATGTATGCAACACCCTTTAGCAGCATTGGAAAAGACGCCAGAATGGTCTCCTTTGCCGTGCCCGCTTCAATATGCGCTCTGATTTGTGTGAGCCAATACTCCATATTACGTGCCCCCACTGTGGCTGCCATGGCAGGCTTAAGATTTGCCTGTGAGGAGTCCCATGCTTTTTTAAGGAGTGAGTCCATCCTTCTGTCCATGGGGTCCGACAGTACCCCCATGTCCTCGAAGGCCAGGTCGGTGTGTCTGGACACCTGTGAAAAAGTGGCGTCTAGTCTGGGGAATTTGTTCCAGACTAGCTCCTCCTCCTCCGCAAAAGGAAACCTTCGTTTCAATGCCCCTGAAAAGAAGGGTTTCCTTTCTGGGTCCTGCCATTCTTTCTTGACGGCATCGATCAGGACGTCATGTACCGGGAACATTCGCTTCCTCTGTTCCTCCAGACCACTGTACATCTGATCGTGAAGTGACAGTGCCTTTCTTTCCTCCTGAATACCTAACGTGGTATGGATAACCCCTAGGAGCTCCTCCACTTCCTCAAGGGAAAGCTTGTATCGTGAGGTCTTTTTGGATTCACCATCCAACACCTCTCCGTCTGACTCCCCCTGGGAGTCTGAAGCGGCACTGCCCACTTCTTCCTCAATCTCCTCTCTGGAGCCCTCTGGGATTTCCCCACCAGCTAGGGGAATACCCGGTGGGTTAGGTGAAACACTCTGCTGCACTGGTGGAGGGGTGCTCTGGGACTGAGGCAACTGGAAACTGGAAAAAAGTGCCTTGAAGGACTGGAAAGTGCTAGAAAGCTCCTTTACAGACGCTGCCAGGTCTGCCCCCTGCTCTGCTGCCTGCTCCCTCACTAGCCCCTCAATACATTCTCTACAAAGGACCTTCGTCCAAGAGTCCCCCAAAGAAGTTCTACATGAAGGGCATCTCCTCTTGGAACCATGGGGCGACTTGCTTGTGGCTTTCTGAAACACAGAAATAGAGAGGGCAGGCATAAGCATAAACACACCAGCGCTACTACAGAGGACCACCAGGAGTGCCCCCCCCCCAGGACTAACCACCACCAGGGTCCCGGATACACTCCCCAACTCCCGACCACCAGGGAGGAAAACACACCAGTGGAGCTACTGGAAATAGTAAGTAAGGGAACACCTCCCCAGGGTTCCCCTTACCTTAGAGTGGCTGGTGCTGTTATCTCCAGGAGCTGCTTTTGAAGCCTCTGCTTCCGACATTCCTGTTGAGGAAGAGTGGTCTCTCGTGCCTCCGAACGCTGTCTGTACAGCATGTAAAAGAGGCCGCACCAGCCGAGCGCTTGGTCCCCTTTCTAGGCCGCGTCCGGAACCGGAAGACGCGGAAACGAACGAAAAACCCCCGCCCCCTACCGGAAATGACGTCGCCCGTCATCCGGTCCGGCCTCTAGCTCCAAACCGCCCACAGTGCAGGGGGGACCTGTGGGATTTCGCTGCAGCGCCACCTCTGGGCGAACGAAAAGGCGGACCTCCCCAGACATCCTGCTTCTCCAAGCGGAGCTGGCGTGCGCAAAAGCGGACGTTTTTTTTTTCGGTGCTACGGCTCCCTCGCCGACCGGACCGCTGGGCAGAATAGAGAGCCCCCTGTCTCCTCCACCTCCAGGTAATCATTGCCCCAGCCTCCCCGGCTGCTCAGCACAGGTTCCTAAGCGGTGTCTCCCCGCCGGAGGAAACACCATAACTGAGGGGCCGGCGGGAGGATGAGGCTTAAATTCAGAATTAAGGCGGTGTTTCCTAGGAGGGGAGGAGCCAGGGTCTCTCTAAGGTGGCTGTCCTGAAAGACGGACTAGGGAAAAACACCAAAAGAAATCTCTATTTGGTGGGGAAAAAAGGGTACTGTCAGTGTGTTGTTTGGGGTACAGCGCCGCACGAGCGTGGGGCGCCGCAATGTTGTCGCAAGTTAAAAGAGGACGCCGTTCAGGTATGGCGAAACAATGGGGGGTCAGGGAAGGGGGCGAGCATTTATCGGGGCTGAACGTGATGTAAAGGGATGTGTTTTCTGGTTTTTATCAGTGACTTGTAAATCTGCTGTGCCATACAAGATGCAGTAAATACTCACATTTTGGCTCAGGAAGGGCACATCTCCAGCTGCAAGGCTACGGTGCCCTTCTCGTCCGGGACATCTACATATTCAGAGGGAGGAGTTAGTAGTCCTAGAGGTACAAGGAAGTGTATAACTCAGTGACGATCTGATTATAATAAGAATAGGGAGGAATAGAAATATATATGGGTAAAGGGTCGGGATGCACCAATATTCAGTTTTTTTATAGGGAGCGAAGTCAGTACGTAGTAGCTGCCGCTTTCCCTGAAGTAGTCACGCGATACCAACCAAAGGAAAACCTTTTTGTTGGTTTGAGTTTGTTTTTGTTGGAGGGTGCTTTGTTGTCGCTGGCTGGTGGTTTGTTGCTGTTGTTTTGTTTTGTGCTTTGGGTTTTTTGTTGTGTTTGTTTGGATCACGTGGATGTCCAACCGAAGGTTGCACCGTGGCGGGTGTCTGGCAGCATGATCCACAGTTCACATGCCGATCTGTGAAACCAATCTGGGGGTGCCATTCATATTACATAGTACACCACTCAGCGCTTCGCAGATGTCATTGTGAACAGTGTGAGCAATTCAGGTGCGGATGAGGGGAGCCGGACGTTGGTTGGTATTCGACTTACGCCAGGTCCCCCGTTCACGAAGTGTCTCGAGGGCAGGTGTAGCGTGCAGCATGGCGAGTACACAGGTCACACCCTGGGATTGTCCGAAAATTTGCAGAGGGGTGATAACAGGCGCCGGCGCGCGTGAGTTCACTTTTCATGCCCCACACATCCATGTGGACATAGAGTTAGTATAAAGACAGAGAGTGCCGAGATAGAGGAGCGCAGCGAGGCCGTGCGGCGTAATCGTGTGCGGAGCGAAAGCGAGGGGGCCTCTAAATGTGACTAACCCTAAGTCGCT
>CM053028.1:621249311-621423935 GCA_028564925.1 Lithobates sylvaticus | reverse complement strand
TTGATCACCTCTGCGATTTTTATTTTTTGTTAAAACAATTTAAAAAGACTGAATTTAAAAAAAAAAAAAAAAAAAAAGTAATTTTTTTTAAATTTTGTTATAAAAATATAAAATGGGTAATTTTTGTCCGTCATTGATGTACGCTGATGAGGTGGCAGTGACGGGCACCGATAGGTGACAGTGATGGGCACTGATGGGTGGCAGTGATGGGCACTGATGGGTTACACTGATTGGCAGCACTGGTGGGCATTGATAGGTGGCACTTATGGGCATTGCAATCTGGCACTTATGGGCATTGCAAGGTGGCATTTATGGGCATTGCAAGGTGGCACTTATGGGCATTACAAGGTGGCACTTGTGGGCATTGAATGCAAAAGGAGGGGTGCAACTGCGCAAACCAAAAAAGGGGGGTGGGGGAGGGGAGAGAGCTGAAATGAATCGGCTACACAACAATAACAACCAATGCCGCAGCCACCATCAGGGTGTTCACACACCGACAGTACATGGGAATAAATATATAAATAAATATATAAAATGGGGCGCCAGCATAATATACGTAGAAAGGTTAATAAAATAACAAGAGTAAATTAAATAGATAATCAGATAAAAATGTGGGCATTGCAAGGTGGCACTTATAGGCATTACAAGGTGGCACTTGTGGGCATTGCAAGGTGGGACCGATGTCTCTTTACGCTGATCGGCTTTTTTTTTCTCCTCCGCTGTCAGCGTGAGAAAAAAAGAAAACGATCACGAGCTTTTGTTTTTATCATGTAATCAGCTGTCATTGGCTGACAGCTGATCACATGGTAAGGGGCCGGGACCCGCCCCTTACTCGGATCGCTGATCACCCGAGTCTCAGTGACTCGGTGAGCACAGCGCGCCCTGCGCGCGCCCAGGGAGCGTGCACAGGGGAGAACGTCATATGACGGCCTCCCGGGAATTGAGATCCGCGCTGTGGCCGAATGATGGCAAGTGGTTAATCCTTGCATAATAAATAATGGAAATATGTATAAAATCAATATATACATTCCCTATAAAATGTAAATGAAGCAGTTGTGTTAGTTGTGGATGGAATGGTAAGGGATTAGAGCCCCGTTAAAGCAAACTTTCTCCCTGTGGATGCACTGGGCATCATTATCCTCATCCTCAATCTAAAATAGCAATTTTTATCCTTTGTGTACCATTTTTGGCTGCCCAGCCAATACCTCCATTTCAAGTTGCAGTTCTGCCAATTGTTGTAGTGACTAAACATGGAGAATCTGGGTTTCTTTTGGAGGTTTTAGTGTTTATTACTCACCAGTGCTGATCTCTGGAGGAATTTCTTCCTCCTTACAAGGATCATCACCCATCACAGATGGCTCTTCTTCTTCCTCTTTCACTTTAATTAGATCTTCATCCTGAAGAACATAAATTGGAAATTATATACACTAAAGTATTTGTAAAGAATGGCCTAAAACGATCACATGTTCAGTAAGCATGTGGATGAAGGAAGTGACTGAAGGACTCAATCAGACTGGGCACTTTCACTATTTGATAAACTCTCATACAAGTTCTAGGCACCTCAGTTCCTAGCCTGGAGTTTGAAGAACTTTTCATGAAACGTCCATCCGGTAGAACCTGCAATGGTACTTGGGAACATTTATTTCCTCTGCCCATGCCCAAAACAGTGGTTAAGGTATATGGTATCTGTGTAATTATTTTCTCAAACACAAGAGGATATGATTACGCCGCTCACATCTTTTGAGAAGAATGTTAAGCAGGGTTACCCCAAATCAGTCTTCATTCCTCAGGGTTTTATGCAGAATTGGAAGAAGAAACTATATTGCTAAAAGTTTGTGGACATCAATGCACTACATTCATTCATTCACGTCCAGATGAAGCTACACTAATTCGTTTAGTGAAACGCGTTGACGTCACTGCCACTCCGGACGCCACGCTACGGCGTGAATCCCCAGCTGGGCCAACAGCCGTGCTATGGCTAACTAACACTCAGCATTTGAATGTTCCGTGAGAGCTTAGACTGCTTGAACAAGGGCACCTACAACAAAGGTCAAACGATGGATACGGTACCGTCCATGTAATATACCGGGAACAGCACCTTAAATCAACCAGCCAACGGAAAACCACCATTGAGGTAACCCCACATGATATTTTGATATCAAGCAACGAGACACAGACCTGCAATACGCCACATGAATTCACTGCAGACCAGCAGTTTTAGACGAGCAAGCCGGCCTCTGTGAGTACCTTGTTACTTTTCATCTCTACTTATATAATTGGGGTTATGCCTCTAGACTGCTCCAGGTTTTTGACATCATTACGGGAGTAATTAAGGCAAAGCTATCTTTACTATGGTGTTCCAGAAAACCAAGTTTATTTAAACTACTGGATTCACATGTCAGTTCACAACTCTTCCTTGTATTAGACGGAACTTTTATGTTACCCTATTACACAGTGCACCGCAATACATAGCAAATACCGCAATTCTTTCATCCTTAGCTCTAGCGTTACTGTCATGAAGATCCTGCCAGTAACCGGCGCACTGGAGTCCCTGGTACCCACTTGCGGGTACCATTGCGCATGCGCGAGAGCGTGCATGCACACACCCGCGCACGAGAGTGCACGCGGGAGGACGGGTGCGCGCTCCTGTTGGCGCCAGTGAGCCTATTTAAATCCATCTGGCACAGACGGTCCCCGCTGTCTGCTCTATAGCGTTCTGTGCCCTGAAACCTGATCTGAAGTTCCTACCTGTTTTGACCCTACTGCTTTCCGCCTGTACCCGACCTTGGCTTGTCTGTGACCACTCTCCTGCCTTACCCACCTGTACTGCATTGCCAGCCTGATACCTGACCCAAGCCTGTTTGACAATCCAGTCTGCTTTTCTGATCCAGTCTGCTGTGCTGTTCCACTCTGCTTTGCTGAACCAGTCTGCTGTGCTGATCCAGTCTGCTGTGCTGATCCAGTCTGCTGTGCTGAACCAGTCTGCTGTGCTGACCCAGTCTGCTCTGCTGACCCAGTCTGCTCTGCTGACCCAGTCTGCTGTGCTGTTCCAGTCTGCTCTGCTGACCCAGTCTGCTGTGCTGTTCCAGTCTGCTCTGCTGACCAGTCTGCTCTGCTGATCCAGTCTGCTGTGCTGATCCAGTCTGCTTTGCTGATCCAGTCTGTATGCTGATCCAGTCTGTATGCTGATCCAGTCTGCTTTGCTGATCCAGTCTACTATACTTACCCTGTCCGCTGAGCTGATCCAGGGATCTCTCGTTACCGGTCCTACGGTCCTGCCAGGCACCCGTGCCCCTCCTGACTCTTGGTCCCCCTGTTACCTTACCAGGGTACCGGGAGTGGGAGCCGCAAGGGAGGCCCTCCTCTGCTAAACCAGACTCATCACCACCAGGTGCGTGACAGTTACAATCTGTGCCCCTATTCCATTTCCACATTCAGGCTCGAGCCCCCGGGGAATTCAGCAACAGTTCTATGGTTTTGATCCAATATGGATACTTTGGCGTGCATTTTCATGCCAATCTGAACTGCTGCTGACTTTACCGGCGTCCGGACGCGTCTTTTTGTTCAGCGTTGTAATACATGTTTTTTATGTCTTTTTTCCTCCCCTATCTGTATCCATGTTGACTGTATCAATATATTCAGCCAACAACATTATAGTATTATCAACCCAAGTTAATGACATATAGATCCTGCCAATAAGCGTGTTCTAAAATTTTACTATACCGCACATTTTTGTATAACTTTATTAAAAGTATTTACTATTTGATTATAATGATTTGTCCGTCTGGGAGCCTCACTTTTTTGGTCACTGGTCTCTGGTGACTACTTCTTCTTTTTGCATAGGTATTCGGAGGTTAGATGGCAAACATTCTGTAATAAATTGGGTAGTTGACACACGCTTTTTTCAGTAGGTATTTGCTCTTTTTATGGTATACATTCATAGAAGCTTGTTAGAAATAGGGATAATTGTAGACATGCACCCACACTCACTCAAGTTGAACTGGATGGACTGGTGTCTTTATTCAACCTTACTAACTATGTACCGTATTTATCGGCGTATAACACGCATTTTCCCCCCCTTAAAATCGGGGGAAAGTCGTGGGTGCGTGTTATACGCCGATACCCCCCAAAAAAATTACAAAAATTGGTTGCGGCTCCGAAAAATGGCGACCGCGGCCGAAAAAGACCGAGCCGACTGTTCAGCTCCGCTCGTAGTCCCGCCTCCCTGCGCTCGCTCCCGAAACAGCAGGGAGGTGGGACTTCGAGCGGAGCCGAACAGTCGGCTCTGTCTTTTTCGACCGCGCTTCGCCCTTTTTCGGCCGCGATTCAGTCTTTTTCGGCCGCGCATGCGCGGTTTGTCTCGCGGCGGGAAATTTAAATGTCGGCAAGGCTGCAAATGACGCTGGCAAACTGCAAATGACACTGGGCAAGCTACAAATGACGCTGGCAAGCTGCAAATGACACTGGGCAAGCTACAAATGACACTGGGCAAGCTACAAATGACGCTGGCAAGCTACAAATGACGCTGGGCAGGCTGCAAATTATGCTGGGCAGGTTGAAAATGACGCTGGGCAGGCTGCAAATTACGCTGGGCAAGCTGTAAATGACGCTGGGCAATCTGCAAATAGTTTCATAGTTTCATAGTTAGTAAGGTTGAATAAAGACATCAGTCCATCCAGTTCAACCTGAGTAAGTGTCTACAATTCTCCCTATCCCTGTACATTGCACACTTACATCGGTCCCTACCCTCAAGGAGCCCACAATCCAAGGTCCCCATTCATATACTAGGGCCACTTTTTTTTTTTTTTTTTGACGCTGGGCAGGTTGCAAATGACGCTGGGCAAGCTGCAAATGACGCTGGGCAAGCTGCAAATGACGCTGGGCAAGCTGCAAATGACACTTAAATGTAAGTTTTTTTTTTCCCTAAACTTCTCTCCTAAAACTTTTTTTCCTTAAAATTCCCTCCTAAACTTGGGGTGCGTGTTATACGCCGGTGCGTGTTATACGCCTATAAATACGGTAACTTCCAAAGCCATGGGAATTAATGTGGAGTCGTCCCTCCCACCTCGGGGATGGGGAGCTTTATTAGTACTCTTCAACTAAAACAAGGTTGCCCACACCCTCAAAAATCAGGAGTATCCTTTTACTTTTGGCCGCACGATGTATATATATATGCCAATATGACATTCAATTTAAAATGGCATTGTGAAACTAAAACCAACCTTTTTTTTTTTTTGGATAGGATGGAAAAGGATTAGAACACCTGTCAGGTTTTTATTGTCCGTGCCCACAATTATCCTGTTTATCATTATCGTTCCCATGTGCTGTTTGACATTATCACCAAAAGTGAAAACTACATTTTGGGTGGTCCCCAGAACAGTAATAGAAGGGAAATCATCTAATGGGGACACTAGTTCTGGTGACAGCCAATCCCTCACTTTTGGAGTGATTTCCTCTCACTTGTTCAAACCATTGAAGCATGGGAGGAGAGGAAGTGGTGGTCATTGACTACTACTTTGACGCTGGGTTCACACTGAAGCATGGACCGACTCACAGCCACGGTCTGTTGTGTCCCTGTTCACCGTTTCAGGTCCGATTTCAGCCAAATTTTTGGCTGAATTCAGACCTGAAACGGACCACAAGACGCACAGGACTCCTGTGCAATTCTAACCAGAGCCGCTCCGGAGATGTGTGAACCGGCTCCATTGAGAGCTGGTCACAATCTCCTGACATGCGAATTGGAATCCAATTCACAATAGTGTGAACCCAGCCTCAGCAGCTTTAAGATATTTGGCTATATTTTTTTTTAATATAAAAAGAGCAAGAAGGTGTGCAAATAATATAGGGGAAAAAGGCTATCACTTGTGAATATATTCCTGGAGCTAGGCTTTCGTTTTTTAGATTCCTCCAAAAATAGGCCATTACTATGATCTCGATTTTCTCTTTTTCTTTTCTGCTTTATGCACACTTCTTCAATATAAATTTGTGCATCAATACTAGAAGTTGTATCACAGCGGTTAGGTTTTTCATGCAGTATCAACTCCATCTACCTGATATTGGTCGGAGATCCTGTGATCTTTCTGTGTGGAGTCCTGGGAATACAGAGGACGGGGACATCTCTCTGGGGGATTTCTGTTACCGGATCCATCTGTAGGAAACAATTACATAATTGTGTTATGTTAACCACTTTCAGACCGGACCATTTTGCTGGCTTAAGACCAGAGCACTTTTTGCGATTCGGCACTGCGTCGCTTTAACTGACAATTGCGAGGTCGTGCGACGTGGCTTCCAAACAAAATTGACGTCCTTTTTTTCCCACAAATAGAGCTTTCTTTTGGTGGTATTTGATCGCCCCTGCGGTTTTTATTTTTTGCGCTATAAACAAAAAAAGAGCGACAATTTTGAAAAAAAAACGCATTATTTTTAACTTTTTGCTATAATAATTATCCCCCAAAAATATATAAAAAAAACATATTTTTTCCTCAGTTTAGGCCGATACGTATTCTTCTACATATTTTTGGTAAAAAAAATCGCAATCAGCGATTATTGATTGGTTTGCGCAGAAGTTATAGCGTTTACAAAATAGGGGATAGTTTTATAGCATTTTTATTAATAATTTTTTTTTTTTTACTAGTAATGGCGGCAATGAGCGATTTTTATTGTGACTGCGACATTATGGCAGACACATCAGACATTTTTGACACATTTTTGGGACCATTGTCATTTATACAGCAATCAGTGCTATTTAAATGCACTGATTCCTGTGTAAATGACACTGGCAGTGAAGGGGTTAACCTCTACGTGGCAGTGTAGGGGTTAAGTGTTCCTAGAGGCGTGTTACTAACTGTGGGGGGGCGTGGCTGTGAGCTAGTGAAC
Source organism: Lithobates sylvaticus (assembly GCA_028564925.1). Classification (NCBI taxonomy): domain Eukaryota; kingdom Metazoa; phylum Chordata; class Amphibia; order Anura; family Ranidae; genus Lithobates; species Lithobates sylvaticus. The sequence goes on along the minus strand of CM053028.1, from coordinate 621,417,059 downwards.
ACTGGTCTCTGCTCCATTTACAGGGAGCAGAGATCGGTGTCACTAGTTGCAAGGCAGAACAGGGAGATGCTGTTTACTTCCGCATCTCCTCGTTCAGCCTTCCCGTGAGACGAACCCGGGTATCCCCGCGGCGATCGAGTCCGCAGGACCTGCAACCGGACTCACGGGGGTCCTGACCAGCACGCTCGATGGCACGGCGGCATCTTAAAGGGGACGTACCTGTACGCCCTTATGCCTGTCCGTGCCATTCTGTCAACGTACGTCGTTGCGCGCCGGTCGGGACGCGGTTAAAGTGACTCTGTCACAAAGCTTGCCTGGCCCATCCTGCCTCCAACACATTCCTACTGGTCAAGGAGAAAGCACACCATTGTGAGGTCTGCTATTTAACTGCACTAAATGCGGGGGCGTGGCTTTACTGGAAATGTCAGAAAAAGTACCTGCGTGACTTTCCATCTGTTACTATCTAGCAGGCTATCCTAAATAATACATGTGACAGACCCAACCAGGACAGGGGCTTTTGGAGGAGACTAGAGACTAGCCTTCTACCCACTGATTATGGCCCATGGAGGAGACTGGGGATTTTGTCTGCTTCTTCTGGTCAGAGCATGAAAAAGAGCTCCCTCAAGAAATCTATGAAGATAAATGAATTCCACTTTTCAGACTGCTGGAACATTGTATGAGTTTTGTCTTATGATCACTTTTGTAGTGGACAGATTACACAAGTAAAAACCAAACACCTGACAGACTTTGTGTGTCTGGGGGCTTAGTGCCCGATTGTCTGGGGTGGACACTCCCAGACTAATCAAAGTTTGGGTGCCTAGCCGATGATTAGCTTACTGTTAATTATATCACTGTTAGCTGTAAGGCCTCATTCACACGAGGCGGATCCGCTTCCATGGAGTCCGCCTCTGTCCGCCGGCTCAGCGGGAGATCTCTCCGTTGATCTCCGCTGAGCCGGCGGATGACAGGTCCCTCTCTGCTCACTGAGCGGGGAGGGGCTTGTTGAGCGCCGCTGGTTTCTATGGAGAGATTTTCATCAGATCTCACTTAATCCGATCCGCCAACGATGGATCCGGACGTAGGGCCATCCGTCTGCTTTTAGCATATCGGACCGGGTCGGATGTCAGTGGACATGTCACCACTGACATCCATCGCTCCATAGACCAGCATGGAGCACCCGTTCAGGTCCGCTGTCAAAACTGACAGGCGGACCTGAACGGTCCAACAGTGTGAGAGGGGCCTTAGTTGCTAGCTGTTAATTAGCTTACTGTTTATGTTTGCTGTTCGTTAGATGTCCTGATGATATTACTGTTTACAGTTTGCATTGATTAGGATAATGTGATCAAGCTCTTACCTGATTTTGTGTGGTATACAATATATTTTGTGTGAATTTACAATAAAGGGTCAGTTCCAGTTTGCACATAAGCTAGTGTTGTCAAGTTCTTAGGTGCAATGCTCAGCTATAATACCTGGTTCCAGAGGGGAAGAAGCTGTATCTTGATGGAAGCACCCAGGCGGAGTGCAAGGCGGTCCATCACAATACAAAATATTAAATCCTTCCCAGCCATCTAAGTAGAACAGTTACCTAGGAGGCACCTGTTTACTGCCACTGCACTTATAGCCTGTGGTATACACCTTTAACAATGTAGCACTTATCTAATGCCGCGTACACACGGTCGGAATTCTCGTCGGAAAAAGCTCTGATGGTTTTTCCCATCGGAATTCCGACGTAATTTCACTCAAACTGTCTTGCATACACACGGTCACACCAAATTCCGACGGTCAATAACACTACGGCATACAACACGTTTGACTGCACTATAAAAGGGAAGTTTAATGCTTCTGAGCATGCGTCAAATTGTTTCCGAGCATGCGTCGGAATTGTGCGTGTCGGAATTGCATACACACGATCGGAAAATCCGATGGAAAGGTTTTCCTTCGGAAAAATTAAGAACAGGTTCTCAATCCAAAGTCAGTCGGAAATTCCGACAGAAAAAGACCGATGGGCATACACATGGTCGGAAAATCCGATGAAAAGCTCCCATCGGACTGTTTCCATCCGAAATTCCGACCGTGTGTACGCGCCATTAGATTACCCTTCTATATTCAGAACTAAAAGGAACAGCAAGGCCAGAGATGACACCAGAGATCAGACCTGGTAATGCCTGGCTTTAGTGTTTATTACTCACCTGTGCTGATCTCTGGAGGGATTTCCTCCAACTTACACGGACCATCATCCATCACATATGGATCTCCTTCATTATCTTCAACTTTAACAACAATCGAGCCTTCGTCCTGGATGAGACACCACACAACATTTTTTTAACAAGATTAAACACAGGAATATCATGATTAAGACCCTCAGAGCCCTCTACCTGATCCTCCTGAGGGCTCTCCTGATCTTCCTGTGTGGAGTCCCGGGAATACAGAGGACGGGGACATCTCTCTGGGGGATTTCTGTTACTGGATCCATCTGTAGGAAACACACACACTGACTGAATACATTGTTTCTATGTCTTTATATCAGAGGATGTGTGTATCTACGTGGATCCTCAATACTCTTCTCTCCTTTACAAGAAATGAAAGTCTCCTCTTACCCGGTGATGTGAGGGGCAGCCGGTTCTCCATCATGAACGTCCTTCTACAGATCCTTGGGTCCTTCTATATACTCCCACTCCTCCGTATATCTGAACCTATACTTAGAATAGATGCTGCTATGTGCAGCATTCATTGAAAAAAACAATAATATTTTAAATAAAATAAATTTAAGGTGTAACTAATTAAAATTGTATTTCTTAAAATATAAAGTGCAGTGATCTGGTCTTTGTAAATGTGGGACTTCAGGGCGATAATTTAATCAACGGGCTATTTTCATCTGGTATTTAGGCTGTGTGAACTAAAACTTGCTCAGCCTGATGTCATTAGGTGGGGTGTGGCTGCAGAGTGAAGCCCCTCCCCCAGCAGCACCGAAAATACCATCTTCTATATACAGTCGGCTGTGTCCAATCCATTTTGTGTTAATTTAGGCTCCATTCACATCTTGGCGTCCCGGGTCACAGGTGGAACCGCTGCAATTGTGGCTGCAATCTCGAATCACGTGAAATCGCGGGACGCCCGTGCGATCCCCATCACTTCCAATGGCCCCCTGAAGAATCGTGGTAAAATCATGCAAACAGAATCGTGGGATGCATGACGTCCAAAAGAAGTACAATAACTGCACCATGATTCTGTTTGCGTGATTTTACTGCGATTCATCATCCGACAATCGCTACAAATTTGCAACGCGATCGGGTTGCCATTGGAAGTGACAGGGCGTCCCGTGATTTGCCTTGATTCATGATCGCGGGCAGACTTGCGACAATTCTACATGCGATCCGAGATGCCAAGATATGAACGGAGACTTAAAACGGAACTAAACCTATTGATTTAATAGTTTCCCAAAACAAGGCATGTTGTGAATAACTTTAGCATTTGCTTTTGCCCTCAACCAAACTGTCAAGCCATCCAATGTCTGGTGTCATAACTGATCACATGCCATGGTACTGCACAACTGCAAATCAAACAGAGGCCAAGGTGGCAGCTTCCTTGGCTGTAAAGTATAGGTGGGTTTAGCTCTGCTTTAATATACTGTATACCCATTTGAAAACTGATCATCTTGAGGGATGTTTTGGTGTTCCAATGTGGAATCCCAGAACGCAGAGGACGGGGATATCATTGGGGTAGTCACCCACAGACTTCTTGTAACCCTAATACTGGTTATACATTACATGCAATGGAACGATTGGACGAAATAACGATTGATTCAGAAATGGTTGCACCAAGTGATTGTTACAACCAATAGATGATTAAAAAAAATATTGGTGCAGGCCGGCTGCCTTTAGTGTCAGAACATGTTAGTACTCATGAAGCCTCAACACAGGTCCCCTAGTGCATTCTGTAGTAAATTTATAAATATCCACTGCTCAAGCACTAAAAAAGTTTTGAACCTTGAATGTGTTGGTTGTATTTGGTGCTCTTAACAAGCCATTCTCAACCAGGGTTCCATGGATCCCTAGAGGTTCTCCAGAGGTTGCCAGGGGTTCCTTGAGCTAAAGCTGATTGACCTCCTATCTGATGGTGCCTGCATAGTTCTGAGGCCAGCACTACTTAGAGCCAGTGGTATGATCATTTTTTTAGCTGTGTCTAATGCCCCGTACACACGGTCGGAAATTCCGACGGAAAATGTCCGATCAGACCATGTTGTCGGAAAATCCGCCCGTGTGTGGGCTCCATCAGACTTTTTCCGTCGGAAAAAATTTGTGAGAAGAATCTCAAATTTTCCGACAACAAAATCCTATTAGACTTTTTCCGATCGTGTGTCGAGAATTCCGACGGACAAAGTGCCACGCATGCTTAGATGAAATTAGCAGACTAAAGCTATTGGCTACTAACGTGAACGTAGTCCCATCGTAACGGACGAACGTCATCACGTTCAGAATGATCGGATTTTCCGATAACTTTGTCCGACCGTGTGTATGCAACACCAGTTTCGGGCAAAGTCCATCAGAAAAAATCAGATGGATTTTGTGGTCGGATTTTCCGACTGTGTGTACGGGGCATAAAAGGGGCATTCTGACCAACACTGTATGTGTGGCATTCTTGCCACTGGCCACCAATGTAAGGGGCCTTTTTCCCAACTGACCACCAATGAATTGGTTTTAGCAGTGGTTCCCCAGACCTGAAAAGGGCACATATTTCAAACAAAAGGCCTGCGGGCCAAATCCGGCCCACCAGGCCTTGTCATGCGGGTCCAGGATCTAACAAATCCCTGCATGCACTCACAGCTGGGACAGATCTCCAGAGTGAAATGATCTCCATGCAAGGCGAGGCAAAGCCGCCTACACAGGGAGGTACTAGAGCTGGGCCAGGTAGTAGAGAGATGCGGCAGCCTAGAACCAGAACAGGGTCCACTTATACTATAACTCAACCATGGATCTGCTTCTTTGAAAGAAAAAAAAATAAAAATCACTTGCATCATAATCAACCTTCATTTCTGGTGGTCCAGCACTATCACACACACATCAGCTGTCTAGTGCAGGTGGAAAGTCAACCAAATAGATGTTCATCTTTTCAAGCAAAAGGCTGCTTGAAGCATTAAGATCTACGCATGTTTGTTTATCATTACAGATATGACCAGGGTTAAGATGTGCAGTCGCAACCGATCCGCAACAGAGACCACTGCTCTGCTGCACCTCTCCCAACCCATGGCGGTGTTCCCTTTTCGTAAGCAAAGTGTAATAAGGTAAAAAGAGAGTTTGGCTCCCCTTGGAATGATTGCAGGTAGGCGGAGCTGGGAACACAGATACAGATTATCTCTCTGATAGTCCTTGGGGCAAAAAAGACACCAGTGGATGGTTAATCACTGGGGCATGTTTAATCAACTGTGCTCACATTTGTGGCATACATTAGAAAATGAGCAATGTCGCCCTTTGCCGTAGGTACAGTACATAGGGTCATTCATTTGAGAGAATTATACAAAAAAAGGGACCAATGTTTCCCAAAGGGGGTCGAAGAACTATGCAATACTTCTGGAAGATTTGTCCCCAACACCATTCACCCCAAAGGATCTCCCCATCTAATGTTCAGAAGACTTGTAGGAAGATGATGATGTGTGGAGGTGACATGATCCCCCCCATCCAGTCGACACAATTATAAGAAAACATTATTACCTCCTCCTTTCTGGGCACACACTCTCCAAGATCACACACCCTCCAGATGGATTCTCACATTGATAGAGCTTTTTCCTGTCCCTATCTGTGGGCTCCATAAAAATGGCCGATGACCCTCTTGCAATGAGAGCTAAACATAAAAAGCTATTTAAATGTCTTTCCGGTCAACAGGAAATTTTTATAAGGGATACACATTTCAGCTCTGCTATAGTTAAAATACTTATAGCTATAGAAGCAAAGTACAGCAGCTATAATAAATAGCTGCACTACAACAAAATGGCTACTGCCTGAGGACATGTCTTCCTCCTGAACTGGAGACATGTCCTTTCAAATGGCAGACTGTTGCCCTCTAGTGGTGGCTGGAAGAAGCACATCTATGTTCAAGTCTACTCTGGAGGATAAGAAATCACTGTATTGCTAATAATAATCTAAATAATAACACAAGATATAGGTGGACTGGTCATGATCAAAGCTGACGGTTTTTTTTTTGGAACACATTAGTTCATCATAATGGTGTGTATATCTAAACCTGCAGGCGACTGCTTCTGGTAAAGTACTGGATACTGCAGTCTTCTAATGCTGTGAATATTCTGCCCCATCTAAATGTATTTTTCATGTTCTGTATTGATCTGTGTGAGGGTTTCTGGGCCACTGCAATATGTTTACTAATGTGATTTTGGCATCTTCCTCAGCCCCCCCCCCCAGTTTAGTGCTCGCTATACCCTCACTATTTCTTCCATATTGTCACATACCTGACTGTGGAGCCCCGGTTGACGAGGGTAGCCTCTTGCACAATTCCCATCCAAGCACCCCTGGTAGTGGAGACAGGGACTGCTAGGGCAGTGGAAGGGCACAGGTGCCAGGAAACTAGAGAAGTGAACTGGAGCTTGGGGATACAGGAGTCCTCCCAGTGGCGGTATAGAGCCATAAGCCATGTTCAGTCCTCCCATTGGCAGTATAGAGCCATAAGCCACGTTCAGTCCTCCCAGTGGCGGTATAGAGTCATAAGCCACGTTCAGTCCCCCCAGTGGCGGTATAGAATCATAAGTCACGTTCAGTCCTCCCAGTGGCAGTATAGAGCCATAAGCCACGTTCAGTCCTCCCAGTGGCAGTATAGAGCCATAAGCCACGTTCAGTCCTCCCAGTGGCGGTATAGAGCCATAAGTCACGTTCAGTCCTCCCAGTGGCGGTATAGAGTCATAAGCTACGTTCAGTCCTCCCAGTGGCGGTATAGAGTCATAAGCCACGTTCAGTCCTCCCAGTGGCGGTATAGAGCCATAAGCCACGTTCAGTCCTCCCAGTGGCAGTATAGAGCCATAAGCCATGTTCAGTCCTCCCAGTGGCAGTATAGAGCCATAAGCCATGTTCAGTCCTCCCAGTGGCAGTATAGAGCCATAAGCCACGTTCAGTCCTCCCAGTGGCGGTATAGAGCCATAAGTCACGTTCAGTCCTCCCAGTGGCGGTATAGAGCCATAAGCCACGTTCAGTCCTCCCAGTGGCGGTATAGAGCCATAAGTCACGTTCAGTCCTCCCAGTGGCGGTATAGAGCCATAAGTCACGTTCAGTCCTCCCAGTGGCGGTATAGAGCCATAAGTCACGTTCAGTCCTCCCAGTGGCGGTATAGAGCCATAAGCCACGTTCAGTCCTCCCAGTGGCAGTATAGAGCCATAAGCCACGTTCAGTCCTCCCAGTGGCAGTATAGAGCCATAAGCCATGTTCAGTCCTCCCAGTGGCAGTATAGAGCCATAAGCCATGTTCAGTCCTCCCAGTGGCAGTATAGAGCCATAAGCCACGTTCAGTCCTCCCAGTGGCGGTATAGAGCCATAAGTCACGTTCAGTCCTCCCAGTGGCGGTATAGAGCCATAAGCCACGTTCAGTCCTCCCAGTGGCAGTATAGAGCCATAAGCCATGTTCAGTCCTCCCAGTGGCAGTATAGAGCCATAAGCTACGTTCAGTCCTCCCAGTGGCGGTATAGAGTCATAAGCTACGTTCAGTCCTCCCAGTGGCGGTATAGAGTCATAAGCTACGTTCAGTCCACCCAGTGGCGGTATAGAGTCATAAGCCACGTTCAGTCCTCCCAGTGGCGGTATAGAGTCATAAGCCATGTTCAGTCCTCCCAGTGGCAGTATAGAGCCATAAGCCATGTTCAGTCCTCCCAGTGGCGGTATAGAGTCATAAGCTACGTTCAGTCCTCCCAGTGGCGGTATAGAGTCATAAGCCACGTTCAGTCCTCCCAGTGGCGGTATAGAGTCATAAGCCACATTCAGTCCTCCCAGTGAAGGGAACTCTTAAAGCGTGAGCATACCAAGATATTTTGGACAATTTTTATGCTCCCAACTTTGTGGGAACAGTTTGGGGATGGCCTCTTCTTGCTCCAACATGACTGCTCACCAGTGCACAAAGCAAGGTCCATAAAGACATGGATGAGCGAGTTTGGGGTGGAGGAACTTGACTGGCCTTCAGTGCCCTGACCTCAACCTGATAGAACACCTTTGGGATGAATTAGAGCGGAGACTGCTAGCCAGACCTTCTCGTCCAACATCAGTGCCTGACCTCACAAATGCACTTCTGGAAGAATGGTCAGACATTCCCATAGACACACTCCTAAACCTTCGGCCTTCCCAGAAGAGATGAAGCTGTTATAGCTGCAAAGGGTGGACCAACTCAATATTGAACCCTACGGACTAAGACTAGGATGCCATTAAAGTTCATGTGTGGTAAAGGCAGGTGTCCCAATACTTTTGGTAATAGTGTCGGTCAATGCATTTAGTGCACTTTATAGTGTGGTCCAGATTGACAACACATTCATTAAATGGGCTGCAGGACGCACTGGACCTTTTTCAGAACACATTGCACCAAAACACACGATACTGCTGTGCCATGCAATTTGGTGCCCGAAAAAAAGGCACTACATTTGCAATCAGCGTTTGAGGTGCCATTACCAATACATTGGCATTCGCATGCAGATCGCAAGTGCAGCATGTTCACCTGAGGTGCGGGAAACCCGCACGCCACGTCACCGCACAGAAGAGTAAATGGACTGTAAACGTATTTTTTTTTTTTAAATGCAAACACTGTGAGTAAATAGATTTGACCTGATATTAGCCTCTTGCAGAGCAGGAAAGGCGTGTGAGGGAAAGAAGAGCAAAAGCAGCCAATCAGTTCATGGGTTGATAAGCATGCTGATAGGGGGAGAGAGCAGAGTGACAGAGAAGTAAGCTATTCATTGTGCTGCTTCTCCAGGCTGGAGAGGATCCTGGAATACTTGGGCTAATAATGTTGGCCTTTAGACTGAGGACATCTAGTGGTAAAAAAAAAAAAATCAATGGATTGAAGTTGAATATTGCAGCAAAAACTATTTTTTTTTTTCTGTATCGTTTTTTTCTGTATCGGCTTTTAACCACTTAACGCAAACCGCCATCATCGGTACTTTGACGCTTAATACCAGTGTTATGCCAGCAACTGGTTGCCATAACCCCCGGTATTTTCAACAGTGACGGGCCGTTCTCTTTAAGATAAAAGTGGTCTTTGTGGCGGATTCGCCGCAAGATCACTTTTAAATTCCGCCACGCTCCAGTCGTCTCCGCCGTTTACAGGAGCCATCGGTAGCAGGGGAAACGATCGCTTCCTCTCTCCTGAGAGGCCTGGAGCCGAGCGAAGGAAAGAAGGCCTCTACTCGGCTCCAAAACATTGGATGGCAGAAGCGACGTCAAAGGTCACTTCCACCCAATAGTCTTAAAACGGGAACAAATGTTTTATTGCATTTAAGTGTAAATATGAGATGTGAGGTCTTTTTGACCCCGGATCTCACATCAAAGAGGACCTGTCATACTTGTTTTCTATTACAAGGGATGTTTACATTCATTGTAATAGGAATAAAAGTGACCTACATTTTATTTTTATTTTTAAAAGGACAGTGTAAAAAAATAAAATAAAAGTAAAATAAATAAGAAAAAAAAATAAAAAAACTTATCCCGCTGAGCTCGCACGCAGAGGCAAATGCATACGTAAGTCGCGCCCACATATGAAAACTGTGTTCAAACCACAAATGTGAGGTATTGCTGCGATAGTTAGAGTGAAAGCAATAATTCTTGAAGTCCGTGCGCCTTTACACACAGCCCCGCCCTCCTGACCCCGCACCTGACAGACAGAACATGACCTGGCATTGGACTGGCGTTCTGTCTGTCACAGGTGCGGGGTCAGGAGGGCGGGGCTGTGTGTGACGGCGCGTGGACTGCAAATGTAATGTAAGCTGATACAGTGGGCAAACCCCGCTCTGTGAACAAGCCAGCTCTCCAATTCCTCCACGCTATAATGATCCGGCCGTCCTCTCTGCTCGGGGTATAGCTGCATGATGGACACAGGTGAGGCTGCATGATGGACACAGGTGAGAGTGCACAGTCCCGGGAATACAGAGGACGGGGACATCTCTCTGGGGTATTTCTGTTACCGGATCCATCTGTAGGAAACAATTACATAATTGTGTTATGTTAACCACTTTCAGACCGGACCATTTTGCTGGCTTAAGACCAGAGCACTTTTTGCGATTCGCACTGCGTCGCTTTAACTGACAATTGCAAGGTCGTGCGACGTGGCTTCCAAACAAAATTGACGTCCTTTTTTTTCCCACAAATAGAGCTTTCTTTTGGTGGTATTTGATCGCCCCTGCGGTTTTTATTTTTTGCGCTATAAACAAAAAAAGAGCGACAATTCTGAAAAAAAAAAACGCATTATTTTTTACTTTTTGCTATAATAAATATCCCCCAAAAATATATAAAAAAAACATATTTTTTTCCTCAGTTTTTAGGCCGATATGTATTCTTCTACAAATTTTTGGTAACAAAAAATCGCAATAAGCGATTATTGATTGGTTTGCACAGAAGTTATAGCGTTTACAAAATAGTGGATAGTTTTATAGCATTTTTTATTAATATTTTTTTTTTTTACTAGTAATGGCGGCGATCAGCGATTTTTATTGTGACTGCGACATTATGGCTGACACATCGGACATTTTTGACACATTTTTGGGACCATTGTCATTTATACAGCAATTAGTGCTATTTAAATGCACTGATTCCTGTGTAAATGACACTGGCAGTGAAGGGAGTTAACCACTAGGAGGCAGTGTAGGGGTTAAGTGTTCCTAGAGGCGTGTTACTAACTGTGGGGGGGGCGTGGCTGTGAGCTAGTGAACACTGATCTCTGCTCCAATCACAGGGAGCAGAGATCGGTGTCACTAGTTGCAAGGCAGAACGGGGAGAAGCTGTTTACTTCCGCATCTCCTCGTTCAGCCTTCCCGTGAGACGAACCCGGGTATCCCCGCGGCGATCGAGTCCGCAGGACCTGCGACCGGACTCACGGGGGTCCTGACCAGCACGCTCGATGGCACGGCGGCATCTTAAAGGGGACATACCTGTATGCCCTTATGCCTGTCCGTGCCATTCTGTCAACGTACGTCGTTGTGCGCCGGTCGGGAAGCGGTTAAGGTGACTCTGTCACAAAGCTTGCCTGGCCCATCCTGCCTCCAACACATTCCTACTGGTCAAGGAGAAAGCACACCATTGTGAGGTCTGCTATTTAACTGCACTAAATGCGGGGGCGTGGCTTTACTGGAAATGTCAGAAAAAGTACCTGCGTGACTTTCCATCTGTTACTATCTAGCAGGCTATCCTAAATAATACATGTGACAGACCTAACCAGGACAGGGGCTTTTGGAGGAGACTAGAGACTCGCCTTCTACCCACTGATTATGGCCCATGGAGGAGACTGGGGATTTTGTCTGCTTCTTCTGGTCAGAGCATGAAAAAGAGCTCCCTCAAGAAATCTATGAAGATAAATGAATTCCACTTTTCAGACTGCTGGAACATTGTATGAGTTTTGTCTTATGATCACTTTTGTAGTGGACAGATTACACAAGTAAAAACCAAACACCTGACAGACTTTGTGTGTCTGGGGGCTTAGTGCCCGATTGTCTGGGGTGGACACTCCCAGACTAATTAAAGTTTGGGTGCCTAGCTGATGATTAGCTTACTGTTAATTATATCACTGTTAGCTGTAAGGCCTCATTCACACGAGGCGGATCCGCTTCCATGGAGTCCGCCTCTGTCCGCCGGCTCAGCGGGAGATCTCTCCGTTGATCTCCGCTGAGCCGGCGGATGACAGGTCCCTCTCTGCTCACTGAGCGGGGAGGGGCTTGTTGAGCGCCGCTGGTTTCTATGGAGAGATTTTCATCAGATCTCACTTAATCCGATCCGCCAACGATGGATCCGGACGTAGGGCCATCCGTCTGCTTTTAGCATATCGGACCGGGTCGGATGTCAGTGGACATGTCACCACTGACATCCATCGCTCCATAGACCAGCATGGAGCACCCGTTCAGGTCCGCTGTCAAAACTGACAGGCGGACCTGAACGGTCCAACAGTGTGAGAGGGGCCTTAGTTGCTAGCTGTTAATTAGCTTACTGTTTATGTTTGCTGTTCGTTAGATGTCCTGATGATATTACTGTTTACAGTTTGCATTGATTAGGATAATGTGATCAAGCTCTTACCTGATTTTGTGTGGTATACAATATATTTTGTGTGAATTTACAATAAAGGGTCAGTTCCAGTTTGCACATAAGCTAGTGTTGTCAAGTTCTTAGGTGCAATGCTCAGCTATAATACCTGGTTCCAGAGGGGAAGAAGCTGTATCTTGATGGAAGCACCCAGGCGGAGTGCAAGGCGGTCCATCACAATACAAAATATTAAATCCTTCCCAGCCATCTAAGTAGAACAGTTACCTAGGAGGCACCTGTTTACTGCCACTGCACTTATAGCCTGTGGTATACACCTTTAACAATGTAGCACTTATCTAATGCCGCGTACACACGGTCGGAATTCTCGTCGGAAAAAGCTCTGATGGTTTTTCCCATCGGAATTCCGACGTAATTTCACTCAAACTGTCTTGCATACACACGGTCACACCAAATTCCGACGGTCAATAACACTACGGCATACAACACGTTTGACTGCACTATAAAAGGGAAGTTTAATGCTTCTGAGCATGCGTCAAATTGTTTCCGAGCATGCGTCGGAATTGTGCGTGTCGGAATTGCATACACACGATCGGAAAATCCGATGGAAAGGTTTTCCTTCGGAAAAATTAAGAACAGGTTCTCAATCCAAAGTCAGTCGGAAATTCCGACAGAAAAAGACCGATGGGCATACACATGGTCGGAAAATCCGATGAAAAGCTCCCATCGGACTGTTTCCATCCGAAATTCCGACCGTGTGTACGCGCCATTAGATTACCCTTCTATATTCAGAACTAAAAGGAACAGCAAGGCCAGAGATGACACCAGAGATCAGACCTGGTAATGCCTGGCTTTAGTGTTTATTACTCACCTGTGCTGATCTCTGGAGGGATTTCCTCCAACTTACACGGACCATCATCCATCACATATGGATCTCCTTCATTATCTTCAACTTTAACAACAATCGAGCCTTCGTCCTGGATGAGACACCACACAACATTTTTTTAACAAGATTAAACACAGGAATATCATGATTAAGACCCTCAGAGCCCTCTACCTGATCCTCCTGAGGGCTCTCCTGATCTTCCTGTGTGGAGTCCCGGGAATACAGAGGACGGGGACATCTCTCTGGGGGATTTCTGTTACTGGATCCATCTGTAGGAAACACACACACTGACTGAATACATTGTTTCTATGTCTTTATATCAGAGGATGTGTGTATCTAGGTGGATCCTCAATACTCTTCTCTCCTTTACAAGAAATGAAAGTCTCCTCTTACCCGGTGATGTGAGGGGCAGCCGGTTCTCCATCATGAACGTCCTTCTACAGATCCTTGGGTCCTTCTATATACTCCCACTCCTCCGTATATCTGAACCTATACTTAGAATAGATGCTGCTATGTGCAGCATTCATTGAAAAAAACAATAATATTTTAAATAAAATAAATTTAAGGTGTAACTAATTAAAATTGTATTTCTTAAAATATAAAGTGCAGTGATCTGGTCTTTGTAAATGTGGGACTTCAGGGCGATAATTTAATCAACGGGCTATTTTCATCTGGTATTTAGGCTGTGTGAACTAAAACTTGCTCAGCCTGATGTCATTAGGTGGGGTGTGGCTGCAGAGTGAAGCCCCTCCCCCAGCAGCACCGAAAATACCATCTTCTATATACAGTCGGCTGTGTCCAATCCATTTTGTGTTAATTTAGGCTCCATTCACATCTTGGCGTCCCGGGTCACAGGTGGAACCGCTGCAATTGTGGCTGCAATCTCGAATCACGTGAAATCGCGGGACGCCCGTGCGATCCCCATCACTTCCAATGGCCCCCTGAAGAATCGTGGTAAAATCATGCAAACAGAATCGTGGGATGCATGACGTCCAAAAGAAGTACAATAACTGCACCATGATTCTGTTTGCGTGATTTTACTGCGATTCATCATCCGACAATCGCTACAAATTTGCAACGCGATCGGGTTGCCATTGGAAGTGACAGGGCGTCCCGTGATTTGCCTTGATTCATGATCGCGGGCAGACTTGCGACAATTCTACATGCGATCCGAGATGCCAAGATATGAACGGAGACTTAAAACGGAACTAAACCTATTGATTTAATAGTTTCCCAAAACAAGGCATGTTGTGAATAACTTTAGCATTTGCTTTTGCCCTCAACCAAACTGTCAAGCCATCCAATGTCTGGTGTCATAACTGATCACATGCCATGGTACTGCACAACTGCAAATCAAACAGAGGCCAAGGTGGCAGCTTCCTTGGCTGTAAAGTATAGGTGGGTTTAGCTCTGCTTTAATATACTGTATACCCATTTGAAAACTGATCATCTTGAGGGATGTTTTGGTGTTCCAATGTGGAATCCCAGAACGCAGAGGACGGGGATATCATTGGGGTAGTCACCCACAGACTTCTTGTAACCCTAATACTGGTTATACATTACATGCAATGGAACGATTGGACGAAATAACGATTGATTCAGAAATGGTTGCACCAAGTGATTGTTACAACCAATAGATGATTAAAAAAAATATTGGTGCAGGCCGGCTGCCTTTAGTGTCAGAACATGTTAGTACTCATGAAGCCTCAACACAGGTCCCCTAGTGCATTCTGTAGTAAATTTATAAATATCCACTGCTCAAGCACTAAAAAAGTTTTGAACCTTGAATGTGTTGGTTGTATTTGGTGCTCTTAACAAGCCATTCTCAACCAGGGTTCCATGGATCCCTAGAGGTTCTCCAGAGGTTGCCAGGGGTTCCTTGAGCTAAAGCTGATTGACCTCCTATCTGATGGTGCCTGCATAGTTCTGAGGCCAGCACTACTTAGAGCCAGTGGTATGATCATTTTTTTAGCTGTGTCTAATGCCCCGTACACACGGTCGGAAATTCCGACGGAAAATGTCCGATCAGACCATGTTGTCGGAAAATCCGCCCGTGTGTGGGCTCCATCAGACTTTTTCCGTCGGAAAAAATTTGTGAGAAGAATCTCAAATTTTCCGACAACAAAATCCTATTAGACTTTTTCCGATCGTGTGTCGAGAATTCCGACGGACAAAGTGCCACGCATGCTTAGATGAAATTAGCAGACTAAAGCTATTGGCTACTAACGTGAACGTAGTCCCATCGTAACGGACGAACGTCATCACGTTCAGAATGATCGGATTTTCCGATAACTTTGTCCGACCGTGTGTATGCAACACCAGTTTCGGGCAAAGTCCATCAGAAAAAATCAGATGGATTTTGTGGTCGGATTTTCCGACTGTGTGTACGGGGCATAAAAGGGGCATTCTGACCAACACTGTATGTGTGGCATTCTTGCCACTGGCCACCAATGTAAGGGGCCTTTTTCCCAACTGACCACCAATGAATTGGTTTTAGCAGTGGTTCCCCAGACCTGAAAAGGGCACATATTTCAAACAAAAGGCCTGCGGGCCAAATCCGGCCCACCAGGCCTTGTCATGCGGGTCCAGGATCTAACAAATCCCTGCATGCACTCACAGCTGGGACAGATCTCCAGAGTGAAATGATCTCCATGCAAGGCGAGGCAAAGCCGCCTACACAGGGAGGTACTAGAGCTGGGCCAGGTAGTAGAGAGATGCGGCAGCCTAGAACCAGAACAGGGTCCACTTATACTATAACTCAACCATGGATCTGCTTCTTTGAAAGAAAAAAAAATAAAAATCACTTGCATCATAATCAACCTTCATTTCTGGTGGTCCAGCACTATCACACACACATCAGCTGTCTAGTGCAGGTGGAAAGTCAACCAAATAGATGTTCATCTTTTCAAGCAAAAGGCTGCTTGAAGCATTAAGATCTACGCATGTTTGTTTATCATTACAGATATGACCAGGGTTAAGATGTGCAGTCGCAACCGATCCGCAACAGAGACCACTGCTCTGCTGCACCTCTCCCAACCCATGGCGGTGTTCCCTTTTCGTAAGCAAAGTGTAATAAGGTAAAAAGAGAGTTTGGCTCCCCTTGGAATGATTGCAGGTAGGCGGAGCTGGGAACACAGATACAGATTATCTCTCTGATAGTCCTTGGGGCAAAAAAGACACCAGTGGATGGTTAATCACTGGGGCATGTTTAATCAACTGTGCTCACATTTGTGGCATACATTAGAAAATGAGCAATGTCGCCCTTTGCCGTAGGTACAGTACATAGGGTCATTCATTTGAGAGAATTATACAAAAAAAGGGACCAATGTTCCCCAAAGGGGGTCGAAGAACTATGCAATACTTCTGGAAGATTTGTCCCCAACACCATTCACCCCAAAGGATCTCCCCATCTAATGTTCAGAAGACTTGTAGGAAGATGATGATGTGTGGAGGTGACATGATCCCCCCCATCCAGTCGACACAATTATAAGAAAACATTATTACCTCCTCCTTTCTGGGCACACACTCTCCAAGATCACACACCCTCCAGATGGATTCTCACATTGATAGAGCTTTTTCCTGTCCCTATCTGTGGGCTCCATAAAAATGGCCGATGACCCTCTTGCAATGAGAGCTAAACATAAAAAAGCTATTTAAATGTCTTTCCGGTCAACAGGAAATTTTTATAAGGGATACACATTTCAGCTCTGCTATAGTTAAAATACTTATAGCTATAGAAGCAAAGTACAGCAGCTATAATAAATAGCTGCACTACAACAAAATGGCTACTGCCTGAGGACATGTCTTCCTCCTGAACTGGAGACATGTCCTTTCAAATGGCAGACTGTTGCCCTCTAGTGGTGGCTGGAAGAAGCACATCTATGTTCAAGTCTACTCTGGAGGATAAGAAATCACTGTATTGCTAATAATAATCTAAATAATAACACAAGATATAGGTGGACTGGTCATGATCAAAGCTGACGGTTTTTTTTTTGGAACACATTAGTTCATCATAATGGTGTGTATATCTAAACCTGCAGGCGACTGCTTCTGGTAAAGTACTGGATACTGCAGTCTTCTAATGCTGTGAATATTCTGCCCCATCTAAATGTATTTTTCATGTTCTGTATTGATCTGTGTGAGGGTTTCTGGGCCACTGCAATATGTTTACTAATGTGATTTTGGCATCTTCCTCAGTCCCCCCCCCCCCCCCCCAGTTTAGTGCTCGCTATACCCTCACTATTTCTTCCATATTGTCACATACCTGACTGTGGAGCCCCGGTTGACGAGGGTAGCCTCTTGCACAATTCCCATCCAAGCACCCCTGGTAGTGGAGACAGGGACTGCTAGGGCAGTGGAAGGGCACAGGTGCCAGGAAACTAGAAAAGTGAACTGGAGCTTGGGGATACAGGAGTCCTCCCAGTGGGGGTATAGAGCCATAAGCCACGTTCAGTCCTCCCAGTGGCAGTATAGAGCCATAAGTCACGTTCAGTCCTCCCAGTGGCAATATAGAGTCATAAGCTACGTTCAGTCCTCCCAGTGTGGTATAGAGTCATAAGCCACGTTCAGTCCTCCCAGTGGTGGTATAGAGTCATAAGCTACGTTCAGTCCTCCCAGTGTGGTATAGAGTCATAAGCCACGTTCAGTCCTCCCAGTGGCGGTATAGAGTCATAAGCTACGTTCAGTCCTCCCAGTGGCAGTATAGAGCCATAAGCCACATTCAGTCCTCCCAGTGGCGGTATAGAGTCATAAGCCACGTTCAGTCCTCCCAGTGGCAGTATAGAGCCATAAGCCACGTTCAGTCCTCCCAGTGGCAGTATAGAGTCATAAGCTACGTTCAGTCCTCCCAGTGTGGTATAGAGTCATAAGCCACGTTCAGTCCTCCCAGTGGTGGTATAGAGTCATAAGGTATGTTCAGTCCTCCCAGTGGCGGTAGAGTCATAAGCCACGTTCAGTCCCCCCAGTGGCGGTATAGAATCATAAGTCACGTTCAGTCCTCCCAGTGGCAGTATAGAGCCATAAGCCACGTTCAGTCCTCCCAGTGGCAGTATAGAGTCATAAGCTACGTTCAGTCCTCCCAGTGTGGTATAGAGTCATAAGCCACGTTCAGTCCTCCCAGTGGTGGTATAGAGTCATAAGGTATGTTCAGTCCTCCCAGTGGCGGTAGAGTCATAAGCCACGTTCAGTCCCCCCAGAAGTGGTATAGAGTCATAAGCTACGTTCAGTCCTCCCAGTGGCGGTATAGAGTCATAAGCCACGTTCAGTTCTCCCAGTGGCGGTATAGAGTCATAAGGTATGTTCAGTCCTCCCAGTGGCAGTATAGAGCCATAAGTCACGTTCAGTCCTGCCAGTGGCGGTATAGAGTCATAAGCTACGTTCAGTCCTCCCAGTGGTGGTATAGAGTCATAAGCTACATTCAGTCCTCCCAGTGCGGTATAGTCATAAGCTACGTTCAGTCCTCCCAGTGGTGGTATAGAGTCATAAGCCACGTTCAGTCCTCCCAGTGGCGGTATAGAGCCATAAGCCACGTTCAGTCCTCCCAGTGGCGGCATAGAGTCATAAGCTATGTTCAGTCCTCCCAGTGGCGGTATAGAGCCATAAGCAACGTTCAGTCCTCCCAGTGGCGGCATAGAGTCATAAGCTATGTTCAGTCCTCCCAGTGATGGTATAGAGTCATAAGCCACGTTCAGTCCTCCCAGTGGCAGTATAGAGCCATAAGCCACGTTCAGTCCTCCCAGTGGCGGTATAGAGTCATAAGCCACGTTCAGTCCTCCCAGTGGCGGTATAGAGTCATAAGCCACGTTCAGTCCTCCCAGTGGCGGTATAGAGTCAGAAGCCTCATAAATCAATCGTTCAAAGAAGGGATTGTTCCAGGCGCCCTCAAACAAGGCATCATCAAACCCCTGCTAAAGAAACCCAACCTCGACCCACGGGACCCCAACCATCGCAGACCAATTACAAGCTTGAACAACATCTCCAAGATTATGGAGAAAGCGGTAGTACAACAGATACAACGCCACCTGGACACACATACACTCCTGGACCCGCTACAATCCGGATTCCGCCCAGGCCATGGGACAGAAACCGCACTCCTGAAGATATGGGACGATGCCCTCGAAGCAGCGGATGACGGAGATTCATGTCTCCTGGTACTATTGGACCTCAGTGCAGCGTTTGATACTGTGGACCACAATACTCTACTTATCCGCCTCACAGAAGTAGCAGGAGTCACTGGCTCAGATCTGCAATGGTTCGCATCCTTCCTAGGAAATCGCTCTCAGACAGTGAAGCTAGGAGGTTTCACCTCTGAAACCCGGGCAATCTCCTGTGGAGTCCCTCAAGGATCACCCTTGTCGCCAGTGCTCTTCAACATCTACATTCGCCCACTCCTCAAAATCATCAGAAGATCAGACCTCTGCTTCCACTCGTACGCCGACGACACTCAATTATATTTTCGTATCACCGGACAAAAAGACCATCATCAGCAATTAGGAAAATGCCTCACTATGATAGACGACTGGATGACTACTAGCTCCCTCAAACTTAATGAATCAAAAACAGAACTTCTTATTCTACATGCAAATCATAACCCCCGAACCAAGATCCCTTGGACACCCCCCACCATCTTTGGACGGACCATCACCACTAGGACCAAGGCCAAGAGTCTCGGAGTCATTTTTGACTCAGAAATGTCAATGGATGCCCAAATAGGAGCAGTGGTCAGTGGTTCTCACCATCTGCTCCGCCTGCTACGCAGACTCCTCCCCCTCATTCCAAAAGAGGACAAAGCAGTGGTAGTTGGAACGATCATCAATTCTCGACTCGACTATGCTAACTCCCTTTACATAGGATTACCCCAATATCAACTTGCGCGCTTACAACTTATCCAAAACACAGCGGC
The DNA here is from genome assembly GCA_028564925.1 of Lithobates sylvaticus. NCBI lineage: Eukaryota > Metazoa > Chordata > Amphibia > Anura > Ranidae > Lithobates > Lithobates sylvaticus. The sequence goes on along the minus strand of CM053028.1, from coordinate 621,397,052 downwards.
AAGGCTGATAACAGGAAAAAAACCCTGGGAATCCATCTCCCCTTCCCTGAGGAACCTACATTGGCTAAATGTAAGGAGTCGGGTCGCATTCAAGACCCTCTGCCTCACCCACAAATGCGCACATGGAAACGCCCCGCAATACCTTCGCGAGAAAATAAAACACTACACACCGAATCGCAGTCTTCGATCGGCTAATCAAAATCTTCTCCTCATTCCCAAATCCCGCTACAAATCAAAGGGGGAACGGAGATTCGCTGTCCAAGGACCACGGCTATGGAACGCTCTACCAACCGACATTCGCATGGAAGAAAACCACCAGGCCTTCAGGAAGAAACTCAAGACCCACCTCTTCTAGAAGCTCGACAACCAAATGCCAATACAGCGCCTTGAGGCGATTCAGTTCGCATTGTAGCGCTATACAAGTTATTCATTCATTCATTCATTCATTCAAGCCACGTTCAGTCCTCCCAGTGGCGGTATAGAGTCATAAGCCACGTTCAGTCCTCCCAGTGGCGGTATAGAGTCATAAGCCACGTTCAGTCCTCCCAGTGGTGGTATAGAGTCATAAGCCACGTTCAGTCCTCCCAGTGGCGGTATAGAGTCATAAGCCACGTTCAGTCCTCCCAGTGGTGGTATAGAGTCATAAGCCACGTTCAGTCCTCCCAGTGGCGGTATAGAGTCATAAGCCACGTTCAGTCCTCCCAGTGGCGGTATAGAGTCATAAGCCACATTCAGTCCTCCCAGTGAAGCGAACTTGTAAAGCGTGAGCATACCAAGATATTTTGGACAATTTTATGCTCCCAACTTTGTGGGAACAGTTTGGGGATGGCCTCTTCTTGCTCCAACATGACTGCTCACCAGTGCACAAAGCAAGGTCCATAAAGACATGGATGAGCGAGTTTGGGGTGGAGGAACTTGACTGGCCTTCAGTGCCCTGACCTCAACCTGATAAAACACCTTTGGGATGAATTAGAGCAGAGACTGCTAGCCAGACCTTCTCGTCCAACATCAGTGCCTGACCTCACAAATGCGCTTCTGGAAGAATGGTCAGACATTCCCATAGACACACTCCTAAACCTTCGGCCTTCCCAGAAGAGATGAAGCTGTTATAGCTGCAAAGGGTGGACCAACTCAATATTGAACCCTACGGACTAAGACTAGGATGCCATTAAAGTTCATGTGTGTAAAGGCAGGTGTCCCAATACTTTTGGTAATAGTGTCGGTCAATGCATTTAGTGCACTTTATAGTGTGGTCCAGATTGACAACACATTCATTAAATGGGCTGCAGGACGCACTGGACCTTTTTCAGAACACATTGCACAAAAACACACGATACTGCTGTGCCATGCAATTTGGTGCCCGAAAAAAAGCGCTACATTTGCAATCAGCGTTTGAGGTGCTATTACCAATACATTGGCATTCGCATGCAGATCGCAAGTGCAGCATGTTCACCTGAGGTGCGGGAAACCCGCACGCCACGTCACCGCACAGAAGAGTAAATGGACTGTAAACTTTTTTTTTTTTTTTTTTTTTAAATGCAAACACTGTGAGTAAATAGATTTGACCTGATATTAGCCTCTTGCAGAGCAGGGAAGGCGTGTGAGGAAAAGAAGAGCAAAAGCAGCCAATCAGTTCATGTGTTCATGATAAGCATGCTGATAGGGGGAGAGAGCAGAGGGACAGAGAAGTAAGCTATTCATTGTGCTGCTTCTCCAGGCTGGAGAGGATCCTGGAATACTTGGGCTAATAATGTTGGCCTTTAGACTGAGGACATCTAGTGGTAAAAAAAAATAAAATCAATGGATTGAAGTTGAATATTGCAGCAAAAACATTTTTTTTGTTTCTGTATCGTTTTTTCTGTATCGGCTTTTAACCACTTAACGCAAACCGCCATCATTGTACGTCGGTACTTTGGCGCTAAATACCGTTGTTATGGCAGCAGCTGGCTGGCATAACCCCCGGTATTTTCAACAATGGCGGGCAGGTCTCTTTAACCACTTCAGCCCGGACCAATTGGCAGCCAAAGGACCAGGCCCCTTTTTGCAATTCGGCACTGCGTCGCTTTAACTAACAATTGCGCGGTCATGCGACGTGGCTCCAAAACAAAATTGGCGTCCTTTTTTTCCCACAAATAGAGCTTTCTTTTGGTGGTATTTGATCGCCCCTGCGGTTTTTATTTTTTGCGCTATAAACAAAAATAGAGCGACAATTTTGAAAAAAATTCAATATTTTTTACTTTTTGCTATAATAAATATCCCCAAAAAATATATAAAAAAACATTTTTTTTTCCTCAGTTTAGGCCGATACGTATTCTTCTACATATTTTTGGTAAAAAAAATCGCAATTAGCGATTATTGATTAGTTTGCGCAAAAGTTATAGCGTTTACAAAATAGGGGATAGTTTTATAGCATTTTTATTAATATTTTTTTTTTTTATTAGTAATGGCGGCGATCAGCGATTTTTATTGTGACTGCGACATTTTGGCGGACACATCGGACATTTTTGACACATTTTTGGGACATTTGTCATTTATACAGCAATCACTGCTATTTAAATAGCACTGATTCCTATGTAAATGACAGTTGTAGTTAGGGGGTTAACCACTAGGGGGCGGGGAGGAGTCAGAGTGACGTGTTGTGTTTTTTTTTTTTACAGTAGGGGGGCGTGGCTGTACGTCTGACGTCATTGATCGGCGTTCCCGATGACAGGGAACCGCCGATCACTGACAGTCAGTGTAGGAAGCGCGGGGAGAGGTTTGTTTACATAGACCTCTCCCCGTTCTTCAGCTCCGTAACCCGATCGCGGGACACCAGCGGCGATCGGGTCCGCTGGTCCCGCGGCCGTGGTCACGGAGCTCCCGACCGGGTCGCGCGCGCGCGCCCCCCGGGCAGGCAAATTAAAGGGGACGTACGGGTACGTGCTTTTGCCTGCCCGTGCCATTCTGTTGACGTATATCTACAGGAGGCGGTCGGGAAGCGGTTAAGATAAAAGTGGTCTTTGTGGCGGATTCGCCGCAAGATCACTTTTAAATTCTGCCACGCTCCGGTCGTCTCCGCCGCTTACAGGAGCCATCGGTAGCGGCGGAAACTATTGCTTCCTCTCTCCTGACAGGCCTGGAGCCGAGTGAGGGAAAGATGGCCTCTACTCGGCTCCAAAACATTGGATGGCAGAAGCGACGTCAAACGTCAGTCCGCCCAATGGTCTTAAAACGGGAACAAATGTTTTATTGCATTTAAGTGTAAATATGAGATGTGAGGTCTTTTTGACCCCGGATCTCACATCAAAGAGGTCCTGTCATACTTGTTTTCTATTACAAGGGATGTTTACATTCATTGTAATAGGAATAAAAGTGACCTAAATTTTATTTTTATTTTTAAAGGACAGTGTAAAAAAATAAAATAAAAGTAAAATAAATAAGAAAAAAAAAAAACGTATCCCGCTGAGCTCGCACGCAGAGGCGAACGCATATGTAAGTCGCACCCATATATGAAAACTGTGTTCAAACCACACGTGAGGTATCGCTGCGATAGTTAGAGTGAAAGCATTAATTCTTGCAGTCCGTGCGCCTTTACACACGACCCCGCACCTGTGACAGACAGAACATGACCTGGCATTGGACTAGCGTCATGTCTGTCACAGGTGCGAGGTCAGGAGGGCGGGGCTGTGTGTGACGGCGCGTGGACTGCAAATATAATGTAAGCTGATACAGCGGGCAAACCCCGCTCTGTGAACAAGCCAGCTCTCCAATTCCTCCAGGCTATAATGATCCGACCGTCCTCGCTGCACGGGGTAAAGCTGCATGATGGACACAGGTGAGGCTGCATGATGGACACAGGTGAGAGTGCACAGGTGAGGCTGCAATGATGGACACAGGTGAGAGTGCACAGGTGAGGCTGCAATGATGGACACAGGTGAGAGTGCACAGGTGAGGCTGCAATGATGGACACAGGTGAGAGTGCACAGGTGAGGCTGCATGATGGACACAGGTGAGAGTGCACGGGGGAGGCTGCATGATGGACACAGGTGAGAGTGCACGGGTGAGTCTGCATGATGGACACAGGTTAGAGTGCACGGGTGAGGCTGCATGATGGACGCAGGTGAGAGTGCACAGGTGAGGCTGCATGATGGACACAGGTGAGAGTGCATGGTTGAGGCTGCATGATGGACACAGGTGAGAATGCATGGTTGAGGCTGCATGATGGACACAGGTCAGAGTGCACAGGTGAGGCTGCATGATGGACACAGGTCAGAGTGCACAGGTGAGGCTGCATGATGGACACAGGTGAGAGTGCATGGGTGAGGCTGCATGATGGACACAGGTGAGAGTGCACAGGTGAGACTGTATGATGGACATAGGTGAGAGTGCACAGGTGAGGCTGCACGGGTGAGGTTGCACCGGTTGAGGCTGCAATGATGGATACAGGTGAGGCTGCATGGGTGAGGCTGCAATGATGGACACAGGTGAGGCTGCACAGGTGAGGCTACAATGATGGACACAGGTGAGGCCGCAATGATGGACACAGGTGAGGCCGCATGGGTGAGGCTGCAATGATGGACACAGATGAGGCTACAATGATGGACACAGGTGATGCTGCAATGAAGGACATGGGTGAGGCTGCAATGATGGACACGGGTGAGAGTGCACAGGTGAGGCTGCAATGATGGACACAGGTGAGAGTGCACAGGTGAGGCTGCATGATGGACACAGGTGAGAGTGCATGATGGACACAGGTGAGAGTGCACGGGTGAGTCTGCATGATGGACACAGGTTAGAGTGCACGGGTGAGGCTGCATGATGGACACAGGTGAGAGTGCATGATGGACACAGGTGAGAGTGCACGGGTGAGTCTGCATGATGGACACAGGTTAGAGTGCACGGGTGAGGCTGCATGATGGACGCAGGTGAGAGTGCACAGGTAAGGCTGCATGATGGACACAGGTGAGAGTGCATGGTTGAGGCTGCATGATGGACACAGGTGAGAATGCATGGTTGAGGCTGCATGATGGACACAGGTGAGAATGCATGGTTGAGGCTGCATGATGGACACAGGTCAGAGTGCACAGGTGAGGCTGCATGATGGACACAGGTCAGAGTGCACAGGTGAGGCTGCATGATGGACACAGGTGAGAGTGCACAGGTGAGGCTGCATGATGGACACAGGTGAGAGTGCATGGGTGAAGCTGCATGATGGACACAGGTGAGAGTGCATGGGTGAAGCTGCATGATGGACACAGGTGAGAGTGCACAGGTGAGACTGTATGATGGACATAGGTGAGAGTGCACAGGTGAGGCTGCACGGGTGAGGTTGCACCGGTTGAGGCTGCAATGATGGATACAGGTGAGGCTGCATGGGTGAGGCTGCAATGATGGACACAGGTGAGGCTGCACAGGTGAGGCTACAATGATGGACACAGGTGAGGCCGCAATGATGGACACAGGTGAGGCCGCATGGGTGAGGCTGCAATGATGGACACAGGTGAGGCTACAATGATGGACACAGGTGATGCTGCAATGATGGACATGGGTGAGGCTGCAATGATGGACACGGGTGAGAGTGCACAGGTGAGGCTGCAATGATGGACACAGGTGAGAGTGCACAGGTGAGGCTGCATGATGGACACAGGTGAGAGTGCATGATGGACACAGGTGAGAGTGCACGGGTGAGGCTGCATGATGGACACAGGTGAGAGTGCATGATGGACACAGGTGAGAGTGCACGGGTGAGTCTGCATGATGGACACAGGTTAGAGTGCACGGGTGAGGCTGCATGATGGACGCAGGTGAGAGTGCACAGGTAAGGCTGCATGATGGACACAGGTGAGAGTGCATGGTTGAGGCTGCATGATGGACACAGGTGAGAATGCATGGTTGAGGCTGCATGATGGACACAGGTGAGAGTGCACAGGTGAGGCTGCATGATGGACACAGGTGAGAGTGCACAGGTGAGGCTGCATGATGGACACAGGTGAGAGTGCATGGGTGAGGCTGCATGATGGACACAGGTGAGACTGTATGATGGACATAGGTGAGAGTGCACAGGTGAGGCTGCACGGGTGAGGTTGCGCCGGTTGAGGCTGCAATGATGGATACAGGTGAGGCTGCATGGGTGAGGCTGCAATGATGGACACAGGTGAGGCTGCACAGGCGAGGCTACAATGATGGACACAGGTGAGGCCGCAATGATGGACACAGGTGAGGCCGCAATGATGGACACAGGTGAGGCTACAATGATGGACACAGGTGATGCTGCAATGATGGACATGGGTGAGGCTGCAATGATGGACACGGGTGAGGCTGCATGGGTGAGGCTGCAATGATGGACACGGGTGAGGCTGCAATGATGGACACGGGTGAGGCCGCAATGATGGACACGGGTGAGGCCGCAATGATGGACACGGGTGAGGCCGCAATGATGGACACGGGTGAGGCCGCAATGATGGACACGGGTGAGGCCGCAATGATGGACACGGGTGAGGCTGCGTTAGTGGGCACTGCTCACGCTGCACTGATGGACATGTGTGAGGCTGCATTGATGGGCACGGGTGATAAAGTTGTTAAAGTGGAAGTAAACCCCCCTATCATTTTCAGCCAAGGAAGCCGCCATCTTTGCCTCTGTTTAATCTTCAACTGCCACAGTGCTGCACATGTGATCCGTTATGACACCAGCCATTGGATGGTTTGACTGTTTGGTTGAGAGCACAGCCAATGTGCAGTTAGCATTCACGGCATGCCTTTTTTTTGTAGACTGTTAAATCGATGGGTTTACTTCCACTTTAAAGCGGGACTGTACCTGAAATTTTTTTTTTTAAAAGCCAGCAGCTACAAATACTGCAGCTGCTGACTTTTAATAAATGGACACTTACCTGTCACAGGTTCCAGCGATATCGGCAGCAGAGGCCGATCAATCGCTCGGCTCTCTGCTGCTGCCGGCACCATTCTCAGTGAGGGAATCAGGAAGTGTCGCAATGAGAAGCGCCAGCGCTGTCTGCCGGGACACGTGTGCGCCGGAACAGGAAGTGGCGTAAACTCCCGTGGGAGTTTATGCCCGGCAGTGGCCACTTTAGGGTGGAATCCCGCTTTAATATTTATTTGTGTAACAAAATTCTGCATAAAACACTTGTGTCATTTCATGAGAATTTTTTGAGGTCATGTATAGGGGCGGGACAGGGTAGGGGTTTTATTCTCTAGGGTTTCTGGAAAAAAAATTTATATGTGTGTGTGTGTATACAGCCCTCAAATTTTCCACTCGCATTTTGCGAGTGGAAAATTAGGTCTGGCGAGGAGCTGGGCTGCCTGGGAGTGGGGGGTTGGGCACCGCCATCAGGCGGGGATGAATGGGAGCTGTTCTCCCAGAGAAAAAAAAAAAAAAAAAGAGTGTGGAGGAACAGAGAGGGCGGCCGGATCATTGTGGAGGAAGAGAGCCGGTGTCTTGCCGAGAAAGTTCCTCCGGTGGATAAGGACTCCCCTGTACTCCGCAGGCGCTGCGCTTGCGCAGTACGAAGCACAATGAAGCACAACAGAGTTTCAAAAAAATAGCCGAAGCTGAACACAGTCAGCTGTACACGGCACTTGCACACTACATTCTAACCTATGTCCAAGTTCGAGCCCCACCATCCGAGTGGACATAGAGTTAGAATAAAAATATGCCGAGCGCAATGAGGCCGTGCCCGAAGTGTGGCGAGCGTAGCAAGCCCGCAAGGGGCCCTGTTACAGGCGCCGTGTACAGCTGATTTACTGTCTTCTGCTTCGGCTATTTCCGCTGGCTTCGTGCTGCGCCTGCGCAGTACAGGGGGGCCCTTATCCGCCGAGGGGAACTTTCTCGTGTTCACAGAGCATGGCTTGCCCGCTGTATCAGCTTACATTACATTTGCAGTCCGTGCGCCTTTACACACAGCCCCGCCCTCCTGACCCCACAACTGACAGACAGAACATGACCTGGCATTGGACCGGCGTTCTGTCTGTCACAGGTGCAGGGTCAGGAGGGCGGGGCTGTGTGTAAAGGCGCACGGACTGCAAATGTAATACAGCTGATACAGCGGGCAAGCCATGCTCTGTGAACAAGCCAGCTCTCCTCTTCCTCCACGCTATAATGATCCAGCCCCCCTCTCTGTACGGGGTAAAGCTGCAGGATGGACACAGGTGAGGCTGCGCGATGGACACAGGAGAGAGTGCACGGGTGAGGCTGCAATGATGGACACAGGTGAGGTTGCATGGTTGAGGCTGCACTGGTGAGGCTGCAATGATGGACACAGGTGAGGTTGCATGGTTGAGGCTGCACTGGTGAGGTCGCAATGATGGACACGGGTGAAGCTGCATGGGTGAGGCTGCAATGGTGGACACGGGTGAGGCCGCAATGGTGGACACGGGTGATAAAGTTGTTAATATTTATTTGTGTAACTTAATTCTGCATAAAACACTTAAGTGTCATGTATAGGGGCGGGGCATGGTAGGGGTTGGGCGGGGAAACTTGTAATTTTGATATATATATATATATATATATAATAAATAAACATGTTCTAGCAAAAAAAAAAAAAAAAAATGGATTTTAACTTTTAAACAATAAGTGGCAAAAAAGAGGATCGGTCCTTAAGTGGTTGATTTGTATCTTGTTATTTAATTTACCCGCGGGTGTGGAAGCAATTGGGCCGCCTGAATGCATCCACCTGACAAATGAGCAGCAAAGCCTAAATGTAAAAAATAAAAATAAATACCTGCATGTCCCGGGCGATACAAATCGTGCATCCCTGCGACAATGAATGAGCTGACAAAAGCCCAGGTGCCAGGACGTCATTTCTAGTCGCCATGGCAACCTGGGATTTGTCAAGCCCTGCTCTAACGTCACACCCAAAGCAAACCGATAATAAAAAGCAGACAATGTACATTATGAATAAAAGATAAAATTCTGCATTTTTAGAAAGGCCATGAATTTATTAGGTTGACATCATAATGACATTTTCAAAAGATAACAAAAATCTTGGAGATGGACAGTATGCACATAGGTTTTCACCATCACATAAATTAAAATCATAATAATAAAAAAACACACCAGAAATTGATAAACTATATGGTCAAAATTGTGTGTGGATCAATACACCTATCTATAAGCCAAAAGTATGTGGCCACCCCTCCAAGTTATTGAGGTCATGCGTTTGTCGTGAAGGGTTCTGCTAAAGAGTACGTAAACCCATTTCATATTCCTGATATGTGCCTGCTGTACCATGAAAAAGCATTCTGTTCTCATTGTATTGCTCCATGGTGTTCGTGACAGTTCCTCTGCTTTCCTATTAAAAACTGACCACACTAGGCATGAAAGAACAGCGTGGTCAGTTTTCTAGCTGTGCTGGGAACTCAGCCTGCTCTCCTCAGACTCGTCCTGACATGCCCCTCCTGCACAGCCATTCACTGGGAAGCTCAGTGTGATGCAATTTCTCCTCCACCAGCTCTCTATGCAGAGGGAATGTGATCACTTATAAAAAAAATATATATATTATTATAAATACAGTTTTTTTGGTATCTATACAGAAATGTGCTGCCTTTCATTTCTATTTTAAACTGAATGGGTTGTTTCACAAGGTTTAGACCCCTTTCACACTGGGGCAGTTTTCAGGTGTTTTTCCAGGCGCTTTAGCTTTAAAAAAGCCTCATCTGCAATCCCAATGTGAAAGCCCAAGTGCTTTAAGAGCCCTTTCACACTGCCAGCGCCCAAAAAACGCTTGTAAAGCCCCGCTTAAACTAGCAGTGCTTTACCAGCGTTTTTCAAGCTCTAGTGGTGCGCTTTTAACCCCTGCTAGTGGCCAAATAAAGGGTTAAAAGCGCCCACAAAGCGCTGCTGCCAAAGGCACTTTTCGGGCGTTTTGCAGGCGATTCCCATTGATTTCAATGGGAAGGGGCGCTTTAGGAGCGGTGTATTCACCACTCCAAAAGCGCTGCAAAGAAGCTGCTTGCAGGACTTTTTTTGACCCCTGCCAGCGCAGCGCCTCATGTGAAAGCTCTCGGGCTTTCACATTGGGATTGCAGTTGCGGCTTCTTTCAGGCGCTTTTTTTTTTTTTTAACGCTAAATACCCCAGTGTGAAAGCACTCGGGCTTTCACATTGGGATTGCAGATGAGGCTTCTTTCAAGCGCTTTACAGTCGCTTTTTTTAACGCTAAAGCGCCTGAAAAATGCCTAAAAAACGTGCCAGTGGGAAAGGGGTCTTAGACAACTGTGCGCTTCCAACCACGTGGCAACAGTTTGGGGAAGGTTCTTTTCTGTTCCAGCATGACTGCGCCCCTGTGTACAAAGCCAGCTCCATGAGGATCCCTGAATAGTTTGGTGGGGAGGAATTTGAGGGGTCTGCACAGAACCTTCACCTTAAAGGGTAACTCCACTTACATACAATTGTGACAACTCACATTGTAATTGAATGTTATTAAAAATGACCTTTCCTTTTCAATCTGCAGCGCTGTCATTTTCTGTAAATTGAAATGCAATATGGCTACCTGGAGGTGTTCTGTATAAAGAATGTGTCCAGAACATCCCCCAGGAAACATTTCCTGCTTGTGCGATTGGCTCACTGATTTTCCCAGAAGTCTGAACTAAGATACAAGTCAGAATTTTGGCATCCCCTGCAACAAAAATGTCATTTTTGGTGAGATACTCTCAATAGGAAATAATGTCTAAAAGGGATGCAGCAACTTTCCTCATTAGAGCCCTAATTCTGCAGCAGATGGGTTGATAATTATGAAAACACTCCCATTAGACTCACTTAGCACAGAGGAACAAACAGGGATTTCTTCAGAATACCAAAAAGGAAGGAATTTGCATTAAAAGGATGTTAAAATCCTTGCAATGTACATAGATCATCCCATTCCCATGTTAGCCGTCTTAATTAGTACTACTGAAGTCGTTTCAACTTTACAAAAGATTCTTGTACTATTGCAAGGCGACTTCTTTTGCAATCATTTTTTATTATGGTTATAAACCATACAGATATAAAACCATGCAATACAGTATAGAAAAGTACCAGTACATGATACCATTAGTGACATACACCCTTGGTCACTAAGGAACCGGTATAACAAAATTTTAATGGACATTTAACAGTGGATGTAAACCCCCCAATTTTTCTTTTTTTCATGTCATAATGTAGAGAATACGATTTCCTTTCATTTGAGCCCAGTCTTGCCACATAGATTTACTCGAGGCCTGAGAAATCCTCTTTTTATTGTTCAGTTAGAGAAATCTTGACAAAGTCTTGAAAACTTTGTCAAAAACGCCCCCTTGCTGTGAGTGACAGGTGATTTACATATCTCATGCACTAGCCTGAGACAGGTTATCATCAGATCACTGGATGTTCTACTCTGCCCAGCACTGACTACATACATATCCCCTAAATCCCTTGTCTGTCTATAGTCTGCTGACTGTTCACTGCATCCCATGATGAGAAACATCCAGTCAAAACACAGTAAAGCTGGAGAGGAGGGGGATGTGAATTGTGAACTTTTTACACAGGATGTGCCTGTCTCAGGCTAGTGCATGAGATATGTAAATCACCTGTCACTCACAACAAGGGGCGTTTTTGACAAAGTTTAAGACTTAGAGAAATCTTGACAAAGTCTTGAAAACTTTGTCAAAAACGCCCCTTGCTGTGAGTGACAGGTGATTTACATATCTCATGCACTAGCCTGAGACAGGCACATCCTGTGTAAAAAGTTCACAATTCACATCCCCCTCCTCTCCAGCTTTACTGTGTTTTGACTGGACTTTGTCAAGATTTCTCTAACTGAACAATAAAAGAGGATTGCTCAGGGCTGGAGTAAATCTGTGTGGCAAGACTGGACTCAAATGAAATCTTATTCTCTACATTATGACATAAAAAATAAAATAAAAAAATAATTCCTATATTAATGCGATTTGGATCCGACATTACAGGAAGATTACCCAGGCATACCCGAAGGTCGCATCAAAGTAGTACTCAAGTCGCCAGGAGGTCGTCTGGCCAAGTCGCGCCGTAATTCACGTGACTTTCAGGTCGCAGTAATGTGAACCAAGATAAACTCTACTGAGAACTTTTAGGATGAACTCAAGTGCAGAGTGTGAGCCTGGTTTTCATCAAACATCAGTACCTGATCTCACAAAATGTTCTTCTAGCTAAATGGGTACAAATCCCAACAGGCACCCAGCACAATATTGTAACATCCTCCACTATTCTGGGAAGGCTTTCCACATCAGCAGAAGGGCAACTTCATATTAATGTCCATGTTTTTTTTTTAACGGGATGGTCAACATCCTCATGTAGGTGTGATGGTTAGGTGTCCACACATTGTATTTCGGCTATTGTCAGATGTCGTTCTGATAAATTCCTTACTATTTTCTTATTCCTCATGCCTGACGAAATTTCCAGCCTGACCACCTCACATGTCCCTCTTCCTTTTTCATTCTTTATAATATAAACTGAAAATGTTAAAAGACGATGAAAGCCAGCTTGCTATGGATGTTATTGGGAAGTGGGGGGGATAGATGTGGAAGCAAGTCCAAACATAATTTTCCCCAAGCGACACTCCTGAAAAAATGGCTGTAGTAATGACCATTGGCTGGAAACCGTAGATAATCTGAGTGTAGAAATGTCATCAGCACACCAAGGATTCCCCAAAAGGGCCCAAAGCTTTATTCACATGGTCACACGTTACACATATGCCGTATGTGTACCATGTGAATACAGCTTTGGACCCTTTTGAGGAATCCTTGGTGTGCTGATGACATTTCTACACTCAGATGTGAAAGCAAATCTGACAGTAATGCCTCCTGATTTGAATGGGTCTACCTGGTCTGGCCATGGGCTAGGAAGGCAAAGAATCCACACGTTTGTGCCCCCTAGAAGTTGGTTGCCTCTTAGTATCACTTGGGTGTGGGAACAAGCACATGGCCACGGTACTAAAGCTTTTTCTGCACTGAGCCTCTTTAGGCTAGGCCTTTTGGTCAAGTTAGGGGCATTTTTGGTTACCCGTCCTCAGGGCCTAGCCTATGTAAGGTAGAGCTGCACGATTAATCGAGAGAAGATCGCAATTTCGATTCACCCCCCCGCGCAATCTCCAGGCTGGATGACCCGCAATTTTCAGTCTATCCCCGCCGGTTCCACGTAACCAGCGTGGAACACAAATGGCGGCTATTGGAACTGACATCAGTCATCAGCGATGTGAAATGTGGGTGGACATGGGGCGGGCTGAAGGTGTCGCTGTCGGGCTGGTTTCCCCCCTGGCTCTCATCGGAACTCTGCCTCTCCAGTCCTCTGCACTGCCGCTCCTCCTCCTCTAGCCTGAATGCAAATCATGCTTCTACCGTCCCCGCACAATATAGCGCCCAGCCTTCGCCCAGATGATCTACAGGTGAGCCGAGTACCACAAAACCGGGGGGGGGGGAGGGGGGAGGGGCACGTGTACTGCACAATGCCTTATTTTTATTATTACAATCATTGTATGGAGTCTGTCCCTGGACAAAGCAGCATGCAAACAGTCCTCATTGTAGTGTAACAGTGCAGATAGGTCATAGTCCTATGAAGAGGTCCTGATTTCCTGGGAGCCGTGATAACCCATGGCAGTGTCCCCACAAATATCCACTTCCTGAATGTTCTACCCACATCTATCAACCTCTATACACTGATATCGTGATCTATATACTCTGATCTCATCCACAATCTATATACACTGATATCCTATATTATAATGAATATTACCCACCACAGTCTGAGTCCGCTTGCTAGTGCTACCGTACCCATATTATGAATATTACCACAGTCAGCTACCCAGAGTCTATTTTTTGAGAATCGGGAGAGAATCGCAATCTTCATTCTAAGCAAAAGAATTGCGATTCTCATTTTTCCCAGAATCGTGCAGCTCTAATGTAAGGGCACTTATTTTATCTTCACGTTTGTCATTGCACTTTTGTCCGTGTTTCCTTTTCTCACTATAATGGAGGGTGTGGGTCCTCTGGCCTATCCTGGAATCTGGGGGGAGGAGGTGTGGCCATTAGGTTTCTTCCTGCCCTGAACCGGAGTCTCTCTTCAGGCGAGCCCCTCACCTAGTACTCGTTGGTCGGCTTCAGCTGACCCCGAGGAGAGTGGTCAGACAGGACTTTTGGCTAGGTGGTCAAAGTTGAGCCGGGGGGGGGGGTCAGGGTAAGGTCCTACTCCTTTGGGGTGGCTGGACAAGTAATGCACCCTTAAAGTGGTTGTTATCCCTTACATACACCCAATAAAGAGACTGGCCTCAGGTGATGCACAGAGATTAAACAAATCCTCCCTGTTCAGCAGCCAGAAACAGAGAGAGGAAGCCCTTCCAAAGGTATTAGGACTCCCTCCAATGTGGCAGTGCCAAGTGCCTGAATTACCAATCACCCTTATGTCACGTGCTCCTCCATATCTGGAAGTACCAAACAAAGCAGTGGTGGAACTAAAGGGAGGCGAGTAGGAACCTGTTGGAGCCACCTATATAATAAAATTCTGCATTAGCTAAGAAGTAATAAGCATCTTTTCTTTTGATAAGAAAATAGAGAGTAAGCTCCACTGAGCAGAGACCTCTTTACTTAATTTTTCTCATGTTTCCGTCTAGTGTTTGTAATTCAAATACTTTCATTACCTATTGTAAAGCACTGCATCGAATGTCAGCACTTAAAACAAAAAAACAAACAGATCTAGTTGAATTATGTAGGATTACAATAAACTACAGTATCCACTGCCTAGGAAGCGAATAGGAAACCAATTCCTGTTATATTTATTGGCCTGCCCTAATGAGACTACTGCCTACCAACATGCAGCTGAAAGCACAAAGGTAAGAGGGCAATTTCAGCATGGGTAATAACATGAAACAGACAAAGATCTGCCTGTACTCAGGTGTCACATTCCGATATGGATGCTTCTTGTCCCCCATGAGAGCTGAGATGCGTCATCAGGTAAGATTTTTTTGAAAAGCGTTTGCCACATTCGGAACATGAATATGGGTGATGGCCCGTGTGGACTCTTGCATGGCTGGCTAAGTTGGATCTACTGGTAAAGCCTCTCCCGCACTCGGTGCAGGAATACGGGCGTTCGCCGGTGTGGATCCTCTCGTGTTCCGTGAGACAAAACCGCACAGCGAAACACTTTCCGCATTCCGCACAGGAATATGGCTTCTCCCCTGTGTGAAACCTCTTGTGTCTGATCAGGTGATCACTCCGGAAAAAGCATTTCCCACATTCAAGACAGGCGTATGGCTTCTCACCTGTGTGGGATCTCTGATGTAGGACAAGATACTGACTCTGCGAGAAAGCCTTCCCGCATACAGGACAGGAGTAAGGCTTCACTCCTGAGTGTGCTTTCTGGTGCCTATTAAGCAGCGCTCTCTGGCTATAACATTTCCCGCACTCGGGGCACGCGTACGGCTTCTCCACTTTGTGACATTTCCGGTGTATAACCAGTTCTATCCTCTCAGGAAAAGACTGGCCACAGTCGGAACACACATAGGTTTTAGACCCTTTGTGACGATTGATGGACTCAAGATCAGGTAACCTCCTGGAAAATGTAGAGGAATCAGATGACGGATCTGCGCTGTGAAGTGCTGAATGATCCAAATTTTCTTTGGAGGAACTAGGTGTGATACCATCATCTTCAGTTTCACCACCTGGAGAGATAATAGAACATTGGTCAATCATGGTAATCACATAATTTTTATACCGACCAACACCAGAAATGACTGCTGGACACATGGCTACAGCACCTGTGTTGCAAGTAGGTGTGTGCAATCATGGTGCCTGTGCGAACACACACACACAAGGTATTGATGCTAAATGACTTAAAAGAGAAGTATGGCCAAAGTTTTGGGTCTCTTCTGCACTTATTTCTGCTCTCCTGTGATCCAGATTCAGCAGACAGTGGGCTAAGGTCCTGTATCAGCGGACATTGCCGAGGTGCTCCAGGCTCTGGAAGAATCCCGACTGTAAGAGTAGATTTAGAGCTGTGTCTAAATCTTCCTAGCCTCTGAAGCCCAATCTGAATTTGGATCATGCCCTAGATGCCAATGACAGGCAGCAAAGAAGGGATGTGACACCCCCTCACCGACTGTTTAAAACACCATTTTTGCTGATGAACAGGAAGTTTGTGGCGCTTCTCCATTTACCTGAATTTGCAGCGTTTGGTGGGCTTGATACCCGCTGATCGCTACAAGTCAGATGAACTTTGCTGTGAGCGTGAAGCGAACAATCACGTCCCCAGCCTGTAAATACCCCTGTCCACTGCCTATTGCAGCATAAGGGGGGGGGGGGGTGAGAGTGTTTGGTGGGTGGCATAAAAGAGACTCAGCCGCAAGTTTAAACAAGGCCTAATGTCAGGATTCACCCAGATGTCTGAGCCTGCCACTCCACAATCCATCGCTCCAGTGAGCGCTGGAGGGGCAAAGCAGAGAGCTGATGACTAGTAGTCACCGTTCTCTGCTCAGTGAAAACCGAAAACTGGGTGATCAGTAGTCACGTGATCTCGGTTTTAGAGTCAACAGGGGACTGCTGCTGCAGCCATATAGGTGAGTATGTAGGTTTGTTTTTTGATTTCCCACACTTCTCCTTTAATTTTTAGTTAAAGCCTAGCGTGACTCAGGGTCAAGTCTTTACAGATGATATTCCGTTACTGACCCTGCTTCATTTCCTGACCTGCATTTCAATTTTCCTGCACGGACTTCTGCAAATCTTGCATTTGCTAGTGAACCTGTCTCCAATTTGGTATATTTGCTGTCTGCCTATTAAGAACTCAGGCTTACTCTGTGATTCAGCTCCTGTCCTCATCTTTTTTTTGTTGACTGGACTCTGCATACTCTTCCTGACCTTGCTTCCATATGCTACAGGTCTACCATTGACTCCAGTCTACCCTGCTGTGATGGTTCTACTGTTGAACCAGGATAGTGTCCTAACCTCCTCGACTGTCTGCTGACTTCAACAGCCACGTCCTAAACAAGTGCCTACGCCTCACTGCTGACCCTGGTTGTTCTATTCCCCATAAGCAACTCTCTGCAGCATTCGTACCCCTCCTGTACCTCAACGCCAGCTGTTAAACCATCAAGAATCTTTTGGCTGGAGAAGCAAAAGAGGTTTCTTCAGCTTGTTCTCCTGTCAGCTACATTAAGAAGGAGGTTTGCTCTGGAAAAGGAAAATTAAAAAAAAAAGTAAGTAGCTACAAATTCCATAGCTACTGACTTTCCTCAAGCGCTAAAACATGTGGATCTGAAAAAGTAGTGTAAGATGACCAAGGGAAGTGGATCTCATCCCAGGACCAGTGCAGCTGACCAGTAATGGAAATATGGCATAAACAAAACAACCGGATGGACAGCTCAAGCTGGAGGTATGCCTGCAGAGTGGTGTGAGCCATCCAGGAGAGGAGGCTGAAGAGGCTGTCAAAGCTCATGCGTGCAAAACACTTTGTCAGGTCAACAGACGAGCCTCTGTTCCACGCTGGTAATGGGCTTCCACCTTCCAGTTGGAACCGCGCAGTCGCGTCATCCAGGTGCGCCGACCCCTCGGGTTGGCTTCCCTGAAGGCTCACAGCTACATTTCTCCACAAAGAGGCACGATTCCTCAGCCTCCTCTCCCAGACAACTCCCACCACTCTGCAGCGACTAGCAGGCACACCTCCAACTCACGCCCGCGCTTCACGGTCCCCCCGGTTATCCTTCCCCCCCAACCAGTCTTCCACATGTACACCATGGACACTGGCGCCTCTCCATGCTACATTGGCTAGTTTGCAGAAGGATGTTAACCCCTGAATACCCACGGGAACAAGTGCGGTATTGTTTCCCCTTTCAATCTAATTAATTTTATCTCACGCTTTTAACTATTATTTTTGCTCATTGAGGAATAAACACTTGTCTTTCTCCATGACATCACTGACTCTTGCGATTCTTCCCATTTAAACATCCAGTCTACTGAACGCTGTCCATCTGGTTGTTGACTTTTAAAAAAATGAGACTTACCTGTTCGGGGATCCAGCGCCGTCCTCACCCAGCCTAGTTCTTCACTATGGTATAGTATGTATCTCTGCGCTTGCCTGGTGAATAAATAGGGCTAATGGAATACTGCGGCAAAGCACTGATAGGAACTATCGGATCCCAAGGAATTAAGGTAAGGTAAAGAGGTAGTGCTGCGCTGTATAATAAAGCTGTAGAGACTAAGGTATATTAAATAGGTATGCACACAAGTAAGTGCTGATTATGCAGAAGATAGTGGGTGGTGTGAATTTTTTGCTTAAATCACATAAAATCGCATAAACGTGACATAGCTTAAAATTGCATAAAATTGCATGAAATCGCATAAAACATCATATTCAAAGGATAAATCCGTGAAAGGTGTGAATTTTTGTGCATAAATCACATAAAATCGCATAAACGTGACATAGCTTAAAATTGCATAAAATCGCATAAAACATCATATTCAAAGGATAAATCCGTGAGAGGTGTGCAGAGGTGTATCAAGTGAGAATGATGTGGGTGAATCACATAAAATCATATAAAAATGACATCTCTTAAAATTGCATAGAAACGCATAAAAATCGCATAAAGTTGTATCAAGCGTCACATTAAAATAAGGTGAATCTGTGATGGGCGTGCATAGAGTGCTGCGGTCAAGTACAAGTGGTTAAAAAATATGACACATAAAATAGTCGCAATAAAAATTGCATCGGTGCATAAAACCAACTAGGTGGATAAGGATGTGTAAAAGGTAAGCATAGCCAGAAAAATTGAATACAATCAATAAATAAGTAATGCAAAAGTGCAAGAACAGTCCGTGGGGGTGAGCCCTTTCCTAGTGTGGGCAAAGTGTGGTTTGCTATGGCGCTGGTGACAAATCCTGGTGGGGTATAACGGTATCGGTGCTGGTGGTTATTGTGACCAGTAGCTGCAGGTGGTTCCTGATCTTCCTTGGAATATAGTAATGGATGTACCCTTACCTTACCGCTGTAAGGTAACAGCGTGTATATGTGTTAGCTGGTTCTCAATGGGGCTTCTGTGTCCTATGGCGGGCGGCTCCCTTTAAATCCAGGTGTTTGGGCGTCTCTTTTACTGGGGTGTACGCTCTAGTTCAGGTGTATGTGTCTCGCAAAAATGGATAAGGAGACACATACACCTGAACTAGAGCGTACACCCCAGTAAAAGAGACGCCCAAACACCTGGATTTAAAGGGAGCCGCCCGCCATAGGACACAGAAGCCCCATTGAGAACCAGCTAACACATATACACGCTGTTACCTTACAGCTGTAAGGTAAGGGTACATCCATTACTATATTCCACGGAAGATCAGGAACCACCTGCAGCTACTGGTCACAATAACCACCAGCACCGATACCGTTATACCCCACCAGGATTTGTCACCAGCCCCATAGCAAACCACACTTTGCCCACACTAGGAAAGGGCTCACCCCCACGGACTGTTCTTGCACTTTTGCATTACTTATTTATTGATTGTATTCAATTTTTTTGGCTATGCTTACCTTTTACACATCCTTATCCACCTAGTTGGTTTTATGCACCGATGCAATTTTTATTGCGACTATTTTATGTGTCATATTTTTTAACCACTTGTACTTGACCGCAGCACTCTATGCACGCCCATCACAGATTCACCTTATTTTAATGTGACGCTTGATACAACTTTATGCGATTTTTATGCGTTTCTATGCAATTTTAAGAGATGTCATTTTTATATGATTTTATGTGATTCACCCACATCATTCTCACTTGATACACCTCTGCACACCTCTCAC
The DNA here is from genome assembly GCA_028564925.1 of Lithobates sylvaticus. Taxonomy (NCBI): domain Eukaryota; kingdom Metazoa; phylum Chordata; class Amphibia; order Anura; family Ranidae; genus Lithobates; species Lithobates sylvaticus. Next base: position 621,377,294 of record CM053028.1, on the reverse strand, counting down.
GGATTTATCCTTTGAATATGATGTTTTATGCGATTTTATGCAATTTTAAGCTATGTCACGTTTATGCGATTTTATGTGATTTAAGCAAAAAATTCACACCATCCACTATCTTCTGCATAATCAGCACTTACTTGTGTGCATACCTATTTAATATACCTTAGTCTCTACAGCTTTATTATACAGCGCAGCACTACCTCTTTACCTTACCCTAGTTCTTCACTAGCCTTTGGGTTCCCGATGCCGTCATCCTAACTGTGGGCAGCCGGCTGTCCACTGCACAAGCGTGAATGGTTCTGCAGTCTTCTGGGACCTGTGACATGTCCCAGAAGACTGCGGGGAGACAGGGGGGAGGGTAGGTAATCCAAGCACAAGTGGGAGCGGGTACCTGTTAAAACTAGGAGCCCACTACCACGCAAAAAAAAAAAAAAAAGAAGGACATGCCAAATGTGGCAGGGGAGGAGAACTTAAAGAAGAACTCTACCTTTCCACACACTTCACCAAGCTAGCCCAAATGAACCTCACAAACCTGTGAGGCCGTTGGATGTGCGGTATAAATTGTATGTAGCAGCGGCTACATACAGCACTGGGTTCTGGGTTCGAGCTAAGACTCACTGTCTCATACCTGGAACATGGAAGTCTACCTCAACGCCGCTCAGAGCAAGCAATGTATGCTATCAATGAATACAAAGCTTCTTCTGATTGGCCAAGTCAGAGCTTGTGACATCATCAGCCCGCCTCTCTGACTCATGCAGAGGAAGGTCCAAATGAACTACGTAAAGTGTGTGGAAAGATGAGGTCTTCTTTACCCAAAAGGGGAAGTTGCGCTTTAAATGATACTACATTACCTGGTGGCCAGGGGCGTAACTAGAAATCACAGGGCCCTATAGCAAAATGTTTAATAGGCTCCCCCGCTCCCACAAAAAAATGGCGGGGCTTAAAGAAAAGAAAAAAGGGAAAGAAAAGGAAAGGAAAGAAAAGAAGGAAAGAAGCCCAGATCCTACACCACAATAGCAATATATGTATTCCAGAAAGTTTAACAATCAACAGATAAAGATACTTCAAACACCTGGTGTTAGCGCTGCAATAATCCTCACCTGTGCCCTATGTAGTGTGGTCTGCCCGTGCCCAATACTGCCTCACCTGTGCCCAATGCAGCGTGGCCTGCCCGTGCCCAATGCAGCGTGGCCTGCCCGTGCCCAATGCAGCGTGGCCTGCCCGTGCCCAATGCAGCGTGGCCTGCCCGTGCCCAATGCAGCGTGGCCTGCCCGTGCCCAATGCAGCGTGGCCTGCCCGTGCCCAATGCAGCGTGGCCTCGCCCGTGCCCAATGCAGCGTGGCCTCGCCCGTGCCCAATGCAGCGTGGCCTCGCCCGTGCCCAATGCAGCGTGGCCTCGCCCGTGCCCAATACTGCCTCACCGGTGGCCAATGCAGCGTGGCCCGGTGGCCAATGCAGCGTGGCCCGGTGGCCAATGCAGCGTGGCCCGGTGGCCAATGCAGCGTGGCCCGGTGGCCAATGCAGCGTGGCCCGGTGGCCAATGCAGCCTCGCCCGTGCCCAATGCAGCCTCGCCCGTGCCCAATGCAGCCTCGCCCGTGCCCAATGCAGCCTCGCCCGTGCCCAATGCAGCCTCGCCCGTGCCCAATGCAGCCTCGCCCGTGCAGTGGAAGAAGCGAGCCAGTGGCGGAACTACCGGGGAGGAGGAGGAATGCATACTGCAGCCCTCAAATGGCTATTGGCGAGCGTGGGGCTGCCACAGAGTGGGGGGGGGGGGGGGGGGCGAGCACCGCCCGCACGGTCCCCCAGCCAGGGAAAGTGAGGAGAGGAAGAGGCGAGCTGTCCGTATAAGCAGAGAGCTGTAATAGCTTTCATTTGAATGTCCTGTGGTCCCGGGGCTCACCGTCGCATGTCCCGCATTGGACCGGTGTTCTGTCCGGCAGTATGCATTCCTCCTCCTCCCCATGGGCCCCTCTCGGCTGCGGGCCCCATAGCGGCCGCGTGGGTCGCTATGGCGGTAGTTCCGCCACTGCTTGTGGCACTGTACAACCCGTTCCAGAAATCAGTATATCATGGGGTGTATATTCATTGGTTTTCCTTAACAAAAAGCACAGGGACTACGGCAGCAACAGAACAACAAGAATTTGGAACTGTACTTTCTGGATTTATTACTCACCTGTGCTGATCACTGGAGACATATTCTCCTCCTTAATCTTTACATGTACTTCCTCCTCCTCCTCATCATCTTCCTCCATTTCGTCATTTGTTACTAGAGTGTCACAAGCTGAACGATGGGCAGCAGAACACGACTGATCAGAAAAACTCCTACCATGTGGATCAGGTGACAGATTGGCAAAACAAAGTACCGAACTGACATCTGGAATTATGGGGTCTTCTTCTATGGAGTTTATAGGAAAATTATCATCATTACTTGCACCAGGAAGGGGGATCCGAGGACGCTTTTGTGTGGCACATGCTTTATATCTCCCGTCTGGAGGAAATAAGAACAGTTTTACAGATCCATAAAATGTATAAAGAAATTTAGTCAATTTTCATCACAATAATTCTAATTATAGATAACAGGTAAGCAGGATGCATCGTATGGTGGCAGGTGACAATCTGTAACTCTTCAGTAATTGGCGTTTATTACTCACCTGTGCTGATCTCCAATGGAAAGTCCTCCTCTTTAATCCTTAAATCTCCTTCTTTGTCCTCAACTCTGACCTCTGTCTGAGTGGCTCGGGTGCCTGTGAATAAAGTTGAGAGTAAAGTCCCCTCTACTGAGATGAGAGACCCCCAGAGTCCGGTCACATCTCTGCCAGAGTCTAAAAGAGGCTACTGTGTCCTTACACCTAGGAAGGTTTTCCTACACCCAAATCTTCCTTTGCTGTACGGCTACACTTAGTCTGCTGCTCTTGGCTTCCATTGACATCTACAGGAACCTAGCTACTGTGGAACCCAGCTTGGCCTTCCTTGGCTTCCATTGACATCTACAGGAACCTAGCTACTGTGGAACCCAGCTTGGCCTTCCTTGGCTTCCATTGACATCTACAGGAACCTAGCTACTGTGGAACCCAGCTTGGCCTTCCTTGGCTTCCATTGACATCTACAGGAACCTAGCTACTGTGGAACCCAGCTTGGCCTTCCTTGGCTTCCATTGACATCTACAGGAACCTAGCTACTGTGGAACCCAGCTTGGCCTTCCTTGGCTTCCATTGACATCTACAGGAACCTAGCTACTGTGGAACCCAGCTTGGCCTTCCTTGGCTTCCATTGACATCTACAGGAATCTAGCTACTGTGGAACCCAGCTTGGCCTTCCTTGGCTTCCATTGACATCTACAGGAATCTAGCTACTCTGGAACCCAGCTTGGCCTTCCTTGGCTTCCATTGACATCTACAGGAATCTAGCTACTGTGGAACCCAGCTTGGCCTTCCTTGGCTTCCATTGACATCTACAGGAACCTAGCTACTGTGGAACCCAGCTTGGCCTTCCTGTTTCTGGAAGAGCTGAAAGATTGACGGACCAGCGTGAGGCTGACTAATTACCATGTTACCACAGGCCCATATGCTGGAAATCCTTTGTGGAAGCGTGTCCTGCTGTGAGAGGATTCACCTCCAGAGGCTGCCATACACTATATTACAAAAAGTATTGGGACACCTGACTTTACATAAACTTTGATGGCATCCCAGTCTTAGTCCGTAGGTTTCAATATTGAGTTGGCCCGCCCTTTGCAGCTATAACACCTTCAACTCTTCTGGGAAGGCTGTCCACAAGGTTTAGGAGTGTGTCTATGGGAATGTTTGACCATTCTTCCAGAAATGCATTTGTGAGGTCAGGCACTGATGTTGGACGAGAAGGTCTGGCTCGCAGTGTCCGCTATAGTTCATCCCAAAGGTGTTCTATTGGGTTGAAGTCAGAACTCTGTGCAGACCAGTCAAGTTCCTCCACTCGCTCATCCATGTCTATATGGACCTTGCCTTGTGCACTGGTCCAAATGATTTGGTGGAGGGGAGATTATGGTGTGGGGGTTTTGCTTTTCAGGGGTTGGGTTTGGCCCCTTAGTCCCAGTGAAGGGAACTCTTAAGGCGTGAGCATACCAAGACATTTTGGACAATTTAATGCTCCCAACTTTGTGGGAACAGTTTGGGGGATGGTCCCTTGCTGTTCCAACATGACTGCGCACCAGTGAGCAAAGCAAGGTTCATAAAGACACGGATGAGCAAGTTTGGGGTTGAGGAACTTGACTGGCCTGCACAGAGTCCTGACCAAGGCAAGTGGTTAAATAAATGTTTTTAATAACCACTCTACTCCATATGTAATAACCACTCTGTCCATATGTTAAGAAGATTATCTAGCAGCAGAAAATTTGACATAAGAGCTACATCAGTAACCTAATCTCAAAATACCAACCTAATCATTCTCTTCGTTCCTCGCAAGACTTCCCGATTTCTAGCTCTCGTCACCTCCTTCCATGCTCTCCTCCAGAACTTTTCCCAAGCCTCTCGCATCCTATGGAACTCCCTACCCCAACCTGTCCAACTCTCCTACTGTGTTTGCTTTCAGTCATTTCCTGAAAACCCTCCTCTTCAGAGAAGCCTATTCTGCCCCTACCTACCTATCTGCCCCTACCCCTAACTGTGTTATTTTTTACATCAGCTCCCCCCCACAGCTATTACCTTTTGTGTCACTTGGCCATCCCTTTTAGCTAGTAAGCTCTAATGAGCAGGGCCCCCTGATACCTCCTGTATTTAGTTTTGTAACTGTACTGTCTGCCCTCATGCAGTAAAGTGCTGCGCAAACTGTTGGCGCTATAAATATCCTGTATAACAAAAATAAGAGGTACCTGTATGTGTGGAGTCCCCGGAATACAGAGGACATCTCTCTGGGGGATTTCTGTTTCTGGATCCATCTGTAGGAAACACACACACTGACTAAATACATTGTTTCTATGTCTTTATATCAGAGGATGTGTGTATCTAGGTGGATCCTCAATACTCTTCTCTCCTTTACAAGAAATGAAAGTCTCCTCTTACCCGGTGGCTGACAATTCATCATGACATCCTTCTACAGATCCTTGTGTCTTTTTATATACCCCCCATTCATCCATGGCGATAAAGACAGTTACATCCTGTCACCTTATAGGAACCTGACATACTATGTCCTTATATTGGAAGGTGTGTATCTAGGTGGATCCTCAATACAAGAAATTAAAGTCTCCTCTTACCAGGTGATGTGAGGGGCGGCCGGTTCTCCATCATGACGTCTTTGTGGAGATCCTCATGTTCTTCTATACATTCATTCATAGAGGCACAGACAGTGACATCCCGACACCTTGAAGGAACCTGACACACACAATGATACAGTCACCATCACTTGTTTCTGGATAATGTCCCAGAATTCCCGGCACCGCTCACCTCTCCCGTCAGCAGCTCAATGATCTTGTTAATGATCCCCAGAATCTTCTTGTCTTGGTTTTTCTCAGTTATCATGGAGGCAGGTGAGGATTCCATGACAGCACTTTGCCTCTTGACCCATTCTCTTGAAGAACAGGAAAGGTTGCTATTCGTCGCATACTCCCAAGATGTCTTCTTCACTACTTTGTAATCCTATGTAATAAGCGATATATATGTGTAAATCACTTAGGAGAAGGAAAGTGTCAACTCACTGTAAATTTCTCCAGTCAGGTCAATGTTTTATTAAAACAGATACAAGAGACATTTTGTGACACCTCCAGAACCTTCCTCGCCTCACCGGTCAGCTCTGTGTTTTATTAAAGAGGTTGTATAATCATATTTCTAAACTTTGACCTGTAGGTAAAAAGAAAATCTCCTAAACCTGTACTGTTTAGGAGATATTCCCCTCACAATGAGTGACTTCAGCGGCGCATTCGCTCCGGGGATTCTCGGGTGAAAGTCCGGCAGACGCCAGACCCTGCCGGGAAGAAAACTCCCTCATGCGCGGGAGTGACGACATTGCGGCTCCGGCCACTCACAGCGCCGGAGCCATGATACCCAGAAGACACGCAGAGGGAACATGTCAGCTCCATCGGCGTGGACCGAGTGAGATGCCGGCACCTCGTTCTAAGGTAAGTATTTCATAATGAGCTAGTATGCGGTGCTCATTATGCCTTTTCCCTTACAGGTGTAGAAAAAAAAAAAAAAAAGTCAGCGGGTTTACTCCCGCTTTAATAGAGATAAGAGTGATGCCATGTGACCTCCCAGAATCCTCCTCACCTCTCCGGACAGGTCTGTGTTTTATTAATAGAGATAAGAGTGATGCCATGTGACCTCCCAGAATCCTCCTCACCTCTCCGGACAGGTCTGTGTTTTATTAATAGAGATGAGAGTGATGTCATGTGACCTCCCAGAATCCTCCTCACCTCTCCGGTCAGGTCTGTGTTTTATTAAAGAGGAAGTAAACCCTGATGGATTATTTCCCTGCAAAGGTAAAGCATAATGGACTACTATGCATCGCACAGTAGCAAATTATGTGTCCATCTTCTTTCCGGGTATCGCGGCTCTGGCGCTGTGACTGGCTGGAGCAGCGATGACGTCACTTCTGCACATGCGCACGGGAGCCGCCACTAGCGGCATGTCGCCGTTAGCAGCGGCGTGCTCTGTGCGCCTGCGCGTCAATGTCTTTTTGCAAATATCTCCTAAACTGTGTAGGTTTAGGAGATATTTCTTGGACCTACAGGTAAGCCTTAATCTAGGCTTACCTGTAGGTCAAAGTGGCCTATAAGGGTTTACAACCACTTTAACAGAGATAAGAGTGATGTCATGTGACCTCCCAGAATCCTCCTCACCTCTCCGGTCAGCAGGTAGATGATCTCCAGGGTGAAGTTTAATATACTCTCAGTCCTCTTCTTTCGTTCCTTGTCCATTCTTTGTAGATCAGTCATGATTGTAAATATTATCTGTAGTTCTCGTAGAAGTGGCTTCTATTGATAAAATTTCACTTGAAGTAATCACCTGCTGTACTACAAGAGATAGAAAATAATTATTTGAGCTAAAAAAGAAACAAAAAAGAAGTACGGAAAGGCAGTGACATCTTAAATAACGCTCTACAAACATAGAAAAGAAGTGTGACACAAAAGATGCAGTTTTGAGGCAAATCTCAGAGTTTAGGCCCAAGGTCTCAAAGTGCTCCTCCAACCTCTGAAGTTCTTAATTTAAATGATTGTTTTTTCTATCATTCTAAAAAACTTGTTCACACTATTGTGTTACATTACCACACACAAAGTTAACTGTCCTCTTTGTTATCATAGACATTGAATTACCACTTCTGGACCGCCTACTGTACCTTTACTGCTACAGTGCGTCCCCTGCTGTGCTGGATCACATATACACTATATTGTCAAAAGTATTGGGACACTACAGCTGTAGGTTAATATAAGGCTCCATTCACACCTGGGTGTAAGGCTGCAACTAACGATTATTTTCATAATCGATTAGTTGGCCGATTATTGTTTAGATTAAAATCGATCAATTAATAACCTTAAAAAAAAAAAAAAAAAAAAAAAGAAGAAGTGTGGTGTATAATTTAGTTAATATGTAAAGTTTAAAAAAAAAAAAAAAAGGCAATTTATTCTTAAATATCTCTATGCAGTGATAAATATAAACCACCAACTATATGGTTAGGGAGCAAAATATCGAATCCACTCTGAGAATAACAGACAGAAGAAATATACTGTATACACTATTAGAGGAGATATACTGTATACACTATTAGAAGAGACATACTGTTTTTTCGCCAATTTGTTGTTGGGCAGATTAAAAAAACACAAATTGCTGCAAAAACGCATTACATGCTTTTCTGCAGCTTCTCCATTGAAGTATATTGAACCAAAAAAAGTTTTGCGTTAAATAAAAAAGTCCCTGACCCTTTCCAAATACGCAGCAGCTGAAAAAAGCCTAGATGTGAACGTGTCCCATAGGAAACCATGTAAATGAACTGTAGTACGTTTCAGCAAAAAGCACCAAAAAACACATAGCTGTGAACCAGGTCTAAGACGGTTAGTAACATAATGGGGTTAAAAAAACAAAACAGAAAATTAGCCCTTTATAGTACAAAAAAAAAGGATTTAATTTTTTTTGTACTGTAGAACTGTGAAAGTAATATTTACAGTAGCGATTATTTGCTCTTTGTACTATAAAGGGCTCATAGATTTTTTTTTTTTAACCCCATTAGGTTACTGCCCGATTAATCGATTATGAAAATAGTAATCGATTAATTTCATAATCGATTCGTTGTTTCAGCCCTACTTGGGTGTATTGTTTTGGGCTTTTTTTTTTAAGCTTTTTACAATATTTTTAAAAGCTTTTTAGAAGTGTACTACAAGCGGTTTACAGCGTCAGACATTTTTGTTTAGCCAATAGAAAGCACTAGGAGGAGAGGAAATTAGGGGTAGAGAGCTGCTATATGAGCATTTTACGAGCGTTTTTTTCTGCTCAAGGTCAGGCGATTCTATTAAAGTCTATGATGCCAAAAATGCTTGTAATCTACCAAAAAGAAGCTCACATACTTTTTGGAGCTTCCGGCAACAGAACATTCAGATGTGAACTGGGGCCATTGAAATGAATGGAATTTAGCTTTTTGGGCGTTTTGGAGATTCAGAGTGTAGCACCCTGGTTTTTAGGCAGGGTTACTCCTAAATGTACCAGCCAGGTATAGCTACCTTGGCCTATTGTTAGGGATCAATTGATTTCATTTTAAGTCTAGCAATTACACACTTCTCTCTTTTTCCGCTAGGTGGCTGGGTAACTGGTGGCATTAGATAAGACACCGGCAATGCAAGGTCAGATTATGGGTATATGGGGTATCCCAGCCAATGGGCAGGGGTTTTCTTAAATCCCTTGGCCTGCTGGGAGAACCTACATATTTGGGTGGAGTCAGGTGATCTGTGCCACCTGGATAGCCAAATGGGTGGACGTGTTGTATTGCCCCCCGGCTAGGCCGGAGATTGGGCCTATCCCAGGCACATCTGGCTGCTAGGTTGTGTGAGGGCCTATCCAGAAGCGACGGTTCTGCTGGCCGAGGGAACCTGTCGCCAATAAGGGACCATCCACCTCATTACCAGAGACCGCAGTGAGTAGCTGAAGCAAGTACCAGAGCAGAATTCTCACCAACTGGTGAAGAATTGGGAAACTTCAGTGGGTATTAGGCCAGGGACACAGCCAGTGGAGGTGAAGCTTGAGAAGTATCTTGAGTGCCAAGCTAGGGACCCAGCAGAGAAGTGGGGTGACGCTTGAGGAAGATAGCACCGTGAAGATTGAAGGAGCTCAAGGGATTCAGTGAATCGGAGAGAGAGAGAGAGAGAGAGAGAGAGAGAGAGTGCGAGAGGAAGAGAGGAGCGAGAGGAAGAGAGGAGCGAGAGGAAGAGAGGAGCGAGAGGAAGAGAGGAGCGAGAGGAAGAGAGGAGCGAGAGGAAGAGAGGAGCGAGAGGAAGAGCGGAGCGAGCGAGAGGAAGAGAGAGCGAGAGAGACACATTGTGTTAGAAACTGTTAAAGACTGTTGCCATAGGAGACAACATTCCTACACATGCAGATGTGGCAACTTGATGGATGCCTTTCCCTGCATGGCTGTTCTCCTGTTGAAGTCTGGGAGTCTGCCAATTAACCTTGCAACTACCTAAGGGTGTCCTGGCTCTAACCCTCTCTCCCAAAGTTCAGTTAAGAGAAATAAAATCTCTTTGCATTCAAGAAGTGTCTGGCACCCAATGAATCTACCTTGCATTACACCCACTATGCCTTACAACCCACCACATACAGAAGGATGTCAGCTATCTCTGGCGCTGGAGGTTCTCATTAGACTGAAGGAGGCCTGGGACTTTGCTACAAGAGCTAAGCGGTTTACATGCTAAAAATCACTCAGGTGTGAACGCACCGGGGTTGCCGTAAAACTGCAGGTCAACTGCCTGGTCTTACTGCCCCCTGGCTTCTCCCCAGTGGCACACCATCACTGCTACTGGTGCTCCCACCTTCTCCCGGTCTTCCTTCTGGGTTGGCATGGCTGGCGTGACTCCCGCGCACGTGATGAGTCATCGTAGCAGCACAACGCTCTACATTTACGGCGTACTGAGCATGCTCTGGATGCAGAGCTTCACTGTTCACGTGCCTATAGCCGATGATGTTCTCTCCACCTACCGGTGAGACTTCGTGTAAGCTTACCTGTAGCTACAAGTTTAAAGTGGTCGTTTAGCACTGCTTTACTTGCACGCTGGCTGAGTGGCGTACCACCACACATCCGTGAGTGCCAGGTGATGTCACTGCGCCAATGCAGGAGTTATTTCATCAATGTGACCAATCAGTGGCTGCGGAAAGAATTAGCTCTACCTGTAGGAAGACCAGGAGAAGACGGCGGTGTAGCGTGGACCTCCGGGGTCACCACCACATTCGTTCGGATGCACGGGAAACATGAACGTTCAGACAAGCCGAGCGGTCCTGTGAATAAAACACCATGGTATGAGCCATTGCTGAGGGTGGGAGGATGACACTCCTGTGACCCATTTCCCTTTAAAGTCTATAGATGCCCTTAATAAAGCAGACATTACCTCCTCCCTGTGCTGACACACTCCACCGACAAGGAAGCTGCTGCAAACACAGGTAACTTCTGACAACTAGCCCGCTTTCCTCTACCCACCCCCAACCCAGCCTGACGCTCTGCGCATGCGCCTCGCTACAGCCATCAGGTAGCTGATAACCAGCTTGAAACGCACACCGCAAGCTGGAGGGTCGTTCTGTTGTCGCCTAGCACCAATCCTGCGTTCCTCATTGGGACGTTCTGAGCGGAGCTAACGATAGAGGGCGAGCAGAAGCGTAAACTGTCTTCAACATAGAGGAGCGGCGGCCATCTTCTTGAAGTCTACAATGCGGCTATCGCAAATATTACAGATATTTGTATTACACATAGTGTTCTTGTACAGCGCTCCTTGATGGATTTTTCTGGTTCATTTTTTTGCCCTTAGGTTATGAAGTAGCAGTGTTCTTGGTAAAAGAATTCCGGTGTTTTATCAGATTAGGAGACCCGTCAGAATATGTAACGGAAGTGACGTTTCGTCACCGCCATCTTGCTACACCCCGCACTCCTCCACAGTAAGGATAAAATGAGAAGGGGGAAAGCGGACATCTTGTTACACCCACTGAAGTTTTGCATTTTACACTTATTTTTAACAATAAAGTGACTTTATATAGTGAAATACAGTAGTTATAACTCCGTCTGACTGATTAGATGTTCAATTTTAAAAGCAGCGGCAAGCCTGCTCATCTCATAGGTTTGCTAATTTGACAGAAGTTTGCTGCTTTTAAAATTCGACATCTAAACAGTCAGACGGAGATCTAAGTATTGTATTTCACTATATAAACTAACTTAACTGTTAAAAATAAGTGTAAAATGCAAAACTCTGGTGGGTGTAACAAGATGTCCGCGTTCCCCTTCTTAATGTATCCTTACAGTGGTGAAGTGCAGGGTGTAGCAAGATGGCGGCGACGGAACGTCACTTCTGTTACACATTCTGACGGGTCGCCTAATCTGACACCACACCGCCATTTTGTTGTAGATGGGGACTCTTGGTGGAGGTAATGCTGACTGAAAAGAGTGTGCTCAGTGAAGAAAGGGATAAAATGTAATAGAGCTTTTTGTTTTTAGTCAGGAAAACATTAAATATTGTATAGTCTGTTAATGGCGCCCCAAGTGTGGGTAGTGGACGCTAATTTTGCCAAGCGTCTCTCGTGTTACAAACGCACCAAAACAGGCACTGAAAAAAACACCCAACGCTCTGCGACCAAAAAGGTCCTGGAGCTACTTTGGAGCGTTTATCACGTATAGGGCAGTCCAGGCAAGTGAAAAGGCTGCTCTAGGCACACTGCATGAAAAACCGGCAAAAAAAAAAAAAAAACACGCACGGTAATGCTCGCTATGTTCAGACGTAAATGGGGCCTTAACCCTTTTGCTGCCAGAGCCGTTTTTTGCACACGTTTAAAATAATCATTTTAGGCCTGAAGATTACACAAAACCCACAAATATTATATATTTTCTGAAAGCAGACACCCTAGTAGTGATGGCGAACCTTGGCACCCCAGATGTTTTCGAACTACATTTTCATGATGCTCTGGCACTCTGCAATGTAGTGGAGCATCATGTGAAATGTAGTTACAAAACATCTGGGGTGCCAAGGTTCGCCATCCCTACCCTAGAGAATAAAATAGCGAGAAGAGGAAGAAGAGGAAGACGGCGCAGAAAGCGGCGACAGCGGCAAGAACAGAAGAGACCCCCGAAGGAGGAACGAGACCCCCAGACGACGGCGGCGACGACGAAGAAGAAAGCCGGGCTCCTCCGCTCGTGAAAGAGCTAGGTAAAAGAGCAGAAGAGAGCGGAGGAGTCCGGCGAGAAGACCCCCCAAGATGGAAGAAGACCCCCGGAGCAGTGCAATAAAATATTTAAAAAAAAAAATGTGTGTTTTTTTAATTTACACTTTTACACCTTAGGTGAATAGATAGGGGTACATCATACCCCATACTTATTCACATAGGGTGGGGGGCCGGGATATGGGGGCCCCCTTATTAAAGGGGGCTCCCGATAAGCCCCCCGCCCGCAGACCCCGAAACCAACGGCCAGGGTTGTTGGGAAGAGGCCCTTGTCCTCATCAACATGGGGACAAGGTGCTTTGGGGTGGGGGGGCCGCACGGCCCCCCTTTCCCTAGGGCACCCCCATGTTGAGGGCACGCGGCCTGGTACGGCTCAGGAGGGGGGGGGTGGCGCTCACTCGTCCCCACCCCTTTCCTGGCCGGTCGGGCTGCATGCTCGGATAAGGGTCTGAGATGGATTTGGGGGGGATCCCCACGCCGTTTTTTTCGGCGTAGGGATTCCCTTTAAATCCATACCAGGTGACGGGGCTAGCGCGGCGGCATTCACTGCCTTCGCTAGCCCCGTCTACCTGAAGTCACGTTCTAAATGAACGGACTTTCCGATCTTGTGTCAGCAAGTCCGTTCATTTCCAAAAGTCCCGCGGACTAGCACACAGACCGCGGGATTGTCCTCGTGGACTCGCGAGTCCAGCGGACAATTAAGTATTCTTGCATAGCAAGATCACTTATTGTTATCTCACATATATATTATTAAGTGTTCTTGCATAGCAAGATCACTTATTGTTATCTCACATATATATTATTATTATTCCTTTTATAGCCAAATTTACCACCCTAACTCCTCCCACAGCTTTTACACTACATAGAAAAGTAATATACCGAAACGTGCGGACTGTTCCCGAATGGTGTGCTATTACTTTGTGGAACGTTTCGCCGAATGGTTCACGAAATATCGTCATTTTTGCTGTGAAATTTGTCCCATAGGAATGAATGGAGAAATGTTCAAAACTAGAGTGGGAGGTGACAAAAGCTCTGAGGGGAATTATAGCTCCTCCCACACAGCTCTGAGGATAATTATAGGTAGTCCCACACAGCCCTGAGGGGAATTATAGCTCCTCCCACACTGCTCTGAGGGGGATTATAGGTAGTCCCACACAGCTGAGGGGAATTATAGCTCCTCCCACACAGCTCTGAGGGGGATTATAGGTAGTCCCACACAGTAGACATGTGCAATTCGTTTAGTTTTTTTTCGTTATTTTCGTTCGTTCGTTTTCGTACGAATGAACGAATCATTCGAATCGTACGAATCCGAATAACGAATCGTTCGAATCGTACGAATCCGATTAACGAATCATTCGAATCGAACGAATCCGAAAAACAAACGAAAATCCGAAAAAAAACAAAATTAGAAACAACGAATGTAATGTATGTAACGAATGAAGAAAATCCGAAAAACAAAAACAAACGAAAAAATGTGTACATTCGTAACTTTTTTTTTTTTTAATTGGTAATTTTCCGTGTCCTTACAATGGTGCTGCTAAACGTACTTCGAATGGATTGAACAAAAAAATTTGTACATTCGTAACTTTTTTTTTCAATTCGTAACTTTTTTTTTTTTTTTTTTTTGATTTGTAGTTTTCTGTGTGTCTATTGAACAAAAAAAATCGTACCTTCGTAACTTTTTTTTCGATTCGTAGCTTTTTTTTTCGATTCGTAAATTATTAAAATATAATAATAGCATACACATTACATAAAATTATGAATTATGCTCCGATTACGAATCTACAAATGTTACGAATGTTAGACATGGAAACTGTCAAAATTTTTTTTTATTTCGTCCTGTTTCGTATATGAAAAAATTCGTAATTCGGAATTCGTGTACGAAATTCCGTTCGAATTTCGTACGAATTGTAATTTTTTTCCTCGAATCATTACGAATCGTTAGTAAAGTTACGAATCGTTACGAATCGTTACGAATCGTTACGAATCGTTAACGCGGCTAATGAATTGTCGGCTCCGTAACACAGAGAACAGTCATTCATTGATAAAAAAAAAAGCGTGGGGGTCCCCCCAAATTCAATAACCAGGTCCTTCAAGTCTGGTATGGATATTAAGGGGAACCCGAGCCCCAAAAAAATGGCGTGGGCCCCCCCCAAATATCCATACCAGACCCTTCAGGTCTGGGATGGATTTTAAGGGGAACCACGACCAAAAAAAAAAAAAAAATGGCGTGGGGTCCCCCTCAAAATCCATACCAGACCCTTTTTCCGAGCACGCAACCTGGCAGGCCGCAGGAAAAGAGGGGGGGACGAGAGCGCCCCCCCCCCCCCCGCCTGAACCGTACCAGGCCACATGCCCTCAACATTGGGCCTCATCCCCACAACCCTGGCCGGTGGTTGTGGGGGTCTGCGGGCGGGGGGCTTATCGGAATCTGGAAGTCCCCTTTAACAAGAGGACCCCCAGATCCCGGCCCCCCCCTGTGTGAAATGGTAAGGGCCCATTTCACCAAAAAAGTGTCAAGAATAGGAAAAAATGACAGGAGACGGTCTTTGACAATTCCTTTATTAAAATCTTCTTTCTTCTTTCTTCTTCTCTTCCGTCTTCCTTTCTTCATCCTTCGGTTTCTTCATCTTCTCCTTCCGGCATCTTCTTCCATCTTCTTCTTACTTCGATTCGCTTCTTCTTGCTCCGGTCTTCTCGTCCTTCTCGTCCGGCATCGGCGTCTCTTCTTGGGCCGCTCCTCGCAATGGGAGGCTCCCGCTGTGTGAGGCTTCGCTCCGGCTGACAGGTCTTTTATAACGGAGGGCACCTGGTAACCCCGCCCCCTCTGACGCACGGGGATGTCATGGGGACTTCCCTATGGCTTTCCCCATGACGTCAGAGGGGGAGCGGGGTCACCAGGTGCCCTCCGTTATAAAAGACCTGTCAGCCGGAGCGAAGCCTTACACAGCGGGAGCCTCCCATTGCGAGGAGCCCAGAAGAGACGCCGATGCCGGACGAGAAGGACGAGAAGACCGGAGCAAGAAGAAGCGAATCGGAGGAAGAAGAAGATGGAAGAAGATGCCGGAAGGAGAAGATGAAGAAACCGAAGGATGAAGAAAGGAAGAAGGAAGACCAGATTTTAATAAAGGAATTGTCAAAGACCGTCTCCTGTCATTTTTACCATTTTTGTCACCTTTTTTGGTGAAATGGTAGGGGTACTTTTGTACCCCTTACCATTTCACACAGGGGGGTGGGCGGGATCTGGGGGTCCCCTTGTTAAAGGGGACTTCCAGATTCCGATAAGCCCCCCGCCCGCAGACCCCAATGGCCAGGGTTGTGGGGATGAGGCCCTTGTCCTCATCAACATGGGGACAAGGTGCTTTGGGGGGGACCCCAAAGCACCCTCCCAATGTTGAGGGCATGTGGCCTGGTACGGTTCAGGAGGGAGGGGGGGCCGCTCTCGTCCCCCTCTTTTCCTGCGGCCTGCCAGGTTGCGTGCTGCGATAAGGGTCTGGTATGGATTTTGAGGGGGACCCCACGCCATTTTTTTTGGCTGGGGTTCCCCTTAAAATCCATCCCAGACCTCAAGGGCCTGGTTATTGAATTTGGGGGGACCCCCACGCTTTTTTTTATCAATGACTTCAATGAATGACTGTTCTCTGTGTTACGGATCCGACAATTCATTTGCCGGCAATAGCTGCAAGTGATTTTAAATAGCTTTTTTTTCCTGCAAAAATTACATTGTGCAGGCACAGTTCTCTACAGTATATTAGATATACTGAATCTCGAATGCATTCGAATCATTCGTTATATCCGCTATTATAATTTCTTTCATATTAGTTGAAATTAGATATTTGGTAGTTGTTGTATTCGAATTGTTCTCTGTGTTACGGGAACCGGCAATTAGCCGCAAGTGATTTTAACCACTTTCAGACTGGACCAATTTGCAGCCAAAGGACCAGGCCCCTTTTTGCGATTCGGCACTGCGTCGCTTTAACTGACAATTGCGCGGTCGTGCGACGTGTCTCCCAAACAAAATTGACGTCCTTTTTTTCCCACAAATAGAGCTTTCTTTTGGTGGTATTTGATCATCCCTGCGGTTTTTATTTTTTGCGCTATAAACAAAAATAGAGCGACAATTTTGAAAAAAATGCATTATTTTTTATTTTTTGCTATAATAAATATCCCCCAAAAATATATAAAAAAACATTTTTTTTCCTCAGTTTAGGCCGATACGTATTCTTTTACATATTTTTGGTAAAAAAAATCGCAATAAGCGATTATTGATCGGTTTGCGCAGAAGTTATAGCGTTTTCAAGATAGGGGATAGTTTTATAGCATTTTTATTAATAATTTTTTTTTATTAGTAATGGCGGAGATCTGCGATTTTTTTTTGTGACTGCGACATTATGGCGGACACATCGGACATTTTTGACACATTTTTGGGACCATTGTCATTTTTACAGCAATTAATGCTATTTAAATGCATTAATTCCTGTATAAATGACACTAGCAGTGAAGGGGTTAACCACAAGGGGGCAGTGTAAGGGTTAAGTATGCCTATGGGTGTATTTCTTACTGTGGGGGGGCGTGGCTGTCAGCTAGTGAATGCTGATCTCTGCTCCAATCACAGGGAGCAGAGATCGGCGTCACTAGTTGCTAGGCAGAACGGGGAGATGCTGTTTATCTCGGCATCTCCCCGTTCAGCCTTCCCGTGAGACAATCGCGGGGGTCCCGCGATCGGACTCTCGGGGGTCCCGACCGGCGCGGGAGCGCGCCGCTCCCGGCGCGCTCCCGATGGCATGGACAGGCTAAAGGAGGGACTTATATATACGCCCTCCTGCCTGTACGTGCCATTCTGTCGACGTATATCGTCGTGCGCCGGTCGGCAAGTGGTTAAATAGCTTTTTTTTCCTGCAAAAATGACACATTGTACAGAGACAGTTCTAAGCACGGGAAACATGCCCCCCCCTTCATAGGCATACTATATATATATATATATATATATACTATATACTCTATAGTACGTCTATATATATATATGGGGGGGGGCATGTTTCCCGTGCTTAGAACTGTCTCTGTACAAGGTGTCATTTTTGCAGGAAAAAAAGCTATTTAAAATCACTCGCGGCTAATTGCCGGTTCCCGTAACACAGAGAACAATTCGAATCCAACAACTACCAAATATCTAATTTCAACTAATATGAAAGAAATTATAATAGCGGATATAACGAATGCTTCGAATGATTCGAATACATTCGAGATTCAGTATATCTAATATAGAGAACTGTTCCTGCACAATGTCATTTTTGCAGGAAAAAAAAGCTATTTAAAATCACTCGCAGCTATTGCCAGCAAATGAATTATCGGCTCCGTAACACAGAGAACAGTCATTCATTGAAGTCATTGATAAAAAAAAGCGTGGGGGTCCCCCCAAATTCAATAACCAGGCCCTTCAGGTCTGGTATGGATATTAAGGGGGACCCCAGGCAAAAAAAAAATGGCGTGGGGTCCCCCTAAATATCCATACCAGACCCTTGAGGTCTGGGATGGATTTTAAGGGGAACCCCAGCCAAAAAAATTGGCGTGGGGTCCCCCTCAAAATCCATACCAGACCCTTATCCGAGCACGCAACCTGGCAGGCCGCAGGAAAAGAGGGGGGGACGAGAGCGCCCCCCCTCCCGCCTGAACCATACCAGGCCACATGCCCTCAACATTGGGAGGGTGCTTTGGGGTCCCCCCCAAAGCACCTTGTCCCCATGTTGATGAGGACAAGGGCCTCATCCCCACAACCCTGGCCGGTGGTTGAGGGGGTCTGCGGGCGGGGGGCTTATTGGAATCTGGAAGTCCCCTTTAACAAGGGGACCCCCAGATCCCGGCCCCCCCCCCCCTGTGTGAAATGGTAAGGGGGTACAAAAGTACCCCTACCAGTTCAACAAAAAAGTGGCAAAAATGGTAAAAATGACAGAAGACAGTCTTTGACAATTCCTTTATTAAAATCTTCTTTCTTCTTTCTTCATCCTTCGGTTTCTTCATCTTCTCCTTCTGTCATCTTCTTCCATCTTCTTCTTCCATTTTCTTCTTCCTCCGATCCGCTTCTTCTTGCGCTGGTCTTCTCGTCCTTCTCGTCCGGCATCTTCTTCCGTCGGCGTCGGCGTCGGTGTCTTCTTGGGCCGCTCCGCGCAATGGGAGGCTCCCGCTGTGTGAGGCTCCGCTCCGTCTGACAGGTCTTTTAAAACGGAGGGCACCTGGTGACCCCGCCCCCCTCTGACGTCATGGGGAAAGCCATCATGGAATTCCCCATGACGTCCCCGTGCGTCAGAGGGGGCGGGGTCACCAGGTGCCCTCCATTATAAAAGACCTGTCAGACGGAGCGATCAACTCACAATGGTCCTCATTGAATGCGACATGGAGGCAACCCTTTGTCCTACTTTGACTTGGAGGCCTCTCCACGTCGGTCCTCCACTTCTTCTCCAACTGACTTTGATGCTTAAAGCTTCCTGAATCTAATTCCTGGACTCTATGGTAGATACCCCTACCCTCCTGACGCTACCAGCCATTTCTTAACCCCATCGGCTGAACGGATCTTTATGGATCCGCAAACAATTCAAAGGAGGACTGTCCTCTGTTGTCAGCACAGCTCATTCTCCACTAATATCCGGCTGGATTCCATGGACCCTTCACCTTGATGTCTCTGCTTGCAACAGGGGAATAGATGTCCCTCCCCGTTTCCCCAATCTTGCTTTGCACAGGTTCCGGTTTGTGCATAACCCCTGACTAATGAAATTTTGCTCTCAGGACTGGTTTCAATTTATGTTTATTGTTTTGCATCTCACTCAGACCCGTTAGGCCCGGGTCTGGGGTGGTACACATGCGCCTCCTCCTATCCCTCTGACTCCCTTCCGGACTCGTAGGGTTAGGATCTCCATGCCAAACTTGGCCATTTATTTTCTTTTTTGGATCCCGTGCTTCTAAGCGCAGGGTGAACATTCGGTCTGGCCTCTCCATCTGGTCCTCTCTGTCACCAGATGAGAGCGCGCTAGACCTCTTTTCTTTCCCTTCTCCTCCTTCCTCTTCCCCTCTCTTTCTTTCGGAGCAGCAATTAACCTATGTTCTTTTTCTAGTGTACATGTTCCCACAAGAAGCACATCCAGTATCATCTATAGGCTGTGGTTCAGATGTCTATCCTCACACCCACTACGGGACGGAACTCAACAAGGTAAGTGATGGTAGATTTTTGCACTTCCCCCCCTATAGTCTCCATGGCTGACCGCACACTTAACAAATTGAATATAGCCACCCACAATGTGCAGGGTATGAACTCCCCCACGAAACGAAACGAAAGAAGTTGTTCAATACATATAAATCTTCCAGGCTTGATATTGTCATGAACACACCTCCCGATTCGGTATAACCCCAAATTCCTTCATGCCCACTTCCCCACTTTCTTTTTGGCAAATGCAGAAAACAAGACTAAAGGGGTTGTTATTGCTTTTGCCAAAAGCCACAGATCCCGCCCCCCCCTGTGTGAAATGGTAAGGGGTAAAAAAGTACCCCTACCATTTCATCAAAAAAAGGTGACAAAAATTGTAAAAATTACAGGAGACGGTCTTTGACAATTCCTTTATTAAAATCTTCTTTCTTCTGGTCTTCCTTTCTTCATCCTTCGGTTTCTTCATCTTCTCCTTCCTCCGATTCGCTTCTTCTTGCTCCGGTCTTCTCGTCCTTCTTGTCCG
The DNA here is from genome assembly GCA_028564925.1 of Lithobates sylvaticus. Taxonomy (NCBI): domain Eukaryota; kingdom Metazoa; phylum Chordata; class Amphibia; order Anura; family Ranidae; genus Lithobates; species Lithobates sylvaticus. Next base: position 621,357,216 of record CM053028.1, on the reverse strand, counting down.
GCATCTTCTGGGCCGCTCCTCGCAATGGGAGGCTCCCGCTCTGTGAGGCTTCGCTCTGGCTGACAAGTCTTTTATAACGGAGGGCACCTGGTAACCCCGCCCCCCCCTCTGACGTCTTAGGGAAAGCCATAGGGAAGTCCCCATGACGTCCCCGTGCGTCAGAGGGGGCGGGGTTACCAGGTGCCCTCCGTTATAAAAGACCTGTCAGCCGGAGTGAAGCCTCACACAGGGGGAGCCTCCCAAACGAGGAGCGGCCCGAGAACAGACGCCGATGCCGGACGAGAAGGACGAGAAGACCGGAGCGAATCGGAAGAAGAAGCGAATCGGAGGAAGAAGAAGATGGAAGAAGAAGATGCCGGAAGGAGAAGATGAAGAAACCGAAGGATGAAGAAAGGAAGAAGGAAGACCAGAAGAAAGAAGATTTTAATAAAGGAATTGTCAAAGACCGTCTCCTGTCATTTTTACAATTTTTGACACTTTTTTGGTGAAATGGTAGGGGTACTTTTGTACCCCCTTACCATTTCACACAGGGGGGGGGCGGGATCTGGGGGTCCCCTTGTTAAAGGGGACTTCCAGATTCCAATAAGCCCCCCGCCCGCAGACCCCCACAACCACCGGCCAGGGTTGTGGGGATGAGGCCCTTGTCCTAATCAACATGGGGACAAGGTGCTTTGGGGGTCTTAGACCCCCAAAGCACCCTCCCAATGTTGAGGGCATGTGGCCTGGTACGGTTCAGGTGGGAGGGGGCGGCGCTCCCCCCCTCTTTTCCTGCGGCCTGCCAGGTTGCGTGCTCGGATAAAGGGTCTGGTATGGATTTTGAGGGGGACCCCTACGCCATATTTTTTTTTGGCCGGGGTTCCCCTTAAAATCCATCCCAGACCTGAAGGGTCTGGTATGGATATTTGGGGGGGGGGGGCACGCCATTTTTTTTTGGCTGGGGTTCCCCTTAATATCCATACCAGACTTGAAGGGCCTGGTTATTGAATTTGGGGGGACCCCCACGCTTATTTTTTTTATCATTAATGACTGTTCTCTGTGTTACGGAGCCGACAATTCATTAGCCGCGAGTGATTTTAAATAGATTTTTTTCCTGCAAAAATGACACTTTGTGCAGGAACAGTTCTCTATATTAGATATACTGAATCTCAAATTAATTCGAAGCATTCGAAGCATTCATTATATCCGCTATTATAATTTTTTTTATATTAGTTGAAATTCGATATTTGTAGTTGGATTTACTAACAATTCGTAACTATTCGTAGCGATTCGTAACGATTCGTAAGGATTCGTAACTTGAAATTGAAATTCGATATTTGTAGTTGGATTCGAATTGTTCTCTGTGTTACGAGAACCGACAATTCATTAGCCGCGTTAACGATTCGTAACGATTCGTAACTTTACTAACCATTACCAACGATTCGAAAAAAATGTTACGATTCGTACGAAATTCGTATTTTGTAAGAATTCGAACGGAATTTCGTACAGGAATTACGAATTATGAATTTTTTTATATACGAAACGGGACAAAACGAAACGAAACAAATTTTTTGACAGTTCCCATGTCTAGTCTAAATAGGTATATTGAGGGAAGAGCATTGGTCTTGAGACATTTTCGGAAGTTATAGGGATGATAGAAAGTTATCTAGCTTCTCCTGTGAAAATTGGGTTGTTGGATCTGAGCTCAAACAGTTGTAGAGTTTTTTATAGGAATCTCCAAATGCCTGGGGGCAGTAGGTGGGAGAACCATCGGGCTGTATTATTTGGTCCGGGATGGATGAAGAGGGGCGGAGATTAAGCCTGTGGACCAGCATCTTGTGGGGTTTATCAGCAAATTCATAGAACTTCTGTCTTGACCATAGCATAGATTTGGAAACTTTGTTCATGTCTAGGGATTTGATTCGGTTCCGGACAGATACTACCGCTCGTAAGCGGGTTACCGTGGGAGCTCGAAGAAGATGCATCTCAGCCGTGCGTAATTGGATCAGAAGTTCAGATCTTTGCTTAATAGAATCTTTCTTCATGCGTGATTCGGCGGAGATGCATTCACCTCTAAAAAAGGCTTTATGAGCCTCCCACAATATGGATGTGTCCGAAACCGAACCTTCATTTAAATGAAAGTATTCTGTTAATTTCAAGTTGAGGAGATCTCTGGTTTCAGCTTTTCGTAGGAGAGACTCGTTAAGCCTCCAATGACAGGACTTGGGTGAGGCTGTAAGTATGTTCAGATCCAGAGTGATTGGGGCATGATCAGACCAAGTAATGGGGTTGATTTCAGAGGAGACAACATTGGGTAGTAAAGGAGCGGATAGAAGAAAGTGGTCTAGACGGGAGTACATTTTATGAGAGGGCGAGTAAAATGTGTATTGTCTATGTGTGGGATGTTTAACTCTCCAAGCATCAAAAAGATTGTGGGCTCGAATTAATTTCCGAAAAGAGGTAGATAATTTGTGGGTTTGCTGTGGCAAAGTATTCTGAAAGAGAGAACATCTATCTTTGTTTGGGGACATGCACATATTGAAGACGCCTCCAATTATTATGAAAGGCTGCGAGAAGGATCGTACCTTTTCAAGGGTCTGTGTGAGAAAGCTGATCTGGCCTGAATTAGGTGCATATATGTTAGCTAAGATGAAGTTTGTGTTTGAGTGGGCACAGCTCAGGAGGACATATCGACCCCGGGATCCAAGTGCGAGGAGATAATCCTTATAGGACAGGAGCGTTTGATCAGGATGGCTACTCCTGCTTTTCCTGACGGATCAGAAGCCATAAAAACAGTAGGGAATAGTTTGGAGGCAAATTTAAAGGATCCCCCGGTCGGAAATGCGTCTCCTGGACCATGACCACATCAGCACCTGAGGATTTGAATTCCTTCAAGGCTAACCATCACTTTTTCAAGGAATTCAAGCCCTTGACATTACACGAGACAATTTTCAGAGCCATAGTACATCATAATGTAGACAAGTATACTGTTGCTTAACGAATACATATAGATGGAATTCGCCATGGAGTAACCAATTTGTAATAACATATTAATGAGTCGATCTCGACAATTAGGAAGACAGTGTATAAACTTGTTGCAAAAGAAGGAAAAAAAAAAAGGCAAAAATAGGCCAAAAAAGGACCTGTTATGGAAAAAGGAAAAACAAAAACAAAAAAAAATTGAAGAACATAGAAAAATTGACTGTTGGATCAACAAAAAAGGAAAAACATTTTAAAAGCCTGAAGGTAAAAAAATCTTCAGGAGACCATGATTATAAATCATGGTCAGGTGGAGGAGCATGACAATCGGCAACATGAACGGAACGGGTCCCGTTCCCTCAAAACAAAAACAAAGAGAAGCATATACAGTGGTGTGAAAAAGGGTTTGCCCCCTTCCTCATTTCCTGTTCCTTTGCATGTTTGTCACACTTAAGTGTTTCGGAACATCAAACCAATTTAAACAATAGTCAAGGACAACACAAGTAAACACAAAATGCAATTTGTAAATGAAGGTGTTTATTATTAAAGGTGAAAAAAAATGCAAACCATCATGGCCCTGGGTGAAAAAGTGATTGCCCCCCTTGTTAAAACATACTATAACTGTGGTTGTCCACACCTGAGTTCAATTTCTCTAGCCACACCCAGGCCTGATTATTGCCACACCTGTTCACAATCAAGGCATCACTTAAATAGGAGCTGCTTGACACAGTAAGGTCCACCAGAAGATCCTTAAAAGCTACACATCATGCCGAGACCCAAAGAAATTCAGGAACAATTGAGAAAGAAAGTAATTGAGATCTATCAGTCTGGAAAGGGTTATAAAGCCATTTCCAAAGCTTTGGGAATCCAGCGAACCACAGTGAGAGCCATTATCCACAAATGGCAAAGACATGGAACAGTGGTGAACCTTCCCAGGAGTGGCCGGCCGCCCAAAATTACCCCAAGAGCGCAGCGACGACTCATCCAAGAGGTCACAAAAGACCCCACAACAACGTCCAAGGAACTGCAGGCCTCACTTGCCTCAGTTAAGGTCAGCGTTCATGCCTCCACCATCAGGAAAAGACTGGGCAAAAATGGCCTGCATGGCAGAGTTCCAAGGAGAAAACCACTGCTGAGCAAAAAGAACATCAAAGCTCGTCTCAATTTCTCCACAACACATCTTGATGATCCCCAAGACTTTTGGGACAACATTCTGTGGACCGATGAGACAAAAGTGGAACTCTTTGGAAGGTGTGTGTCCAAGTATATCTGGCGTAGAAGGAACACTGCATTTCAGAAAAAGAACATTATACCAACAGTAAAATATGGTGGTGGTAGTGTGATGGTCTGGGGCTGTTTTGCTGCTTCAGGACCTGGAAGACTTGCCGTGATAAAAGGAACTATGAATTCTGCTGTCTACCAAGAGATCCTGAAGGAGAATGTCCGACCATCTGTTCGTGTACTCAAGCTGAAACGAACTTGGGTTCTGCAGCAGGACAATGATCCTAAACACACCAGCAAGTCCACCACCGAATGGCTGAAGAAAAACAAAATGAAGACTTTGGAGTGGCCTAGCCAAAGTCCTGACCTGAATCCTATTGAGATGTTGTGGTATGACCTTAAAAAGGCCGTTCATGCTCGAAAACCCTCTAATGTAACTGAATTAGGACAATTCTGCAAAGATGAGTGGGCCAAAATTCCTCCAAGACGCTGTAAAAGCCTCATTGCACGTTATCGCAAACGCTTGGTTGCAGTTGTTGCTGCTAAGGGTGGCCCAACCAGTTATTAGGTTTAGGGGGCAATCACTTTTTCACACAGGGCCATGATGGTTTGGATTTTTTTTCACCTTTAATAATAAACACCTTCATTTACAAATTGCATTTTGTGTTTACTTGTGTTGTCCTTGACTATTGTTTAAATTGGTTTGATGTTCCGAAACACTTAAGTGTGACAAACATGCAAAGGAACAGGAAATGAGGAAGGGGGCAAACACTTTTTCACACCACTGTATGTCAGGAAAAGGACATTATGAAAAACAAAAAGACTAACCTGTAAGGAGCACCTTACATAACAAACTGGAGCCCTGTGGGCAACTAGGTGGGTCTGCGACCTAGATGGAGGGCCAGCAGTTCGAAAAAATAGGGAGAGCCCTCCCTATAAACATCGGGGAGTTCTTCCAAGAACCAGTTGACCTGTCTGGGATGAGAAGAAAGAGTGAGAGTTACTTCAGCAGGATCAGGGGGCTCAGGTGGGGAGCATGGTTGAGTTGGGTCGTTGGGGTGTAGAAAAGTTCTTCTGGTGACGACGTCGGACTGGGGTCCAAATCATTGCGGGAGGTTGAAGAGGCTTGAGGTTCACATTTAGAGGTGGAGGGGGGAGGTCTTCTTCAGGTACCGGTGGAAGACCCAAATTGCGAATAAAGGCTTCACATTCGTGCAAGTCTCTAATTGAGTATTGTGTGCCATCTTTAGAGGCCGAGAGACGGAAGGGGAACCCCCATCTGTAGGGTACTTGGTGTGCTTGAAGGTGAGCTGTAATTGGGCGGAGATTGCGCCTTTTAGCCAGGGTGATGGGGGATAGGTCGCTAAAGATTTGGATTTTGGATCCGTTGAAGTTGATGCGATTTTTATTTCTTGTGGCCACCGTGAGAGCTTCTTTGCTGTCGTAGTAATGGAAGCTTATTATGACGTCTCTCGGATTGGAGCCAGGAGGCGGTTTGGGAGCAAGGGATCTATGAGCCCTATCAAGGCGCCAGTCAATGTCCGGTATATGAGGGGCTATAGTGATGAACAGGTTCAGGAGGTAGGCACGTTAATCTTTGTCTGTAACTGTTTCGGGAATACCACGAATTCTCAGGTTTTGGCGTCATTCCCTATTTTCTAAATCTTCCTGCTGCAGTTGGATCTGGGAGACAGTGTGTTTTAGGGCAGCGTTGTCGTCCTCCAAGACCTGCACATATTGCACAATTCGTCAGATTTATTTTCCAATGTGTCAGTGCGTGTCCCCAGTTGATCTATCTCTCCCCTGAGTTCCTGGGCAATCTTCCTAACTTCTTTAGAGATATTGCGGGTTAGATCTTGTAACAGTGTCTGTAGCTTTAAGTCTAGCACTGACACTGTGACTGATTCATCAGTGTCAGGGTTCTGGGGGGGTAGATTCGTGTGAGGGGTACCTGATATTGGTGCGATCTGGTCCGTAGCGGCCGGCGGGTCCGCGGAGATACTCGAGGCTGGGGATTGCGGCCTAAGCAGGAAGCGATCCATGTGTTGTGAGGGCCGGGACGTTGCAGGCGGTTTAAACCCTCGGTAAATATGTTTCTGGTCTCCGATTTTTTTCATAAGGTGCCCAGAGGGTTCCGGAGGTGGATGGGGTGGATCCTGTGGCTATGGAAGCTATTTGCGCGGTGCAGGATCCCGAGAATGAGGGACGGAGACCGGAGCTATACTCTCACGCGTCCGCCATCTTGCCCATTGCTTATACGCGCCTATATCGGTATAATTTTTTTGTCAATATCTCCAGTGGTTTACCAAGTTTGGTGTCACCACTCCATATGGTTCAGTAGCAGTGCCTTTTAAAACTGAAAAATTCCCATTCCCAATTGTCGTTACTGTTGAATTCTTAACAGTGGGAGCTAGGACTGACCTGTAGCGGGAAAATGTGCCTTGCAGTCCGGGCAAATGTTGAACCTCAGTACAGGCTAACCATAAGTGGCAGCAAATCCAAATTTCTATGATTTATAGAAGGATGCCCAATGAATATAAAACATGTGGAATTTAAGTAAGCCAAGATGGTTTTCATATAGGATTAGCATGGCTTCATATTAAGAATACCCCATTGAAATGCATGGGAAGACAAGGTGACAAGTTTGGTGCCATACTTCATGGTTTATATCACTTGACTTGGGCCACTTTGAACTTTCCTATATAGAAGGATGCCAAATGAGTATAAAACAAGTGGGTGAGACAAGATGGTTTTATATAGGAGTAGTTTGGTTTCTTATTCAACATTTCTAATTGAAATGCATGGCTGTCATGGTGCCACGTTTGGTGACATATTTTATGATTTATATCACTTGGCTCGGGCCAAATTTAACTTTCCTATATAGAAGTATGCCCAATGAGTATAAAACAAGTGGGGTTTAAGTGAGCCGAGATGGTTTTCATATAGGATTAGCATTGCTTCATATTTAGAATTTCCTATTGAAATGCATGGGTGACAAGGCCACAAGTTTGGTGTCATACTTTTTAGTTTAAATCACTTGACTCTGGCTAAATTTTACTTTTCTGTATAGAAGGATGACCAATGAGTATAAACTAAGCAGAAATTGGGTGAGCCAAGATGGTTTTCATTTAGGAATAGCTTAGTTTGTTATTAAAAATTTTCCATTGAAATACATGGCAGTCATGGTGCAACGTTTGATGCCATATTTTATAAATTTATATCACTTGGCTTGGGCCAAATTGAACTTTACTATAAAGAAGGATGCCCGATTAGTATAAAACAAGTGGAATTTGGGTGAGCCAAGATGGTTTTTATATAGGATATAGAATTCCCATTGAAATGCATGGGGGACAAGTTGACACGTTTGATTCCATACGTCATGGTTTAAATCCCTTGGTTCTGGCTAAATTGAGCTTTTCTATATAAAATGATGACCAATGAGTATAAAACAAGTGGAAATTGGTTGATCCAAGATGGTTTTCATATAGAAATAGCAGAGCTTCTTATTCAAATTTGCCATTAATATACATGGCTGTCATGGTGCCACGTTTGGTGCCATATTTTGTGATTTATATCACTTGGCTTGGGCCAAATTTAACTTTACTTTAAAGAAGGATGCCCAATTAGTATGTAGCGGTCACACTTTAACAAGTGTGCACTATAAGTGGAAATTTTGTTTTTCCCTCAGAACAGTAATGGGGTTTTGAGGGTTAATTGTGCAGGTTTACTTTGGCATCAGTTTGGCTGGGCTCTACTATGGTTCTGCCTTGTCATGGGTGCAGTGAGGTACCCATGACAGGTTGAGAACCAGGCCTGGTTGGACGTCTTGGGTACCAATCTTTCCCGGTGCCAATCAGTGGGTGTGTCTGGCCCTGCTGCATGGTCTGGGGTGGGGATCCGTCTGTTCCCAAGTCTCGGAGCTGGTTAGCCCAAGGGCCAGTAACTGAAGGAGGATTCAAGGCGTCCTGGTGTGCTCTCAATATTGGAGGGACATGGCAACTGGTACAAGTGACCAGGGGAGGACTCTTCGGAGGAGGGCCAACAAGCTGGCATCTCAGTAAGAGCCTGGAAGCTGAGTTGTATGGACACTAAAGAATCCACACTTCCACAGTACTGCCAAGGAGACAAGTTCCAGGTACTGTGAGAAAGGTTCCTCTTCACCTTCAGTTGCAAGTTTATTCTGTGTCAGAGACTTTTTTGCAAGTTTCCGGATCACATTGTTGGCTGCTAAACCTTGGGCTAGAGGTTTATCCGGGTTGAAGTACCCAGCTGCGAGTGGCTACTCTCTGGGTCGATTAGAGACATTCTGTGGATGTCAGCAGTTCAAGTTGCCTGAGTTTCTTCACCCGTACCCTCTATTCCTATCTGAGACTTTGTTATGTTGGATGTTACCACTGCAGAATAAAAACCTTCAAAAGGACTTTTATGTGTCAGCATCCAAAGCTGTTGGGTACTAACCCTGGGAACCCCTGGACATTCACCGACAAGCCAAGAGGAGGTAACTGGTAAGCCCAAAAGTCAAGGCCGCCCCTCAAGGGGTTATGGCCGCTACAAGTATAAAAGTGGAATTTGGGTGAGTAAATATAGTTTTTCATATAGGATTAGAATGGCTTCTTATTTAGAATTCCCTTTGAAATGCATGGGTGACAAGGTGACAAGTTTGGTGTCATACTTTATGGTTTAAATCACCTGGCTTGGGCTAAATTGTACTTTTCTATATAGAAGGATGCCCAATGAGCATAAAACAAGTGGAAATTGGGTGAGCCAAGATTGTTTTCATATAGGAATTGCTGGGGTTCTTATTCAAAATTTGCCATTGAAATGCATGGCTGTCATGTTGCCACATTTGGTGGCATATTTTATGATTCATATCACTTGGCTCGGGCCAAATTTAACTTTCCTATATAGAAGGGTGCCAAATGAGTATAAAACAAGGGGAATTTAGGTGAGCCAAGATTACCGTATATACTCGAGTATAAGCCGAGATTTTCAGCCCTTTTTTTAGGGCTGAAAGTCCCCTTCTCGGCTTATACTCGAGTCAGTGCCGTCTGCCTACATGAACAGCTTGTCATGCAGACAGACGGCAGTGTTCAAAAGCCGCGCCGCCTCCTCCCGCCCGTCCGTGATAGGCGGACACTAATTTTCCCAGCAGTACAGTGTTCCGCCTATCACGGAAGTCCTGTCATTCTCATCTCATGGACGAGGATGAGAGAATGTCCGTGATAGGCGGAACACTGCACACTGACTGCTGGGAAAACCGAGTGTTCCTCCTATCATGGACGAGGAGGAGGAGGAGGCGCGGCTTTCAAACATGTAATGGCGCCTTACACGCTGATCGCCAGGATCAGCAATGGAGGGGACACGGGACACGGGACAGCGGACAGCCAGCGATCTGACACAGGTGGCAGATCGGCGGGAGACAGATCGATCGGCACAGGTAGGCTGCACTGGGGACACGGGGGTTTGTATAGGACACAGGGGACATGCAGATGGGCATTTGCTGACCCTCTTTTCCACTTACAGTAGCTGCTCCATTTCCGCCCCCTCGGCTTATACACGGGTCAATAACGTTTGCCAGTTTTTTTGTGGTAAATCAGGGGCCTCGGCTTATATTCGGGACAGCCTATACTCGAGTATATACAGTAATTTTTTTTTTTTTTTAATAGGAATAGCTTGGCTTCTTATTCAGAATTCCCCATTGAAATGCATGGGTGACAAGTTTGGTGCCATACTTAATGGTTTATATCCCTTGGCTTGGGCCAAATTGAACTTTTCTTTACAGAAGTATTCCCAATGAGTATACAACAAGTGGAATTTGGGTGAGCCAAAATTGTTTTTATATAGAAATAGCTTGACATGGCTGTGATGGTGCCACGTTTGGTGCCATATTTTATGATTTATATCACTTGGCTCGGGCCAAATTGAACTTACCTATATAGAAGGATACCCAATGAGTATAAAATAATGGAATTTAAGTTAGCCAAGATGGTTTTCATACAGGAATAGCTTGGCTTCTTATTAAAAATTTACCATTGAAATGCATGTCTGTAATGGTGCCATATTTTATGATTTATTTCAACTTGGCTCAGGCCAAATTAAACTTTCATATATACATAACGATGCCCAATGAGAATAAAACAAGTGGAACTTGGGTGAGTCAAGAAGGTTTTCATATAGGAATAGCTAGCTTGGCATCTTATTTGGAAGGCCCCATTGAAATGCATGGTTGACAGGGTAACAAGTTTGGTGCCATACTTAATGGATTATATCACTTGGCTTGGGCCACATTGAACTATCATATATAGAAGGATGTCCAATGAGTATAAAACAAGTGGAATTTGGGTGAACCAAGATGTTTTGTTATATAGGATTAGCATGGCTTCTTTTTTTAAATGCCCTTTGAAATGCATGGGTGACAAGATGACAAGTTTGGTGTCATACTTCATGGTTTAAATCAATTGGCTCTTTCTAAATTGAACTTTTCTATATAAAAGGATGACCAATGAGTATAAAACAAGTGGAATTTGGATGAGCCAATATGGTTTTCATAAAGGAATAGATTGGCTTCTTATTCATCAATTCCAATTTAAATGCATGGGTGACAAGTTTGGTGCCATACTTCATGGTTTATATCACTTGGCTTGGGCAAAATGTAAATTTCCTATATAGAAAGATGCCCAATGAGTATAAAACAAGTGGAAATTGGTTGAGCAAAGATGTTTTTCATATAGAAATAGCTAAGCTTATGTAGCGATGACACTTTTACAAGGTGTCCGCTATATGTGAAATTTTGTTTTTTAACCTCAGAACAGTAATGGGGTTCTGAGGGTTAATTGTGCAGGTTCACTTTGGCATCAGTTTGGCTGGGCTGTACTAGGGTTCTGCCTGGTCATGGGTACAGTTAGGTACACATGACAGGCCCAGAACCAGGCCTGGTTGGACGTTTTGAGTATCAGCATTCCCCGGAGCCAATCAGTGGGTGCGTCTGGCTCGCTGAGGAGTCTGGGGAAGGGTACTTAAGGTGTTGAAGTCACGTGTTTAGGGTTCGGCCGTAGCTGTCTGTTCCTGAATCTGGACCGGGGTAGCCCTGCGAGGGGTCCCGGGCCCGGGAGCTTTTGCTGTCCTGTAACATGGTTATTTTGACTAGCCCCACAGGTCCGTTTGGTCTGGGGCAAGGATCCATCTGTTCCCGAGTCTCGGAACCGACTGGTCCGAGGCGTAGTAACTGAGGGAGGATTCAAGGCGTTCGGGTGTGCTCTCAATCTTGGAGGGGCACCGCAGCTCATGTAAGCGACCGGGGGAGGACTCTACGAAGGAGGGCCAACAAGCTGGCATCCCAGGAAGTGCCTGGTTGCTGGGTTGTTATGGACACTAACAAAGCCACAGTTTTGCAGTACTGCTAAGGAGACAGAAAACGTTCCAGGTACTGAGAAAAGCTTCCTATTTACTTTCTGTTGAAAGTTTATTCAATGTCAGAGACTTTACAAGTTTCCGGATCAAAGTGTTGACTGCCATAATCTCTGGCTAGAGATTTGTTCAGCTTTGAAGTGCCTAGCTACGAGTGGCTTCTCTCTGGGTTTGTGTTAGAGACTTTTCAATTGTCAGCAGTTCAAGGTGCCTGAGTTTCTTCACCCTTGCCCTCTGTTCCCATTCGAGACTGTGTTTGTTGGATGTTATCCCTGCAAATAAAAACCTTCTAAAAGGACTTTTATGGTGTCAGCGTCCGAAGTTGTTGGGTACTAACCCTGGGAACCCCTAGACCTGGAAGAACAAGCTAAGCTGAGGTAACCGGTAAGCCCAAAAGTCAAGGCCGCCCCATCGAGGGTTATGGCCGCTACACTTATTATTCAAAATTTGAAGTTAATATACATGGCTGTCATGGTGCCACGTTTGGTGCCATATTTTGTGATTGATATCACTTGGCTCGGGCCAAATTGAATTTTACTATAAAGAAGGATGCCCAATTAGAAGGGTAGAGCGAACCCGAACTGTAAAGTTCGGGTTCGTACCGGACTTTTGTTTTTTTGGGTCCCGAACCCGAACAATTTACTGTATGTTCGGGTTAGAGTTCGGTGTTTGCCGCTTTTTTTGTTTTTGGGGGGGATTTTCAACATTATACATATACGTATAAAGTAGATTTAACAACTTTTTCATAACAACGTATGGGGGTTATCAAGTATTACAACTTTCAGGAGTGGAAGCAACGTTTGAAAGGTTAAGTCAACAAATCTATACAATAGCCTAAATAGGGTAACAATGCCAGACACAGTTTTCTAGTGTCGGGGTGGGCTAGTTATGGACGTCAGAGAGTCTCATAGTTTCTTTTTCGTAATTCAGGGCGAGAGGGACTGTTATGAGTCTAGTGAATTGGATAGCCTTAGGATACCCAAATAGTTTGTAAGGTCTTGTTTAAGGTACTAGTCCATGTATCGAAATGGTTGCATATTTTTTTGTATCTCTTCTTGGGAGAACACATGTTCCATGAATCTGCGCCATCTCGTGGAGAATCGTGAGGTAGAACGTAAGTTTAATGAGATAGTATCTAATCTTTCAAGGTAGAAGAATGACACAAGGGCTTTTTTCACTGCCTGTAGATTTGGTGGTGTTTCCTTAATCCATTGTGCCATGATTGTCCTACGTGCCACCAGAAGGCAGATGTGTGCCCATTGAGGGATCTGTAGTGTACTTTTATCCAACGGTGTGGGTATAGGTGGTATGCGGCGTACACACAAAGGGACAATCCCGCGGGATTATCCGCTGGACTGAAGTCCAGCGGATAATCCCCTCGTGTGTGGGCGCCGGCGGACTTTTTGGCACCAAAGTCCGGCGGACTTTTTGGCGCCAAAGTTTTAAGTTTGGTTTTAAAATTATCCGCTGGACTTGGCAGTCCGGCGGACAATCCCGCCGTTAGTGGGCAAGTCCGCGGGACTTTTGAAATGAACGGACTTGCCGCTCATCGGCAAGTCCGTTCATTTAGCACGTGACTTCAGGTTACGTAGCTAGCGTAGGCAGTTACTGCCGCCGCGCTAGCTCCGTGACCTGGCATGGATTTAAAGTGACTCCCCACGCCGAAAAAACGGCGTGGGGGTTCCCCCCAAATCCATGTCAGACCCTCATCCGAGCACGCAGCCTGGCAGGCCAGGAAAGGGGTGGGGACGAACGAGCGCCCCCCCCTCCTGAGCCGTACCAGGCCGCGTGCCCTCAACATGGGGGGTGCCCTGGGGAAAGGGGGGCCGTGCGGCCCCCCCACCCCAAAGCACCTTGTCCCCATGTTGATGAGGACAAGGGCCTCTTCCCGACAACCCTGGCCGTTGGTTGTCGGGGTCTGCGGGCGGGGGCTTATCGGAATCTGGGAACCCCCTTTAATAAGGGGGCCCCCAGATACCGGACCCCCACCCTATGTGAACGAGTATGGGGTACGATGTACCCCTACCCATTCACCTAAGGTGTAAAATGTAAAGTACAAAAACACACACACTTTTGAAAAAATATTTTATTGCACTGCTCCGGGGGTCTTCTCCCGTCTTGGGGGTCTTCTCGCCAGACTCCTCCGCTCTCTTCTGCTCTTTTACCTAGCTCTTTCACGAACGGAGGAGTCCGGCTACCTTCTTCGTCGTCGCCCCAGTCGTCTGGGGGTCTCGATCCGCCTTCGGGGGTCTTCCGGGGGTCTCTTCTGTTCTTGCGGCGGTCGTCGTCTTCCGTGCCGCCGGCGCCTTCTTCTTCTTCTTGTCCTTCTTCTTGTTCTTCTTCTTCCGATGTTGACCCGTCGCTGTCTCTGCCCGGAATGCTTGTGCTGCGCTGGGACTTATATAGGGGCATGGGGACAGGGTCACATGCACATGTCACATGGTGACCCCGCCCCCTTGTGTTGTCACAGTCCCGGAGGATGCTGGGACTGTGACATCGCAAGGGGGCGGGGTCACCATGTGACATGAACATGTGACCCTGTCCCCCATGTCCCTATATAAGTCCCAGCGCAGAGCGGCACAGGCATTCCGGACAGAGACAGCGACGGGTCAACATCGGAAGAAGAAGAAGAACAAGAAGGACAAGAAGAAGAAGGCGGCGCCGGCAGCGCGGAAGACGACGACCGCCGCAAGAACAGAAGAGACCCCCGGAAGACCCCCGAAGGCGGATCGAGACCCCCAGACGACGACGGCGGCGACGACGAAGAAGGTAGCCGGACTCCTCCGCTCGTGAAAGAGCTAGGTAAAAGAGCAGAAGAGAGCGGAGGAGTCCGGCGAGAAGACCCCCAAGACGGAAGAAGACCCCCGAAGGCGGATCGAGACCCCCAGACGACGACGGCGGCGACGACGAAGAAGGTAGCCGGACTCCTCCGCTCGTGAAAGAGCTAGGTAAAAGAGCAGAAGAGAGCGGAGGAGTCCGGCGAGAAGACCCCCAAGACGGAAGAAGACCCCCGGAGCAGTGCAATAAAATATTTTTTCAAAAGTGTGTGTGTTTTTGTACTTTACATTTTACACCTTAGGTGAATGGGTAGGGGTACATCATACCCCATACTCATTCACATAGGGTGGGGGGCCGGTATCTGGGGGCCCCCAGATTCCGATAGGGGGGGGGGGGGCGCTCGTTCGTCCCCACCCCTTTCCTGGCCTGCCAGGCTGCGTGCTCGGATGAGGGTCTGACTTGGATTTGGGGGGAATCCCCACGCCGTTTTTTCGGCGTGGGGATTCCCTTTAAATCCATGCCAGCTTACGGAGCTAGGGCGGCGGCATTTACTGCCTACGCTAGCTACGTAACCTGAAGTTACGTTCGAAATGAACGGACTGCTCCGTGTGTGGGCAAGTCCGTTCATTTTCAAAAGTCCCGCGGACTTTTGGCCGGCGGATTATCCGCTGGAGAAGTACGTGCGTGTGTGGGCAAGTCCACACGCTCGTAAAGTCCAGCGGACCTAGCTGGAAAGTCCCGCGGGATTGTCCGCTGGACTAAGTCCGCCGGCAAAAGTCCGCACGTGTGTACGCGGCAGTACGTGTCCGAACAGATATATTAGGTGATCTCTTGGTATCAGTATTTTAACAATCTCATATATAAAGTTTAGTATTGAATCCCAGTACGTGATAATGGCTGGACATTCCCATAAACGATGCACCAGTGTGGGACGCTGTGCCAAACACCAATGGCAGCGCTCCTGCTCAGGATCTGTTTTATTAATGCAGAAAGGATAATATGCTCTATGCACAATCTTAAATTGTGTTTCTCTCCATGTTTCGGAAACAATAAGCTGGCAAACTCATTTGTATCCTTCCAGTATTTTTCCAGGAAGGTCTACGTCATCAAATATGTCAGACCACTTTTGAAATGGTTTGAGATGATATTTGGCAGACTGGTGGGAAATAAGATGGGTGAATAAACTGGAAATGGAATAGTCCTCGCTGTTCAGTACCGTGTCTATAAAGGACTTTTGGAGAGGGTCTGTACTAGGTCCATAGCAGGTCTTTAGATAACTGAACAGCTGGTGATAGTAGACGATATGAGTCGCTGGTAAGGAAAATTCCATAGATAGTGTCTGAAAGGGTTTAATTTTACCTGGGCTGTTAAGATAGATTTCCTTAATTCAAGTAAGACTTCTAGCCTTCCACTGGTCAAAAGCTTTGTGCATAATGGAGGGGGGAAACATAGGATTGGCTTGGATTGGCAGATGACACGAGATACTGGAGGGTAGCCCCAGTAGTCTCCGAGTCTCTCTCCAGGCTATGACTGTATCCCTTATCCAGCGGCTGTTATTACAAGGAGCGGGAGGGGACGTCCCCATCCCCCCACAGCTCCGCCCAGGTCCCCCATCCCACCCGTAGACCTGAGCCACCAGCCGGCTGCCCAGAGACCCGAACAAAGCCGGACTTGCCTTTGATCGGGTCTCCGATGTAGAAACCTGGAAGTGACATTTAAAAAAAAAAAGAAGAATTAAAAAACGCTGATCTTGGCAGAGGAGGGTGTTTTTACAGTTGGGGGGGGGGGGGGGGGGGGGTGCCAGATATAGAGTCTGCAATTTTCATATATATAACAGAATAGACCCATTACAACAGAAATGAATCTTTAGAAGACAGATGTATTCTTACGTTACTACAGTTTTCTTTATTTAAATCGAAGATTACACTGAAAACATGAATCCGTCACATCATAACGGAGAACACAATCACCAGTTACTACTGTTAATAACAATTTCATATTTAGAAATGACTACTAAAGAAAAAAAAAAAAGTCCCGCATTCCTGTTTCTAAGACAAAGCCGACCTGAGAGGAGACTGATAGAAAGGGGCGTGGTCACAGCTATCCAATAGTCTGCAGATAATTTATTGTGTAACTAGAAATCAGCAAATTGTTAACGATGTTTCTAGAGCAGACTGATCTGAAATGAAACATTTGTATTGTTGATCCATTGTACATATGTATCTAGCAGTGTCATGATCACTACATATGCCTACCAGTTCCTTTAAAAAAAAAAAAATATATATATATATTCTAGTTTTAATATGGAGGATTGGATTGGTTTGCACTCCTCTGGTTATGTGCAGCAGCCGTGCCGGATCTTATCCCATTCTAATAGAAGATGATCAGAGATCCGGGATTCTGGAGACATAATACAATGTATGAGATCTCATCTGTCCCAGGACTCTGGGGATACATGACTTGTGAGAGATCAGCAAAGGATTCTACATGTCCCAATCCATTCGTGCAATGTATGAGCTGAAGGAGCCCAGAGCCAAGCATTCATAGTCATCTGGATAGGAAGGTCACCAGTGAAAGGTGCGGGAGCGGCACTCCATTTATAAACAGGAAGATCGATTGGAAGGAGAACTCTACATCCAGGGATAGAAGTGTTAATGGTCTCGGAAGACTTCTCTGGTCAGATTTATTAAAAGGTCGGCTGAATGATTGTGAGAATTATGGGGGAAAAAATGTCTTCCTCGTTGTGATTAGAGAACTGATAAATCCCCCGAAGACAATCGTCTATTTACAATATATGTTGGGATAGGAGGGAAGACAACGGATGAAGAGGACTTGTTATGTCCATATTGATTGGATATCCCTGAAATTCTTTCTCTTTTGGGTTGGGGTCATTTATCTATAAGAACTGGGGGGTAAAATGTTCCGTGTTTGGAGGGGTGAGGAGTGACAAATGCGGCATCTGGAGGTCTCTTTGTCCATTTTGTATTTTACTTTATACTATTTTGATGTCTTTGCTTATATTGTGATAATAGATTTTCTTCCTCAAATGTGAATGTTCTGATGTCTGAGTATGTAGTGAAGACATTTGTTTGGATGACGTCAGAGACATGACCTCACCACCGATCTCCCCAGTAATGATTATCAGGTGACATCCAATGGTCATCATAGGGAGTAGAAAAGTCTCTAATACGTTCCATCCGCTCCCCTTTCTATAGCCGGCAGTGATCAGTAATGATGCCTCTCTGTATAAGAGACGATCTGATGGAAGTCACTATCACTGCACGTCTCTCTTCTCTTCTATCATTGTTTAGTTAATACGATTCATTTTCTCCGCCAACAAATACAGAGGAGGAATTAGAAATCAGAACTTCTATTCCTATGTGATCGGGTTCTAGAACGTTCCCTACACACAGGGACTTTGTTCAATCTGTTGGACGTTCCCAAATTAGAGACCAAAGAACATCATAGAGCGGGGAATTCAAACCGAGAAACGGCTGAGAAATGGATCATTTAGAATCTTGAGAGTGTCCCCAGAGAATCCCCCCTTACATCAGTGTCCCCAGAGAATCCCCCCTTACATCAGTGTCCACAGAGCCCCCCCTCATTACATCAGTGTCCCCAGAGAGCCCCCCTTACATCAGGGTCCCAAGAGAGCCTCTCCTTTACATCAGGGTCCCCAGAGAGCCCCCCTTACTTTAGTGTCCCCAGAGAATCCCCCCTTACATCAAAGTAAGGGGGCTCTCTGGGGACACTGATGTAAGGGAGGATCTCTGGGGACCCTGATGTAAAGGGGAGGCTATCTTGGGACCCTGATGTAAGGGGGCTCTCTGGGGACACTGATGTAATGAGGGGGGGGGGCTGGGGGGGGGCTCTGGGGATGGGGGGGGGGCACTGATGTAATGAGGGGGGGGGGGCTCCCTGGGGACCCTGATGTAAGTTGGGGTTCCACACTCAGATATGTAACAATAATATTTACACACACACATATATTATATACATGTGTATGCCCGCCCTAGCGTATGACTTTCTTTATGTCCCTGCTATGGGCTCTAGCCCGAGTTCTTTTGTAGACCCAGCAATGCCTCTGATGGGGGCCCTTCATGGTCTCTTGCACCGGGGCCATGAAGATTCTAGTTACGCCTCTGAAGTAGTCACTTTACTAAATGTAGATATAAGTATTACTGGGAAGCAATACTTCACGCAGTGAACTGTTGTATGAATATAAAATATTTGAGCCACAGAACACATCAGAGACTTTTTGGCACAAGTGGTTTATTGAATTTTTGGATTATGCATTGGTTTGCTTTAATCCTTGTACACATTGTATATTTCTCTTACCCTCATGGCTGGCGGTGGCAGCGCAGCTGGTATCTCTTGTCCTTGGGGTCTTCACCATCTTCATCAGCCATAGTGCAGTGGTCACCTGTGTGAGGAGGGGTGGATGTGGCAACACCCCTGGCCCCACCCACCACTTCCACCCCTGGAGAGAAGACCTGTCTGCCAGCACTAGGGGGTCTCAGACAGGGAGTACCGGTATGCCCCTTTCATTGGTGGTCAGTAAGAAGAATGCCATCCCTATAGACAGCTAAAAAGACTGTTGGTGTCATACTGCTGCAGAGCTCCCAACTGTCTCTGATTTCGAGGGACTGTCCCTGATTTGGAACAAATTCCCCCTTTCCTCCTAATTTGTCCTTTATTTTAGTTTGATCTTCTGTATATGGTTGTATCAGGTGTGCCTAAAAAGTTTGGTGAATGGTATCAACAAACAAAACAGAAGATACAAACAAATTACCGTTATTGGCTATCAAAATATTTGCCATCCTTCACAACACGCGTTTGGCAAAATTCAAAAACGTTCTGAAAACTGTCAGCAAAGACCTCTTTAGGAATCGATCGCATAAGCGCTGTTACACATTCTTGGATTGCTGCCACATCCACAAAACATGCGCCTTTCATGAAGCTCCAAAGCAAAGTGGTAGCATCAGGTCTCATCCCATGACAATGGTTAGCAGAAAGGATGGATCCTAGTCACACATGGTAATGAAATCTCCAAAGGTTTCCATCTGTTTTGCATTCTGTTGTTCTGTCAGCTTGTGCAGCACAAACCGGGAAGAGATCTTCCGCTTACCCAGATCATTGTGAACAATGGTGCACACTGTGTCCTTACTAATGCCCAAATCCTCCGCCATCAATTGTAGAGTCAGTCACTGCAAACAGACTGTGAAATGTTTGCCCTTTGCCTGGCACTGGTCACTATCTCCTACATCTTCTTATGTGGATTACTCAAGAAATGTTGCCTCGGCCCTTGTGTTGATTTTCAAAAACTTGTATTTAACATAAACCATTAGATATTCCAAAGTCACAACTCCTATAAAGGCCAGTGCAGGTTACATAAGGTTAAAAAATTATCAAAAAGGTTAATCAAATGGAAAAAAGTGTTAAAGCTTGGCATATAAAAGGGCACATGTATGGAAAGGTTTAAACCATCACAGCTCAGGTTCCCATTCACTGCAGGAGGATATCCTTAATCAAATATTGTCACTATATATATATATATATATATATATATATATATATATATATATATATGAGGCTACAGAGATTTGTTGTACACTGAAAACAATCCGATTACTGGGAGTCTTAATAGCTTTGACCAAATAGGTAACAAATGATATTACATGTTCCTCTTAACCACTTATGCCCACCATCGATATACGTCACGTCGCTACTTTGACGTTAAATACCGTTGTTATGGCAGCAGATAGCTGCCTCGAGCCCGGTATTTTCTTCAACGGTGGTCGGTCCGCTTTAGGCTAAAAGTGGTCTCACTTTTATCGGCGGCAGGAGAGGTGCCCCGCTAGCGGCGGAAACGATCCAATGTCCAAAGTCGAGTGAAGGAATGATGCCCCCCCCCCCCCCACTCGACTCTATTCGATTGAATGACGGGAGTGACATCAAACATCACTTCGGCCTAACAGCCTTAGCACAGGCCTTTTATTGAAAAAAAAAAAAAATTAAGACTTTTTTTTTTATTATTATTGCTTTTAAGTGTAAATGTTAGATATGAGCAGTGGCAGCACGTTCATTAGGGGTGCCCGGGTGCCACCCCCTCTCTCCTCTCCACCCCCTATATACAGTGGATAGATTCATGCATAGCATGAATCTATCCACGGCCGCCCCCTATTCATGTGTCCGACCCCTTTCGGGTAACAGGGCACATTAGGGCTTGACAAATTTGCTTGGAATCTAGGAGCCAGCTAAAAAACTTAGGAGCCAGGTTTTTTTTATTTTTTTTTATTAACGACATGGCGACGAGTGAGGCCCCCACCCGTCTCCAAGTCATTGCAGGGCAGAAGCGACTTCAAGTCGTCAATTTTTTTTTTTTTTATTATTATTACATTTTAGTGTAAATATGAGAGCCGAGGTCTTTTTGACCCCAGATCTCATATTTAATAGACCCTGTCATGCTTTTTTCTATTACAAGGGGTGTTTACATTCCTTGTAATAGGAATAAAAATTACACATTTTTTTCTTTTTCAAAAGGACAGTGAAAAAATTAAAAATAAAAGTTAAAATAAATAAGAAAAAAAAATAATAATTCTAAACGCGCCCCGTCCCGCCGAGCTTGTTT
Source organism: Lithobates sylvaticus (assembly GCA_028564925.1). Classification (NCBI taxonomy): domain Eukaryota; kingdom Metazoa; phylum Chordata; class Amphibia; order Anura; family Ranidae; genus Lithobates; species Lithobates sylvaticus. The sequence continues at coordinate 621,336,224 of CM053028.1, read as the reverse complement.
GCAGAAGCAATTGCATACGTGAGTAGCGTCCGCATATGAAAGCGGTGTTCAAACCACACATGTGAGGTATTGCCGTGATCGGTAGAGCGAGAGCAATAATTCTAGCTCTAGACCTCCTCTGTAACTCAAAACATGCAACCTGTAGAATTTTTTAGACTTCGCCTATGGAGATTTTAAAGGGTAAAAGTTTGTGCCATTCCACGAGCGGGCACAATTTTGAAGCGTGACATGTTTGGTATCAATTTACTCGCCGTAACATTATCTTTCACAATATAAAAAAAAAAATTGGACTAACTTTACTGTTGTGTTATTTTTTAATTAAAAGTATTTTTTTCCCAAAAAAGTACGCTTGTAAGCCCGCTGCGCAAATACGGTGTGACAGAAAGTATTGCAACAACCGCCATTTTATTCTCTAGGGTGTTAGAATAAAAAATATATATAATGTTTGGGGGTTCCAAGTAAAGGGAATTAGATGAGCAGGCAGAGAAAACAAACAGCTCCATTAGCATTGCTGGGTGTCATGCCAACGGCCACCACAAGAGGACACCAGATTCTAGAAGGTACCATAGGACTGCACAAGGCCGCAAAGCCGCGGCCTCAATTACCGGCTAGCGCGGTCCATCGCAATTGCGCGCGCGGGGGGTCCACACTATGGAGACAGGATACCCCCAGTTGTGCTGCCCCGGGCGCCAGGTCACTAATTCTAGTCGCCAATGCGACCTGGTGACCGGGGTTTGTCGAGCACTGGGACACATGAATTACAGCCGCGGGGGTGTATTTTTGAAGCTATTTAAGTATAGAAAAGTGCGGCGCTCATAGAGCACAAAAATAACAATCAATGTCTAAAAGTGATGATACTAAATAGTGATACAGATTTGGGGTCTTTTAAACCCCCGAACCCTCCATAAAGAGTACCTGTCACCACCTATTACTGTCACAAGGGAAGTTTATATTTTTTTTATTTTAAAAACACAATTTCATAAAATAAAAATAAAGGCGTGGCCTGGCCGCACACGGAGATGGCCGCTTGATTACCGAGCTCCGCTCGTCCACAGAGCTACTGCCAGCACCCAGCGCATCTACACAGCCCTCAGTGCCTCCTGGAGAACCAGCATACTCCCCCACACTCACGTGGACATGACCCGCGGCAAATCCGACGCCCACGGAGCGCAGAAGCTTATTAATTTTTACATGAAGCCCGCAGGAGCTTCTCCACAAGATGGCGCCGGCCGGGAAGAAGAGTCCGCGCCTCAGGCATTACACACAGCTTCCCCACTGACAGAAGATCCTCCCTCTGATATGGAGGACTCTGGGGACCACCAGCACCAGGCGAATCTCTCCACAGCAGACAGAGGTAAGAGGTCTGCCATCTCTCCTGCACATTCACCCTCTAAACCTCCCCCTGTGAAGCGGCAACATGGCACTGGGACCTGTAGTGCCACAGCAGCAACTGATTACACTGCCTCACTAGCTGCACACAATACCACAGATAACCCAGCATCAGAACACACATTAAAAGCCATGCTACTCTCCTTACAAGCTGACATGCAAAAGGAGTTCAGAGCCTCAATTAACCACTTACTGGACAGGGTGGATAATATGGAGGATCATATAGAACACATAGAACAGCACCTCTCTGCAGCCACCATTGCTCACAACACCACGGTTGATACTCAGGATGAACACTCTGCGGCTATACAACAATTACGCCTTAAAATCGCAGACCTTGAGGACCGCAGCAGGTGGAACCACATTAAAATCAGGGGAGTGCCTGAGACCGTATCTCCCCCTGAAATAACGCCATACCTTCACCGTCTGTTCCATAAAATTATACCGTCACTAACACCACAAGACCTACTCATTGACAGGGCTCATAGGATCCATAAGCCGCAACACCTACCCGACTCCCTACCCAGGGATATCCTGGCCAGGATCCATTTTTTCCACTCTAAAGAACATATCATGAGGGCTGCCAGGTCCTTACGCAACCTCCCTGATCCATTTACCAAAATACAACTGTATAATGACATCTCGGCAGCCACCTCACAGGCACGCAAAACCTTTGCACCAGTCACCTCGGTCCTCCTGGAGCATAAAATCGCATACAAATGGGGATTCCCTGCGAAGCTAATTGTCACTTACCAACACCAACAAGTTGCAATTTTGACCCATAAGGACGGGATCAAACAGCTGCGCAACTGGGGCATGGTCCCTAACCTGCCCCCAGCGACTCCCTTGAATAGAAGATCCTCCAAGATCCCCACTACTTGGGCAGCAAAGGATAAAACCTAACTCTCCGAAAGTATAGGAGCAACCCCTCAGGTTGCCCTCCCACTTAGCTGGTCCTCACATAACTTGAAATTGTGGACAAGTGTCTCTTTCACCACTGAACCCTCCACGCCATATTGCTATAGTGTGCAAAGCACACAGCATTGTCTTAGGTTTTCACGTTATTCTTCAGCTTACCTTTTCTGTTCACTGTACTATGTTTGTAATGGTACTTACCAACTAAATATATAACACGTCTATATCAAGCCAAGGCTGATATAGAGGCATCAGTTTGACCTTACCTTTGTTTTTATTTTTTCCTTGCTACTACGGCTACCAGTTAACTCTCTTTACACCGTATTGTGCATAACTAACCACTATATTCCTCCCCACAGAATACAATCAACCTCAGTACCACCTTGACACCTGCTACCCATTGCTCATGTCACTCAAAATTACCTATCTTAATGTCAAAGGCCTGAACAGCCCATTTAAGAGATCCCTATTATGGAGAGAAGCACTTTCTCAACGCTCCGATATACTATGCGTTCAAGAAACGCACCTCTCATCTACTAACCCACCACGATGTACACACAAACGCTACCCACGTGTTTTTCACTCCCACGCTAACAAAAAAGTAAGAGGCGTAATGATAGCTGTCCGTTCTACAGTCTCACTTTCAGTCTCCAACATAGAGTACGACCCCGCAGGTAGATACCTTATACTCTCAGCACACTTCAACAACAAACCTTTAGTGATCGTTAATTTGTATGCCCCAAACACTCACCAAAAATCCTTCTTTAAATCCATCCTGACCAAAATACAACACTTCCCAAGAGATCAAATTATCTTGTGCGGTGACTTTAATGAGATACTAGACCACTCTCTTGATTCTTCCACACCACGGAGGAGACGGTCCACGACTCTCTCCTCCATGACGCGCCTAGAAGATCTTTACGACCCTTGGAGTTGTCAACATGGTACTGAGAAAGATTTTACTTTTTATTCCAATGCTCAAAGATCTTATTCTAGGATCGATCTGTTCCTGACATCCAAAGTACTGCTTCAATCTATTATCTCCTCAACTATCGGAGTAATATCATGGTCTGACCATGCCCCTATATCAATTGTACTTAATCTAACATCCTCCATCCCCTCACGTACATCATGGCGACTGAACCCCACCTTACTCAGTACCAAGGATAATAGGGAACTGGTCGAGTCCGCTGTAGATGACTACTTCACTTTGAACAAACATTCCGTCTCCAATGACACACCACACTGTGGAATGCCCATAAATCAGTTATCAGGGGTACACTGCTGAGACTAGGAGCTCAGGAGAAGAAAAAACGCACCGCAACCCTTAACTCTTTTCTAGACAACATAAAGACCCTAGAAAGAAGTAATATGCAGACTCCCTCGGCAGCCATCCACGAAGAACTCAGTAAACTCCAATCTGACCTGAGCTCTTATTTGCAGAACAAACACGAGTTCTACATTCGGAAACTAAGACTCACCTGGTACTCCCAGGGCAATAAAACGGGGAAAGCTTTAGCATAACAATACAAGCGTAAGGCAGCCCAATCCACAATCCCATACCTCGAGGACTCCAATAGTAACAGATTGACTAACCCCAAAGATATGGCCAACTGTTTTAGTTCATTCTACCATACACTATATAATCTAAAAGACTCTCCCACTGATACTCAACCCACTGATACCAATATTCTGAATTTCCTCTCCGACTTGAGCCTCCCCTCCTTAAACCCCTCCCAGACTGCAGACTTAGCCCAACCCTTCTCGATTCAAGAAATCCGAGACGCCATTAAATCTGTGCCACTACACAAGGCCCCGGGACCGGATGGCTTCAGTAATGAATACTACAAACTTTACTGTGAACAAATTACTCCACACCTTTGCAACTCATTTAACAGATTCCTCACTACCGGAGAAATAAAATAAAAATAAATAAAATAAATAAGAAAAAAATTCAAATTGCCCCCGTCACTAGGAAAACTAAGAAAACGCATACGGAAGTCGCGCCTGCAAATGTAAACGGTGTTCAAATCACACATGTGAGGTACCTCCGCAATCGTCAGAGCGAGAGCAATAATTCTAGGATTAGACCTCCTCTATAACTCTAACCTGGTAACTGTTAAAAAAAAATGTAAGCGTCGCCAATGGAGATTTTTAGGTACCAAAGTTTGTCGCTCATTCCACGAGTGCGTGCAATTATAAAATGTGACGTTTGGTATCTATTTACTCGGCATAACATCATCTTTCACACAAAAAAAAAAAATGGGATAACTATACTGTTTTTTTTTTTTTTTTTTAATTCATGAAAGTATCCCTTTTCCCCAAAAAAATGCGTTTAAAAAACTGCCGCACAAATACTGTGTGACATAAAATATTGCAACCACCGCCATTTTATTCTCTAGATTCTCTGCTAAAAAAAAAAAAAAATATATATATATATATATATATATATAATTGGGGGTTCTAAGTAATTTTCTAGCAACAAATAAGCTGGCCAAGAAACAACAAAGCTTGGGAGATGCAAATTCATCTAACGGGTCATCCGCAGCAACCTTTCCCGCCAACCTCCTATAATAGACCACTACTGTTGAATTAGCGGCATTCTCCCATGAGTCTAGCCGGCCTCCTGGAACTCCTTCCCGGCCACACTTGCTGAATTACTCCCCTTTCGGGACTTCCGCAATTTGGTTTGCAGGTGAATATCTCCGGAACCATATGTCCCAGGAATTCCTTGGCAGGGTGGGTCTTCCTAATGCCCTGAACGTGCCTCCCAAGTTTAGGGTTAGCAGCCCCAAGGTTTCCGGAGATACGGCCACCGAAATAGATCCGCCCGGAATGTAGCGGTAATACGTCACACCTCAGAGATCAGTGAGATCGGAGGAGGGTTTTCTGTCATCTCATTTATTATGGAGACAAGCAGTCCAATGTCAGAGCTCCTAATTCTTACACCGAGAAGGAGTCTCTGATCTTTGGTTATAAAAATAGGTATGAATACTATTTTCTCTTTTTGGTAATAGGGAGATCAGCAATACATTTCCAGGAGATCCCTTTATTCCTTTTCTTTTTATGCCTGGAGAATACACAGAGAACGTGACTTTATACCAATCACCACTTTCCATTGCTCATGGCCATTTCACAATTCTAAAACCTTTTGAAAAAGGGAAACAAACACATTTTTCCGAGATCTCCCCTTCCTGGGTGTAAGGCTGAGCGGACCTGATGGGAGACTCGCGGTCTAGTCATTTATTACACTGCAGAGAAATGAAATGTATGCACAGATTATGTTCTTCCTCTGTCATAATCGGAATGTTCACATAAATATTACATCTTTGCTCGAAATAGGTAATAATTATGACATGCCCGGGAAAATGTGTACAATATAAAGAAAATTTTGCGCTTCTAAATACATGAACATCCTGAAGAGAGTGAGGAAAAAAATATTTTTAGATCGTTACATGATCGTATAGAGATCTGATGATGAAATACTTTATTCTCCCATCATGAGGGGGATTCTGAGAACTTGGAATAAAAGAACATATGAAAATGTTTTACATTATTCAGTAATCTTTAGATTCCATTTTTATTCAATCCGGATTAATCATATAGAAAATAAAGCATTGCTGATATTTGGCGGTATATAATAGGGCTGATTATTTGCCTGTAAAATTCTTCACAAATCAGGCGGGAAAATTTGAAAGTAGCAGTGGGCGTGTGCTTCATCAGCCAGTAATGTCTCTCTGATGAGGATTTCAGAGACCTTTCTCCGTTTTCAGCCCAGAAAATACTTGTTCTGTAGACTTTTCATTGATCTCTATAATTCTGTAGTAATATGAACCCCTAAAACAACCCATTATATATAAACTGCCTGGAACCAAAGGGACCGTTGATGAATGTTCCCCGGAAGAAGGGAGATTTTTATCATTTCATTCCAGTGTCAGATCAGCCGATCTAAAGTTTTTGTCTTGTAGAATAGAAGAATTCTGAAGGTTCTGGGATTTGTTTTTGATCAGTTGGGAGAGATGATTGTTTTTTTTTTAGCCGAAACAATGAGGATGACGGACAAGGATGATCGGTCTCTAAGAAAAGGACATCAAAACATTAGACGTCTAAATCTAGAAGTATCCCCATCCCCCAATGATTTCCAGGCTCTTTATATGTAGTAATTGTTCTCCCTGTACAACTCTCCATTATTAGAAGTGTGAATAAATAAGGATGTATTTCCTGTGTAAAGCTATGACGACAATTGAGGGCTCATTCCATGCGATGTGGTAGACACAATGAGGGGGTGTGTGTGGGCTCTTTGTAGAGAGATGTGGGTGGCTCTGAGAAGAGCCTTTGTGTTATAAATGGATTTGGGAATAGAAAGGAGTTGTTGGGATCACTTGGATTTGGCGGCCTTGTGGCTCTCGGTCTTCTTGGGCAGCAGCACGGCCTGGATGTTGGGCAGGACTCCTCCCTGGGCGATGGTGACGCCGCCCAGCAGCTTGTTGAGCTCCTCGTCGTTGCGGACGGCCAGCTGGAGGTGTCGGGGGATGATGCGGGTCTTCTTGTTGTCGCGGGCGGCGTTGCCGGCCAGCTCGAGGATCTCAGCCGTGAGATACTCGAGGACGGCGGCCAGATAGACGGGAGCTCCGGCCCCAACCCGCTCGGCATAGTTGCCCTTCCTGAGCAGACGGTGAACACGACCGACTGGGAACTGCAGACCAGCCCGGGATGATCGGGTCTTGGCCTTAGACCGAACCTTGCCTCCTTGTTTGCCGCGACCAGACATGATAGATATTTTCCTAAATTGTCAGATAAAGATATGTACTATCTGCCGCTTCCTTATATTTATACCGTCAATGCTCTGACATCACACTCTGTGATTGGTTATTCTTCAAGCCAGCCAATAGTGTTCTGACTTGTTTCTACACCAATCAGTAAACGAGGGAGGAAAGCAGTTCACTCCTCCCCATCACATGACTGAATCCTCCAATAGAAGAGTGAGGAGGGAAGAGGCTCATTTGCATAGGATGCCTATAAAAGCAGCACATGAGGGCGGCTCCAGCACACATCGGAGTTGATCTGATTAATCCTGATCATGCCTGAACCAGCCAAGTCCGCCCCGGCGCCCAAGAAGGGCTCCAAGAAAGCCGTGACCAAGAGCCAGAAGAAGGACGGCAAGAAGCGGAGAAGGAGCAGGAAGGAGAGTTATGCCATCTACGTGTACAAGGTGCTCAAGCAGGTCCACCCCGACACCGGCATCTCGTCCAAGGCCATGGGCATCATGAACTCCTTCGTCAATGACATCTTCGAGCGCATCGCCGGAGAATCTTCCCGCCTGGCTCATTACAACAAGCGCCGCACCATCACCTCCCGGGAGATCCAGACCGCCGTCCGCCTCCTCCTGCCCGGAGAGCTGGCCAAGCACGCCGTCTCCGAGGGCACCAAGGCCGTCACCAAGTACACCAGCGCCAAGTAATCCCCCCATCCCCCATCATCCCAACACAAGACACAAAGGCTCTTCTAAGAGCCGCCCACCATTTCCATCAATGAGCTGTCATCACATATTATCACAACTAGAAATTCTAAATACATTAAATGAAAAATAAACCGATTATGACAATTGTAACTTCTGATGATGAAGTTGTACGTTCGAAGCTTTATTATGGTACGAAATCGATCCCAATATCCGCTGATTCTCTTAATTCTGGAATTTCTGACGTTTTTTTCCCTCCTAGACCCCAGTCTGTACAATGAATATTGGAGGATCTGATTTGTACATCAATATTGTCCGCTAGTGGGAACAAACCATCCAATCGCATTGTATATCTTCCCCGATCTCCGTATAGAAGACATGGATTTGTATAACCACTAGGTGTCAGTGTTGCTCCTCCTTAGAGAATACATGGGAGCTTTTTTTCCCCCGTAAATTGAAAGCGTATATTCATGTAAAAAAGGATGACACACATTATATATATATATATATATATATATATATATATATATATATATATATATATATATATATATATATATATATATATATATATATAAATATAATCTTATATTGTATACATCATTTTCACCTACAGTTTACTTTCAGTTTTATGGTTTATGTAAGACTGCGCAAATCATGCTAATGTCTGCAGAGACACATACAGGGGGGATGATTACGTTTCGAAATCGTTTAGGGATCATCTGCTTAGAATTATTACTTATACATCACATTGTGTTTGATTCAAATTAGTCATATAGCATCTATTTTCTTTATGGAGGTCCAACGATTATACATAATCATCTACTCACCTTGGGGGCGGTTTATATCATCAGATGGGCACACATTGGCCTCCCTGGTATATAGGTGTGTGTGTATTTTCTCTAATAAAAACAGAGTATTTGGTAAATATCAGGTGCCTCCGATTACAATACACAGATTGGCTAGTGGAGGTTACTGGGAGCATTTAACCCTCTTACTCCCTCCCTCTGTCATCTAATTTACTGAGATATAGGAAAACATAATCCAATCTCAATGTTTCTAATTCTTACACTGAGAAGGAGTCTCGAATCTTTCATTATAAAAACATTTCTTTAGATTGTAAACTCCATGAGCAGCGCCTTCCTATTACTTTTGTATTGAACTGTACTGTGATTGTACTGTCACTCTTTTTATTGTAGAGTTGGCACTATATATATATATATATTCTGTATGATATTAATGTTATTATTAATAATTCGTATTAAAGTAGTACACACCAGCGCCAAGTAAATCCCCAACACCCCCCATCATCCCAACAGGACACAAAGGCTCTTGTAGTAAATGCTACTCACATTAGACATGTGCGGTTAGTTTCGTACGAATCGTAAATTCGTACGAATTTTTCGAAATTCGTACATTCGTACGGAACCGAATTACGAATTTTTTTGGATACGAATTCTGTACGGAATACGAAATTCCGTTTACGAATTTCGGATCCAAATTATTCTAAATTTATTCGAATCCAACTACCAAATATATCGAATTTCAATTTCAACTAATACTAAAGAAATTATTATAGCGGATATAACGAGTGATTCGAAATTCGGCTCCAAACTATTCGAATTCAACTACCAAATATATCGAATTTCAATTTCAACTAATACTAAAGAAATTATTATAGCGGATATAACGAGTGATTCGAAATTCGGCTCCAAACTATTCGAATTCAACTACCAAATATATCGAATTTCAATTTCAACTAATACTAAAGAAATTATTATAGCGGATATAACGAGTGATTCGAAATTCGGCTCCAAACTATTCGAATTCAACTACCAAATATATCGAATTTCAATTTCAACTAATACTAAAGAAATTATTATAGCGGATATAACGAGTGATTCGAAATTCGGCTCCAAACTATTCGAATTCAACTACCAAATATATCGAATTTCTAATTTTCAACTAATACGAAAGAAATTATTATAGCGGATATAACGAATGATTAGAATTTCGGCTCCAACTACCAAATAATATCTAATTTCAACTAATACAAAATAAATTATTATAGCGGATATAACGAATGATTCGAATGAATTCGATATTCAGTATAACGAATATCGACAGTGTACGAATAATAACGAATTCTTTGTTGGTCCAAATTTCTTTACTACAGAAACATGTGACTGTTGGTTGACCAATCACATCAGAGGTTTTCTTGTGATGCTGAGGCCTACAGGGCAGGGCAGAGGGCACGCCCTGATCATATGACTTCTCTTTGTGGAGCAGATCATACAGTCAACTATTTGTGCCAGTGCATCTGCTCAAATATCGTCGTGATCCTTGGATTTTTGATATTCATTTGCCCTGATATCTGTTCGAGTCTGCAAGATTATTATCCTTGATAGCTTATTTTGCTATTGGATTTCTTCTTTTGCTCCAGATTTTTGTTTTAGTCTGCTCATCTTTTTTTTTTGTCTTTTTTTGACTTGGAAGGCAAAATGAGCAGCAAACAAGGAGATCAAGGCAGAAAGAGTGCTGCTGCTGGGAGAGGAAGAGCTTCGAGCCGGCGTAAAGTACAACAGCAGCAGGTGGGACGTTCTGTCTCTGCGCCCCCTGAGCTCAGCTCACCTCCCATGAAGTTGAGGCGACCAGGAGGAGTGAAAGAGCCTGCCAAACAGCAGACATCACGTCGCCAGCTGTTCCAGGAGGACTTACCTTGTACAAGCACTGCTGCTGGTAGCACTAGCATGCCCACTCGTACTTTTTATGGAAGAGGACGAGGGCAGACCAAAGGTAAACTTCCCATTGCACACACCTTTGTGCAGCCAAAGATGGAGATCTTGGACAGCATGCTGCAGCATGAGACATGTGAGAAGGCCCAGGCTGAACAAGCTCATGATGATGATATCACTATCAGCACTCCAGGGAGCTTCGAGATAAGCAAGCAGGAGCCTGAGGAGAGTCAGCTTACAACACATTGTAAAGATCATCAGTCTTCCCCTGGCAATGTAGAAGAAGAGAAAGAGATGGAAACAAGTTTTCACATGGAGAACTTTGATTACCAACCATCGGCATCGGCATCTACCCATGTTGGCCCCAGCGACAGCCCAGGAGAATATATCTCCCCTGACTCCCCACTACTTTTCTCCCCTTATAAGTCCCCTGCCATTATTTCAAAGCCTCCAGCATCATCGGCCAATGCAACCACAGCAACAGCACCCAAAATACCCGTGATGTTCAGATCACAATCACATTCTCTTCTTCATCCTGCTCCTCCTGCTGAACCTCAGAAAGACAGTCCAACCACTGCAGTGGATGTGATTCCATCACCAGGCACTGCGGGCAGTGTCATTGGTGCTGGCTGCCGTTCCAGCGTTTGGCTGCATTTCACCAAAATTGGCGTTGGTCAGAAGGCCAAATGCAAGCATTGTGGCAGGGACATCAGCCGGGGCCGAGACATAGGGCATCTCAGCAACAGCGGGATGAACCAGCACATGCGTGTGCACCACCAGGCTGTGCTGTTAGGGGAGAAAATTGTGTCCCCTCCAAACACCAAAAGAGGAACCAATACCAATAGTGGCACCACCACAGCCACCACCATAAGTACCAGCACCACCACCCCACATCCAACCCATACCAGCCACCAGGCCACCCTGGAAGATTTTGGTGGCTTTCACAGTGCAAAAGGAATGTCTCAGGCACAGGTTAGGAAGATTACACGCCTGATCGGCCAGCTTATTGCAGTTGGAGGAGCACCATTCAATATGGTAGAAGGTGAGCCCTTCAGGCAGTTGATGCAGGCTGTTGCACCACAGTACCGTGTGCCATCACGAAAGACCTTTAGCCAAACTGTGGTGCCAGCCTTATACAGGTCTTGTGTTGGGGTGCTGAAGGACGAGATTAGAAAGGCAGGTGGACAGGCAGTGCACCTGACCACTGACCTGTGGAGTGCATCTAGTGCCCGACACGCCTTCCTGTCCCTGACGGCACATTGGTGGCAGGGCAAGGTGTCATCTGGATCCTCGTCATCAGCACTTGACAAAGAGGGGCACCGTTCTTTTCTCCTGCACGCTGAGGTGCTTGATGAGAAGCATACAGCGCAAAATATCCTGCAAGCCCTGCAGAAAATGTTGTTGCAGTGGTTTCAGGCAGACACTGACAGCAACAGCTACAGGATTGGCTATATTGTGACAGACGGAGGCAGCAACATGGTGAAGGCTGTAAGGGATGGCAGATTTGTGGGTGTGCGCTGCTCAGCCCACCTTCTCCACCAGGTGGTAACCGACAGCTTTCGATTGGTGGAGGCTAATTCTGGCGGCGATGGAAGGCTGTCCAAAGTGGTGGACTCTTGCCGGAAGATGGCTGGCCACTTCCATCGAAGTGTGAGGGACAGCCACCTCCTCAGGTTGGAACAGAGGAAGGCAGGCCTTCCAGAACACTGCCTAAAACAGGATGTGGGGACTAGGTGGAATTCAACCCTAGCAATGCTGGAACGCATCCTTGAGCAGCAGAAGGCTCTCCATGCCATGGCCTGCGAACATAATATTGGCATAGAGAGACCTTTAGGCAGGGAGGACTGGGCCATAATTGGGCAGATTGTGGCAGTCCTCAAACCATTCCTCTCTGTGACAGAACATCTGAGCCGCGAGGATGCCAGCATTGCTAATGTGCTGCCGCTTTTTAACCACCTTCAGAGTAAATTGGAGCGGTTCATGTCAGCTCAGGAACCTTTGCCTGGTGGTGTCCCTCAACCTGATGTGTTGGCTCTGCTCAAGACATTTCTCTTGGAATTGGGCAGGCGCACGCAGGATTTGACCGCCTCTTGCCCAGAACTGATGCTGGCTGCCATGTGTGACCCTCGTTGCAAGGGCAAAATGGCTGTGCAGTGCAGTGCTCTCACAACATGGCGGGACAGACTGATTGACAGGGTGCGTCAGAGGGAAAGGCAGCTAGTAAGGCCGCTAGAGCTGGGAGAGGAGGAAGAGGAGGAAGAAGATATTGAAAACCCCCTCTCCCATGCAACAGCATCTACTGATTCTGAAGTGAGCAGCAGAGCTCCTGCCAGCGGTCGCGGAGCATCTTCTTCCGTCTTGACTGAGGCATTTGACACCCTAATGGGAACCTCCAGCAGCATAGTGCGCCCCAAGAAACGCATTTCATCAAAGGAGGTTGTCATGACATATTTGTCATCCCCACCAGTGCACCCCACCACAGATCCTATGTCTTTTTGGCAGGAGAAGAGCGAGGAGTGGCCTGCCCTCGCAGATATTGCCAAGGAGCTACTGTCCTGCCCTCCAACAAGTGTCCAGAGTGAGCGGGTGTTTTCTGTGACGGGAAACATCCTGTCACCCCAAAGATCACAGTTGTCCCCCCAGCTAATGGAGCAGTTAGCATTTTTGAAAATAAATTTGCCAAAGCTGGGGTACCCCTCCCTTACTCTGGACATTCCTTGAACTGACTGACTGTCTGCACTCTGCAGCAGAGATGGCCTCTTGGTCTTAGACTCTTTAGTTGGACACTGTCCCTCCCCACAATCAAAGTTTCTTAAATGCCCAAAAAATATTTATACCCATTCAATTGTTGTTCAATGTGCCAAATGTAATTATACTAATCCACAAGCTGGTAAACGCTGTGGCCTGATGTTCCCCAATGTGCCCCAATAATATGCCATGTGCCCCAGTATGCCCTGATGTGCCCCAATATGCCCTGATGTGCCCCAATATGTTTGGGTGGGGGAAGGGGAGTGTTTTTGTTTTCTGCCATTGCAGAAGGGAACTAACTACTGTTAAGTTAAGTTATTAATAATTTATTGTTGGAGTTGCTTTATGCTTTAGAGAGACCTAATAAACATTTCTATGTTCAGTTGTACAGTAGTGTCTGTCACCTTATTCTGTCCTATATGTCTGCCTGGCTACCTTGGATGGGGAATGGGATGGGGTGGGGGACAGAATGTACAGCTCGCTTTGCAACACTCCTTTTGAGTTGCGGAGCAGGCGGAGGAGGGAACTTTTTATTTCTGTGTCAATGTGGCTTATCACAGTGTGTCTATGTGTCTAGTGTGCTGTAAACATGAACACCTCCCTCAACAAAATCAAGCACTAAAGACTGCTGGTTTTATTACTTCAAAACAACTTTATTTTTACACACAAAATAAAAGTATAAAATAATATATTAGATTTGAACAGAACAAACAAACAAAATAGCTATGGTCCTGGAGCACGCAGTGGATGCTGGTTTCATGATGGAGAGGCTTCTCGGCTGCTCATGGTGGTGGTAGAGCTAGTACCAGGCAATGGAGCATTGTGTCTGGAAATTGCTTCCAGCAAACATAATTTGCAATGCTCCATTGCCTGGTTCTGTTGTTGGTTGAACCGGACCCACATCCTCTCCATATCATCAGTGTGGTTTCTGATGGCACGGTGGAGGGTCCGGTTCAACCTACGATTCTCCCTCTGCATTTTTTTGTTGGCTTTGGCCAGCCTCCGCATCTCTGTCAGCAGGACAGTTGTCTGACTCGGTGTCGGTGGTGGCAACTGCGGCACTGGCTGCTCCTCTGGAGGGTGAGGCAGTGGAGGACGTACAGGGGGGGCAGCTTCCTGTGGCCCTAGAGTCTGCTTCTGGGCCAAAGGGGTCAGCTCGGTCTCATCCCGGAGCGAAATCCCGTCTGACAGGTCTTGTTGATCTGAAATAGACGAGATAGCCAATGTTGATGCTAGCATTCAAAGAAATTGATTTCTAGAGATTATAATAAAAACATATTTTATTCCTTTTTATTTTGACATTGTCCTTTAAAAAAATAAATACTATTTGTGTAACATATACATATATTCCTATTACAAGGAATGTATTGTAAACATCCTTTGTAATAGAAAAAAAACAAAGACAGGTCCTCTTTAATGTGAAATCTGGGGTCAAAAAGACCTCAGATCTCATATTTACACAAAAATACAATAAAAAATTAATATAAAAAGAAATGTCATATTCTTCTCCCCCACCCACAAAAAAAAAACCCTTTAAGATTGGAGGGCAGAAGTGGACCTGATCGTCTCCATCGCCTCTTTGGCCCCTGATAAAAGTGAACTTGCGGCAAGTCCGCCGCAGTAACCAATTTTATCTGAAAGAGGACCGCCCGCTGAAGAAGTGTATACCGGGGTTATGGCAGCTATCTGCTGCCATAACAATGGTGGTCCTCTTCAAACAGCCGACATATAACTGCGGCGGGTGGTCCTTTTTTTTTTTAAACAAACGCTTTCAATAAAAATAGGTTTGTTTTTCTCTTTTTTATAAGGGAACAGTGGGAGGGAATGTCCCCCCTCCCGGATATAAACCGCGCCATTGGGAAATTGGGAAAGCATTTTATCACACCAATCTTGGTGTGGTCAGATGCTTTGAGGGCAGAGGAAAGATCTAGGGTCTAATAGACCCCAATTTTTTTTCAAAAAAAGAGTACCTGTCACTGCCTATTGCTATCATAGGGGATATTTACATTCCCTGAGATAACAATAAAAATCATAACAAAGAAAAAAAAATATAAAAATAAAATAAAAAAGCTAAATAAATAAAAAAAAAAACCAAACAAAAAAAAAAAAAAAAAAGCACCCCTGCCCCCCCTTCTCTTGCGCAAAATAAACAGCAATTTATTTTCACTACTCATTTTAATTTTTCTAAGTTCCACCCTAGTTACATTTTTAACTTACTCAGGAGAAGCAGCAAAATGTATTTTGGGGTGCAATTCCACATATAACTATGGCATGTGTGAGCAATATATCATTTAGTGACAACTTTTTGAAAAAAAAAAAAATCTTTTTTATTTTTGTCTTTATTCAATCACTTGGGACTAAAAAAAAAAAAATATTCAATGGGCTCAACATGCCTCTCAGCAAATAGCTTGGGGTGTCTACTTTCAAAATGTGGTCATTTGGGGGGGTTTTGTACTTCTCTGCCATTTTAGCACCTCAAGAAATGAAATAGGCAGTCATAAATTAAAAGCGGTGTAAATTCCAGAAAATGTACTCTAGTTTGTAGACGCTATAACTTTTGCGCAAACCAATAAATATACGCTTATTGGCATTTTTTTTACTAAAGACATGTGGCTGAATACATTTTGGCCCAAATGTTTGACTAAAATTGAGTTTATATTAGATTTTTTTTATAACAAAAAGTAGAAAATCTCTTTTTTTTTCAAAATTTTCGCTCTTTTTCCGTTTATATCGCAAAAAATAAAAATCACAGAGGCAATCAAATACCATCAAAAGAAAGCTCTATTTGTGGGAAGAAAAGGACGCAAATTTCGTTTGGTTACAAAATTGCATGACCGCGCAATTACCAGTTAAAGTAGTGCAGTGCGAAATTGAAAAAAGACCTCTGGTCCTTTGGCTGATTGTAGTGGCGTTCAGATACTAAGATCAGATGCATTTCCAAATATTGTAGTAATAGAATAAACAATTATAGGTTACAATACTAACAGTAACAGTGGGGTCTATTTACTAAAGGAAAATACACTTTCCACTACAAGTGCACTTGGAAGTGCAGTCGCTGTAGATCTGAGGGGGACAGTCATGCAAGGGAAAAAAAACCAGAATGTTTGTTTGTACACGATTGGAAGATAAAATCAGCAGAGCTTCCCCTCAATTCAGAGTTTCTCCTCAGATTTACAGCGACTGCACTTCTGGGGAGGACTTCCCCTCCAGCTGTTTGTAATAACAGACAAGCGGCTGCTAGTGCTTAGCCACATTGGTTGTTAAAAAACGGCACCGGACGGGTGATGTCTGCCGCTGCAAGCATCACCCGAGTACAACACCTTGAAGCACTATATTGGTAAGTTTGTCAACGATAATTACAAAAAAAGGGGCCACCATTAATCGGTAGACCCCTAGTTTGGGGTGTGTGCTGTGTGTATGAACTTAAAAATGGATGGTTGTAGCTTTTTTTTATGTGTTTGTGAACTTAGTGTGGATGATGGTGCCTTGTGTCCTTTTTTCTTTATATTGGCAGCTTGCGTATTCTAGTACTTACGTTGAGGAGAAATGGGGTGTTGCTTCCTGGCAGAAGGAGCTGATGCTGGAGGGTCTGGGATATGGCAGCTCAGGCTTTCTGTTAAGATAGAATAAAGAGTTATGGTAACCACTTCTGGACCAAGCCTATTTATGACAGTTATTGTTTACAATTTAAAATCAAAACTTTTTTCTAGAAAATTACTGAGAACCACAAACATTATAATTATATATATATATATGTGCACTGAGTGTGTGTGTATTTGCACAGCGGCCTTTCAAAGGCAATTTTAGGTGAGAAATTAACTGAATTAAAATTTTTTTTTTTACAGTAAATGTATTTAGCCCAATTTTTGGGGATATTGCGATAGTCGATGTTACTCCAAGTAAAATAGATAGATATCGAACATGTTATGGTTTAAAATTGCAAACGCTCTTGGAATCGCGATAAACTACGGTACTTAACTACTTCCCACCCGGCCACTGTACATAGACGGCCGGGTGGGAGCCGTCTACTTCTGATCTGACGTTCTGGAACGTCCTTCTGAAGTAGAGGGATCGCGCGCGTGCCAGCGCAGTGGCGCGATCCCGATGCGGCCGTGTCACCCGGACACGGCGCATCTCGGATCGGCAGGAGGGGTCGGTGATTGGCCCTCCTGATCACATGACGGCCGTGTCGAATCACAGCCGTCATGTGATGTAAACAAACAGCCGTTTGCTAGGCAATCGGCTCTCCTCTCCTCACACGGAAGTCGTTGGTGAGGAGAGGAGAGCGGATCGCTCCAGCCGGCTGGTGATCACTGTGAGTATTAGCTGTTTTTACAGCTTTTTACTCACTGATCACCAGTGTAGTGTCCCCACAGTGTAAACACACATGTCCCCAAAACACACATGTCCCCTAATAAAAACACATGTCCCAAAATAATAAAAACACATGTCCCTCACATATGTCCCGGTAAAATAACATGTGTCAATGATTATCTGCACACATATGTCCGTGATCACCTGCACACAGTCATCTGTACATGATCATTTGCGTACATATGTCCGTGATCACGCGAACCAATTATTAATATACACTTAACGTAATTTTTTTGACAAAAAATATGTAGAAGAATACGTATCGGCCTAAACTGAGGGAAAAAAATATTTATTTTTATATTTTTGGGGGATAATTTTTATGACAAACAAAGTAAAAAATATTGATTTTTTTAAAAAAATTGTTGCTCTTTTTTTGTTTATAGCACAAAAAATAAAAACCGCAAAGGTGATCAAATAAATACCACCAAATACCACCCTATTTGTGTTCAAAAAAATACGCCAATTTTGTTTGGGAGCCACGTCGCACGACCGCGCAATTGTCACTTAAAGCGACGCAGTGCCGAATCGCAAAAAGTGCTCTGGTAAGGAAGGGGGGAAAATCATCGGGGGCTGAAGTGGTTAAATACAATAAATAGATGTTTGTTATTATGTTTGCTTTGTGTTGGTTAGGTAGGTAGTAGGTACTCACCACTGCCAGAATATTGAGGGGGGCATGAAGCAGAAGCAGCTGTTCCTGTTCCCTCCTCCACTGATGATGACATTGATCGATCTGGAAAACATGAATGTAAAGCAAAACGTAAGTCTCACATGCCGTAGTCATAAAAAATATAGTGAGCTGCAAACAACAACCATATAACTGCAATATATAATGATAGATTTTATTTTACTCACCAGCTCTCAGTCTCTGGTGCTTGGCGGCGGATCTGGCACTGGCAGTGCTCACTCCAGGGGGCGGGGCATCTTCGTGAAGTAGGAGGCCATCCTTAAGCTCTGCCTCCCACTGTCTAAATAAGACAGTCTTGCCTCCTCCAGTGGCCTGCCTCTCAATTTTTTTATGGACAGAGGCCCGACAATCATAAAATCTGCAAATGAAAATAGTATATTTAGTAAATATACACACGTTAATATTATTTTTATTTTACATGTTACTTTTCTGTGTCTGTCTGTGTCAAATAAATATATTAAATATATTTGTGTTACGTTCAAATCAGTTTATTACTCAAAGCCTACTGTGTGTGTTTTTTCACAAATATGGGGTGTGTTCTAAGAGTGATATAAAATTTGAATAATTATTACCTGTGCCTGACACCAGCGGTGGTCCTGCGAACCTTGGACAGGGCATTCACAGAGTCCCGGACTCGATCCCAGGCTGCTGTCTTCTGGGCAGTAGGGACGTTGAGGCTGAACAATGTGGCCTTGTCCCTCCTAACAGCAGCCACCAGAGCAGCGTTTTCCTGGGGGGTAAAGACTGGCCCCCTTGTTGATGACGTCATCGTCTTCTGCTGCTGCTTGCGTTTGGTTCGCTGGTGGTCGCCGGTGTCAGAC
Organism: Lithobates sylvaticus; assembly: GCA_028564925.1. NCBI lineage: Eukaryota > Metazoa > Chordata > Amphibia > Anura > Ranidae > Lithobates > Lithobates sylvaticus. The sequence continues at coordinate 621,317,099 of CM053028.1, read as the reverse complement.
ATTTCATCTTCTGATGTGGGGGGGGGGCATACGCCTCTTTTTTTGGCCATGCTCCCGCTCCCGCTCCACTCCACTTCCATGGCCATGCTCCCTTCCACTCTTCATCTCCTCTTCACGCCTCCTCTCCCCTCCGCGCTTCCTCTCCCTGTCCCCTCCGCGCTTCCTCTCCCTGTCCCCTCCGCGCTTCCTCTCCCTGTCCCCTCTACTACGCTTCCTCTCCCTGTCCTCTCTACTACGCTTCCTCTTCTCTACTCTTCCCTCCTCTCTCCTCAACCCCCCACTGATCCTCCTCTTACCCCCACTCCAGTCCCCTCCACTCCTGTGCTCCCCTCCACTCCTGTGCTCCCCTCCACCCCCTGACCCTCCACTCCTCTCTCCTCCACTCTTCTCCCCTCCACTCATCCGGCGCTCCCCTCCACTCATCCGATCCCCTCCACTCATCCGGCGCTCCCCTCCACTCATCCGATCCCCTCCACTCATCCGGCGCTCCCCTCCACTCATCCGATCCCCTGAGTCCTCTCCACTCTCACTCACAACAACAACTTTCAAACCAACACTCTCACTCACACATACATTCTCACTCCCAGACATTCTAATTCCACACAAATCACAAATTCAGTCCACACAAAAACAACAACCACAACTCCAACAATACCACTCTCTCTGCTCTCAGTCTCTGCTCTGCTCTCTGCTCTGCTCTGCTCTCTCTCTGTTCCTCCCTCACTACACTACAGTCACACGGAGTCACACGGTCTCTCTAAATTACATCCAGGGGCCGGCCTCTCAAAACTACATCCAGGGGCGGAGACTATAGGCACATGTCAAAAACGAAAGCAAAGAATAAACGAGATTTCGAATAGTTACGAATAACAGCGATGTATTAGAAAAGTACGAATCCATTCGACGCATGCAGCGCCGCAGCGCCACTGTGTCAGACATGTAAATTTACGAATCAACGACCAAAAAGAAAAAAGTTACGAATGTACAAATCCATTCGAAGCGCGTTAGCCAGCGCCATTGTGAGAGAGTGAGAGACACGTAAAATGACGAATCAGTAAACCAAAAAAAAAAAAAGTTACGAATCCATTCGAAGCACGTTAGACATCGCTATTGTGAGAGAGAGACGCGTAAAATGACAAATCAACAAACAAAAAAAAGTAACGAATTTGAGAATCCATTCGAAGCACGTTAGACAGCGCCATTGTGACAGAGTCAGAGAGACACGTAAAATGACGAATCAACAAACAATCCATTCGAAGGACGTTAGACAGTCACAGCGCAATTGTGAGAGAGAGACACGTAAAATGACAGATCAACAAACAACAAACAAACAACAAACAAATGACAAATCAACAAACAAAGAAAAGTAACGAATTTAACCACTTCCCGACCGCCCCCTGTATATATACGTCGGCAGAATGGCACGTACAGGCAGAATCACGTACCTGTACGTGACATTCTTCCGGCGGTTGGGGGGTCCGATCGGACCCCCCTCCGCCGGCGGGGACGGTCGGGATCGTGTCAGGAGCGATCCGGGACGAGGGGACGGCCAGTGGTTTCTGGCCACCCCCTCGCGATCGCTCCTGGCCAATGAAAAGCTTCCCCTTCCTGTCTATTGTATAGACAGGAAGGCGGAAGTGATGTCACGCTCGGTGCGCCGGTCTATGTGACCGGAGACGCCGAGCGGCGAACATGTAAAGGTTAGTGCACAACAGTACACTGACACCAGTACAGTTAGGCACATATTCCACCCCCCTGTCACCCCCTGATCACCCCCCAGATCACCCCCTCCCCCCCAGTCACAGTGTCACTAATTGCAGTGATCATTTTTTTACTGATCACTGCATTTAGTGTCAGTGTGACTGTAATAACTGTCAGGGCAGTTAGTTTTAGGTCCAAGGTAGCCCCCTACCCCCCCCTAATAAAGGTTTAACCCCTTGATTGCCCCCCAGGTAACCCTTTCACCCCCTTTTGCCAGTGTCACTAAGCGATCGTTTTTCTGATCGCTGTATTAGTGTCACTGCTGTCGCTAGGTAACCATTTTTTTTTTTTAGGTAACCGCCATGTTTATATAGGTTCATAAATAGTTTTATAGGTCAGGTACCCCCATATTACAACCTAAATAAAGGTTTTAACCCCTTGATTGCCCCTAGAGTTAACCCTTTCACCAGTGATCACTGTATAACTGTCACTGGTGACGCTGGTTAGCCAGTTAGTTATTTCGTTATTTAGGTTCCCCGTCAGGTTTTTATATAGCGTCAGGTACCCCCATATATTACCTAATAAAGGTTTTAACCCCCTGATTGCCCCTAGTTAACCCTTTCACCCCCTTTTGCCAGTGTCACTAAGCGATCGTTTTTCTGATCGCTGCATTAGTGTCGCTAGGTAACCATTTTTTTTTTTTTTTTAGGTAACCGCCATGTTTATATAGGTTCATAAATAGGTTTATAGGTCAGGTACCCCCATATTACAACCTAAATAAAGGTTTTAACCCCCTGATTGCCCCTAGAGTTAACCCTTTCACCAGTGATCACTGTATAACTGTCACTGGTGACGCTGGTTAGCCAGTTAGTTATTTCGTTATTTAGGTTCCCCGTCAGGTTTTTATATAGCGTCAGGTACCCCCATATATTACCTAATAAAGGTTTTAACCCCCTGATTGCCCCTAGTTAACCCTTTCACCCCCTTTTGCCAGTGTCACTAAGCGATCGTTTTTCTGATCGCTGCATTAGTGTCGCTAGGTAACCAGTTTTTTTTTGTATTACTGTTACGGGTGACGCTGGTTAGTTAGCTTGTTTTTTATACTGTCAGGGCACCCGCCATTTATTACCCAATAACGGTTTAACCCCCTGATCGCCCGGCGGGTGATATCAATTAGGTTTTAGGGTCAAATAAGGTCTGCGTCGCCCCAGGTTAGTGCCAGTACCGCAAACACCCACGCGCAAAGCATACACCTCCCTTAGTGGCACAGTATCTGAACAGATCAATATCTGATCTGATCAGATCTATACTAGCGTCCCAGCAGTTTAGGGTTCCAAAAAAAAACGCATTGTTAGCGGGATCAGCCCAGATACCTGCTAGCACCTGCGTTTTCCCCCTCCGCCCAGCCCAGCCCAGCCCACCCAAGTGCAGTATCGATCGATCACTGTCACTTACAAAACACTAAGCACACATAACTGCAGCGTTCGCAGAGTCAGGCCTGATCCCTGCGATCGCTAACATTTTTTTTGTGGTAGCGTTTTGATTCAGTCGCTTCAGTCAGGAGCTTTTTTACCTGTGAATCTCAAAAAAATAAAAAAAAATAAAATAGTTGTCGTTTTATTGTTCTCTCTCTCACTCTATTCTCTCTCTATTGTTGCTCTTTTTTTACTCCATTCTATTCTGCAATGTTTTATTATGTTTTATTATGTTTTATTATGTTTTATCATGCTTGCTTTTCAGGTATGTAATTTTGTTTACTGTGTGTTTTAGTGTTGAGCATTTTTTTGTTTTCAGGTGCGCCATTCAGTTGCAACGCGGATTTATTTATCTTGACAGCAACAGCGTTTGCTCCCACGATACATAAAGCCGCGACTCCAACGCTGTAGGAGGTGATTTCACCACCACAGTTAAAAAAAAGAGCATATATGCCGAAGCATGGGGGCAGCAGGGGGGGGGGAGGAGCGATTGGCTCCTAATGCCACGTACATACGGTCGAAATTCCGACCGTGTGTACACGGCATAACTTTTGCGGGAGGATGCCCCCATGCATCGGCATATATAAATGGTGCATGTATGCCCATCATTAGAAGTGGGTGGATGAAGGGAGGTATTCTAATGGTGGGCATACCCACCAATCAATCTCTTTTTTTCGTTCAGCCAAGAGGCTGCATGAAAAAAAAAAGATTACAATATATGTCCAGTATGTTGCTGGACTTTGAATGGTTATACCAGAATGATGCCTGCAGGTTTAGGTATCATCTTGGTATCATTCTTTTCAGCCAGTGATCGGCTTTCATGTAAAAGCAATTCTAGCGGGTAATTAGCCTCTAGACTGCTTTTACAAGCAGTGGGAGGGAATGTCCCCCCTCCCGGATATAAACCGCGCCATTGGGAAATTGGGAAAGCATTTTATCACACCAATCTTGGTGTGGTCAGATGCTTTGAGGGCAGAGGAAAGATCTAGGGTCTAATAGACCCCAATTTTTTCAAAAAAAGAGTACCTGTCACTGCCTATTGCTATCATAGGGGATATTTACATTCCCTGAGATAACAATAAAAATCATAACAAAGAAAAAAAATGGAAGGAACAGTTTAAAAATAAAATAAAAAAGCTAAATAAATAAAAAAAAAAAAAAAAAAAAAAAAAAAAAAAAAAGCACCCCTGCCCCCCCTTCTCTTGCGCAAAGGCGTACACAAGCGTTGGTCTGGCGTCATATGTAAACAGCAATTGCACCATGCATGTGAGGTATCACCGCGAAGGTCAGATCGAGGGCAGTAATTTTAGCAGTAGACCTCCTCCGTGAATCTAATGTGGTATCATGTAAAGGCTTTTAAAGGCTTTTAAAAATGTATGTAGTTTGTCGCCACTGCGTGTTTGTGCGCAATTTTAAAGCATGTCGTGTTTGGTATCCATGTACTCGGCCTAAGATCATATTTTTTATTTCATCAAAAATTTGAGCAATATAGTGTGTTTTAGTGCATTAAAATAAAAAAAAGTGTATTTTTTCCACAAAAAATGCGTTTGAAAAATCGCTGCGCAAATACTGTGTGGAAAAAAAAAATGCAACACCCACCATTTTAATCTGTAGGGCCTTTGCTTTAACATTATATATAGTGTTTGGGGGTTCAACGTAATTTTCTTGCAAAAAAAAAATATGTTTTCATGTAAACAAAAAGTGTCAGAAAGGGCTTTGTCTACAAGTGGTTAGAAGAGTGGGTGACGTGTGACATAGGCTTCTAAATGTTGTGCATAAAATGCCAGGACAGTTCAAACCCCCCCCAAATGACCCCATTTTGGAAAGTAGACACCCAAGCTATTTGATGAGAGCAATGTTGAGCCCATTAAATATTTTTTTTTTTTGTCCCAAGAGATTGAATAATGAAAAAAAAAAAATATATATATATTTTTTTTACAAAAAGTTGTCACTAAATGATATATTGCTCAAACATGTCATGGGCATATGTGGAAATACACCCCAAAATACATTCTGTTGCTTCTCCTGAGTACGGGGATACCACATGTGTGGGACTTTTTGGGAGCCTAGCTGCGTACGGAACCCCAAAAACCAATCACCGCCTTCAGGCTTTCTAAGGGTGTAATTTTTTTATTTCACTTCTCACTGCCAATCACAGTTTCGGAGGCCATGGAATGCCCAGATGGCATAAAACCCCCCAAAATGACCCCATTTTGGAAAGTAGACACCCCAAGCTATTTGCTGAGAGGTATGGTGAGTATTTTGCAGATCTCGCTTTTTGTCACAAAGTTTTGAAAATTGAAAAAAGAAAAAAAATTTTTTTTTTCTTTACTTTCTTCATTTTCAAAAACAAATGAGAGCTGTAAAATACTCACCATGCCTCTCAACAAATAGCTTGGGGTGTCTACTTTCCAAAATGGGGTCATTTGGGGGGGTTTTGTGCTATTTTGGCATTTTATGGCCTTCGAAACGGTGATAGGTAGTGAGGAGTGAAATCAAAAATTTGCACCCTTAGAAATCCTGAAGGCGGTGCTTGGGTTTCGGGGCCCCGTACGCGGCTAGGCTCCCAAAAAGTCCCACACATGTGGTATCCCCATACTCAGGAGAAGCAGCAAAATGTATTTTGGGGTGCAATTCCACATATAACTATGGCATGTGTGAGCAATATATCATTTAGTGACAACTTTTTGAAAAAAAAAAAATCTTTTTTATTTTTGTCTTTATTCAATCACTTGGGACTAAAAAAAAAAATATTCAATGGGCTCAACATGCCTCTCAGCAAATAGCTTGGGGTGTCTACTTTCCAAAATGGGGTCATTTGGGGGGGTTTTGTACTTCCTGCCATTTTAGCACCTCAAGAAATGAAATAGGCAGTCATAAATTAAAAGCGGTGTAAATTCCAGAAAATGTACTCTAGTTTGTAGACGCTATAACTTTTGCGCAAACCAATAAATATACGCTTATTGGCATTTTTTTTACTAAAGACATGTGGCTGAATACATTTTGGCCCAAATGTTTGACTAAAATTGAGTTTATTAGATTTTTTTTATAACAAAAAGTAGAAAATCTCTTTTTTTTTCAAAATTTTCGCTCTTTTTCCGTTTATATCGCAAAAAATAAAAATCACAGAGGCAATCAAATACCATCAAAAGAAAGCTCTATTTGTGGGAAGAAAAGGACGCAAATTTCGTTTGGTTACAAAATTGCATGACCGCGCAATTACCAGTTAAAGTAGTGCAGTGCGAAATTGAAAAAAGACCTCTGGTCCTTTGGCTGCCAAATGGTCCGGGGCTGAAGTGGTTAAGCATAAGCAGCGCCATTTTAAGAGACACGGAAAATTACGAATCAACAAACAAAAAAAAAAGTTACGAATGTACGAATACATTCGAAGCACGTTAGACAGCGCCATTGTAAGAGAAAGAGAGACATGTAAAATGACCAATCAACAAACCAAAAAAAGTAACGAATTTACAAATCCATTAGAATAACGTTAGGCATAGGCAGAGCTATTGTCTACACAGTACACACACACAATAGACTGTTGTTATGCAACCTTAATACGTTTTCGGATATTATTCGTAGAGTGTCGCTATTCGTTAACCAAATTAACGATTCTTACGATTCGTACGAAATCCGTATTTCGTACGAATCCGAATTAAATTCCGTATACGAAACCCGAATTACGAATTTTTTTGGATACGAAATAAAACGGAACGAAACGAAACGTATTTTTTGACGGATCCCATGTCTAACTCACATACACCATATCAGAGCCGTGATTTCAGTGTAAAGTTAATATGACGAAGATATTATGAGAAATATGGTCCAAAGAATGATTTTAGTGAATTTTCTGACAAAACCTTGATGTAAATTCATCAGATTAATAATGAAATCTAGATGTCGCCCTGTGTTCATTCCCTCCAATTCCCCGGTATGAGTTCTAATTCTGTTCCCAAAGATCACGTTGTAATCACCTATTTTTCTTATAAATGGGATTCGGAAAGAAAACAATGAAATCTTATTGTAGCGCTTCCTAGATCCCCGCACAGAAGTCATTCCTCTTGTCACCAGCAGGTGTCAGTGTTGATCTTCCATAGGGAATACATTGGAGCAGTTTAGTTGAATTGTATCCACCAATGAGAACACCGACCGATCCCAGATGTGTCCGGAGCAGGGAGGACAATGCTGGGGGGGACACGATTCATTGTCTGCTCAGCGATCTGTCCCTCCATGTTAGTACAGAATTGTACTGGATGGAACAAGCTGCACAAGTCACCTTTCTACTTGTTATTCTCTGAAGAACGGAATAATCCGATCAGTGAGATCGGAGGAGGATTTTCTGTATTATGGAGACAAGCAGTCCAATGTCAGAGCTCCTAATTCTTACACATTGTATGATCCCATCCCACACAAAGAAGGTAACTCTACTAACACAGATAACGGGCAGATCTTGGCGGGCATTTTAAAAATGCCGCTTTTTTTAAGTAAACCAATCATGAAAAGGGGTGTGTTTTAGTTGTCCAATCAGAAGGCAGTGATGTGTATAAATACACCCCGCCCAGCCCGTGTTCTCACACTTGTATTCCTTCTTCTGGAGATTGGAAGCATTGATCAGCCATGGCAAGAACCAAGCAGACCGCTCGTAAGTCCACCGGAGGGAAAGCTCCCCGCAAGCAGCTGGCCACCAAAGCCGCCCGCAAGAGCGCCCCGGCCACCGGCGGAGTCAAGAAGCCTCACCGCTACAGGCCCGGCACCGTGGCTGTCCGAGAGATCCGCCGCTACCAGAAACCCACCGAGCTGCTCATCCGCAAGCTGCCCTTCCAGCGCCTCGTCCGAGAGATCGCCCAGGACTTCAAGACCGACCTGCGCTTCCAGAGCTCCGCCGTCATGGCTCTGCAGGAAGCCTCCGAGGCTTATCTCGTAGGACTCTTCGAGGACACCAACCTCTGCGCCATCCATGCCAAGAGGGTCACCATAATGCCCAAAGACATCCAGCTGGCACGCCGCATCCGCGGAGAGAGGGCCTAATACACCCCCAACCAACATCCTCCTCATCACCCCCCACACAACACAAAGGCTCTTCTCAGAGCCACCACATCCTCCTCACAAAGAGCTCCATACGATCTCATCACTACTTCATCATACAAATACTTCCCACCACATGTCTTCATTCTTCTCACCCTTCTCTGCACTCGGATCTCTAACATTTCTAAGACGATCACAAAGTAATAATTCACACGTCTCTAGGAAGGAGATCTTTTCTCTTCCCACCATAATACAATGTAACAATATACAGGAGAGGGAAACAAGACAAGTTCCTAGAAAGATTCTCTTCCTATCTCTATACTTCCCTCATCATTACCAGGAGATCTGCAAAGAAAACCTGTGGAAGATAAATACAAAGTCATCTCCTCCCCTCCTGTACAGATCCCGGGATCACCTCTTCCTCACCTCGGGTGTATAAATCATACAACTGACTAGTAATAAATCTCACACTCATTCTTCTGTGTGAAGACGATATTTGCTCTCCCCGATCTATCAAAGCGATCTCTCCTCCTATTCTACAACTTTCTCCAATCCCCCCCCCACACACACAGATCACATCGTTACACCTTCCCATCAGCACATTTAACACTCTTCTGTATTTCTTCTCATTCATTATCTACAGAAGACAATTATTGTCTCCCTGGAGAGAGTTGTACATTTCTCATTCCAAGCGTCAAATTGTTTTATATGTCAGCCAATCAGCAGATAGTGATCTGTACGGTGAGTGTGTGAGAAACACCATCCACTATCTGTTGCGACAAATTATTAAACATATTCCGATCCGCCAATCACAGCCTCTTGTGGTTCCTGTGTCAGCCAATAAGACCATTTATATCATCATACGTGGAGCTTTCTAAAAGCGCAGCCGGGAGATAAAATTTCCACCCACATGTGACATCGGGGCTGCTAATCCTCTTCATATTATTTGTGGGTGAAAATATGGAATTCTATTCTGTGACAGTGAAGAGTCCATTCTCCGCATAACACAATGTTCTTGTTTGCTGATCATTCCAACATGTCCGATCAGTACAATAATTTCCCTTATAGCGATCACATGAAATATTGAAGATCCTGAACGATCGTCTAGAAAGAGGAAGTGTGAATGTCCTCTCCCCTCCCCCTCGAGATCCCACAGACAGTGTGCGGGAATTGTCGGGGACCTCCAGGTCTCCTATCTGCACGGCAGATGTGGGTGTGATGGGGCCACTGAAAAGATCCTTTATAGCAGGAGGGACTCCGATCTACAGGATCTCTAGTAATCATTTGTGGGATTTATCATAAAATGTAATCTGAGATCAAGGGACACATGTACAATGTGTGATGGGAACATATGATCTCATCTAGATGGTGTGCAAAGTCTATGCGGCCCCTGGTGGGTGTAGGTAGGTATGTGTGGCTCTGTTAGGAGGAGGTGGGTGTAGGTAGGTGTGTGTGGCTCTATTAGGAGGAGGTGGGTGTAGGTAGGTGTGTGTGGCTCTGTTAGGAGTAGGTGGGTGTAGGTAGGTGTGGCTCTGTTAGGAGGAGGTGGGTGTAGGTAGGTGTGTGTGGCTCTGTTAGGAGGAGATGGGTGTAGGTAGGTGTGTGGCTCTGTTAGGAGGAGGTGGGTGTAGGTAGGTAGGTGTGGCTCTGTTAGGAGGAGGTGGGTGGCTCTGAGAAGAGCCTTTGTGGGGTGGAGATGAAGGAGATATCCGGCTACTGCCGCCTTTATTTCTTCTTTGGAGAGGCCTTCTTGGGCTTGGCTGCTGTCTTGGGTTTAGCCGCCTTAGCCGGACTCTTGGCGGCTTTTTTCGGCTTGGCTGCAGCTTTGGGCTTCTTGGGGCTCTTTGTCGCCTTCTTGGCGGGAGCAGCTGCAGCCTTTGCCGGTTTCTTGGGGCTCTTGGCGGCTTTGCTGGGGGCTTTCTTCTTGGGGGACTTGGCTGGCTTCTTGGCAGCCGCAGGTTTCTTGGGCTTGGCCGCAGCCGATGGCTTCTTCTTGATGGTGACTTTCTTGGCCTTGTCGCTCTCTTGCTGCTTCTTGTTGATCTTGAAGGACCCGGAGGCTCCATGTCCTTTGACCTGGACAAGGCTCCCCTTAGTCACCAGCGCCCTGATGGCGATCTTGAGGCGGCTGTTGTTCTTGTCCACATCGTATCCTCCGGCGGCCAGGAGCTTCTTGAGGGCGGCCAGGGTGACCCCGCTGCGCTCCTTGGAAGCGGCCACAGCTGTGACGATGAGGTCGGACACGCTGGGACCGGACGGCTTCTTGCTGCCTTTCTTGGCTCCTCCGGCTGCCTCCTTCTTAGTCGCCTTCTTCTTGGCGGCGGGCTCCGCTGGAGGAGCGGCGGCTGGGGCGCTCTCAGTCTCCGTCATGATGCTCAAAGAGTTTTTGATAATAGATCAATACCGTGTTTTTGTGGTGCTCTGGTTTATATAGAGACGTTCTGCACTTCTATTGGTTGATATAGAACTTGCCTTCTGCACTGCTATTGGTTACACGCTAGACACGCCCACTGACTAACTCCAATGTTGGGGAATCTTCTCTCTCTTGTTGTGTTTCCCTGGCAGAGAGAAAAACGATTATAATATGAAATGGAAGTATGTCCAATCTTCATCGGGGACCCGATCTGCTCACTGGACTGTCAACTACCGACCTGTCACTTACCGCTCTCATGATCTGCTCAGGAGGCTGAACACAGAGGCTGCAAACACATCCATCCTCCTGAGTGTGTGTCCCATTCTTCCTTCTACCTGCTTTCCTACACACATTCTCATCAGAAAACAATCTTCTCACAGCTCCCACTACAATAATCTTCTCATTAGATGAGTGAAGAGTGAAGACCAGGAAACATTTCCCTCTAATACAGAATTTTGCTCATCTATAGCTGAGTAGAAGGCGCCTGGAACAAAAACATCAGCCGGTGACATGAGATCCTTGTGTGATGTGATGGGAGAGATTGTTAGAGATACAAAGGTGTCAGCTGATGAGAACATGTCATATTTCATGTACTATTTATCATTCTTTGCTCATTATGACAACTGTAAGTTTGTAGCCACTGCACACAGCAGACTAGTAAGTAGTTTATTCTGGTGGTTATGTATCATTATTTCACCATGATAAATATATTGTCTTTCAAATACTCTGAGTAAGTTTATTGTCACATTTTACTACACAGCTATAGTGCCTACTCAGAAAAAAATTAAATAAATATATATATATATATATATATATTACTATTCTTCAGACTTCATGGGGGGAGTAAACCGTGCATTCTTGGTGTTAGTGGAAGAATAGCGTACCATCATTGACTTCAGCCTACGCTATATGTGTGGTGTCAGTGGGAGAAATGGTGACTCATCATTGGTGTCAGTAGAAAGAATAGAGCCCCATTATTGGTATCAGTGGGAGAAATAGTATTCCATCATTGGTATCAGTGGGAGAAATAGTGCCCCATCATTGGTATCAGTGGGAGAAATAGTGCCCCATCATTGGTATCAGTGGGAGGAATAGTGCCTTATCATTGGTTTCATTGGGAGGAACAGTACCCCAGGGCTTGACAAATTTGCTTGGAATCTAGGAGCCAGCTAAACAAGTTAGGAGCCAGGTTCTCTCTCTTTTTTTTTTTTTTTTAACGACATGGAGATGAGTGAGGGGAAGATGGCCCCCCCTGTCTCCAAGTCATTGCAGGGCAGAAGCGACTTCAAAATCGTCACTTCTGCCCATAGCTCTTTAAAAAAGGAACATTTTATTATTTTTTTTTCAAATGGCAATTTTTTTTTTTGCATTTTAGTGTAAATATGAGATCCGAGGTCTTTTTGACCTCAGATCTCATATTTAAGAGGTCCTGTCATGCTTTTTTTCTATTACAAAGGATGTTTACATTCCTTGTAATAGAAATAAAAGTTACACAATTTTTTTTTTTCAAAAGAACAGTGAAAAAATTAAAAGTTAAAATAAATAAGAAAAAAAAAAATAATTTTAAACGCGCCCGTCCCGCCGAGCTTGTTTGCAGAAGAGTAGCGCCCGCATATGAAAGCGGTGTTCAAACCACACATGTGAGGTATTGACGTGATCGGTAGAGCGAGAGCAATAATTCTAGCCCTAGACATCCTCTGTATCTCAAAACATGCAACCTGTAGAATTTTTTAAACGTCACCTAGATTTTAAAGGGTAAAAGTTTGTCGCCATTCCACGAGCGGGCAAAATTTTTAAGCGAGACATGTTTAGTATCAATTTACTCGCCGTAACATTATCTTTCACAATATAAAAAAAAATGGGCAAACTTTACTGTTGTGTTATTTTTTAATTAAAAAAAGTATTTTTTCCCAAAAAAGTGTGCTTGTAAGTCCGCTGCGCAAATACGGTGTGACAGAAAGTATTGCAACGACCGCCATTTTATTCTCTAGGGTGTTAGAAAAATAAATATATATAATGTTTGGGGGTTCTAAGTGAAGGAGATAGGCAGTCAGTGAAAACAAAACAAAAAGCTCCATTAGCATTGCTGGGTGTCATACCAACGGCCACCACAAGAGGGCGCCAGATTCTAGAAGGTACCATAGGACTGCGCAAGGCCGCAAAGCCGGGGCCTCAATTACCGGCCGGCGCGGCCCTTCGCGATCGCGCGCGCGGCGGGGGGGGGGGGTGCACTATGGAGACAGGATACCCCCCAGCTGTGCTGCCCCAGGCGCCAGGTCGCTAATTCTAGTCGCCAATGCGACCTGGCGCCCGGTATTCGTCGAGCACTGCAGTACCCCATTATTGGTATCAGTGGGAGAAATAGTGTTCCATCATTGGTATCAGCGGGAGGAATAGTGCCCTATTATTGGGGATCACTGTAAATGGTAATGTCCCAGTATTGGTGCCATTGGAAAATAACAGTGCCCTATCATTGGTTTCATGAATACAATATTGGTTTTAGTGGGAGGGATAGTGTCCCATCATTGGTGTTAGTGGGAGGAATAATGTCCCATCATTGGTGTCAGTGGGAGGAATATGTTGCCCCCTCTCCCCCCCGGGCCTGACCACCAACATTACCCAGTGCCCGCTCTCTGGTTGTCCCACCAAATCCGCCCACTGGCCATCCCACAAAGGCTCATCCCATGTCCTCCTCCTTCTCCATCCTATGTCCTTCTCATCCTCCTGCAATCCAATCTCCTCCATCCCACATCCTTCTCCTCCTCCAGTCCCATCTCTTCCATCCCACATCCTTGTCCTACTGCAGTCCCATCTCCTCCATCCCAAACTCTCCCCTAGTCCCATCACCTCCATCCCATTCCTCTTCCAGTCCCATCTCCTCCAGTCCCATGTGCTCCTCCTCCATTCCCATCTCCTCCATCCCATGTACTCCTACTCCAGTTCCATCCCTTATCCTCCTCCTTCAACAGTCCCATCTCTTCTATCCCATGTCCTCCTCCTCCTGTCCCATCTCCTCCATCCCTTTCTTCCCACAGTCCCATTTCATCCATCCCATGTCCTCCTCCTCCTCTAGTTCCATCTCTTCCTACCACCGGAGGGGAAAAGTGGGAAAGGTAGGGGGCAGGGAGACAGAAGGGTGGAGTGACACAGGAGAAGAGCAGGGTGACAGGAGGGGGGGGGGTATGACAGGAGGGGGACAGATGGATAAAAGGGGGCAGCGGAGCATATGGGGGGTGAGGGGGCAGCAGGAAAGGTGGAGGGTATTAGAACAGGTCAAAAGGGGGCAGGAAGGGTGGGGGCGATAGAACAGGTGAAGGGGCAGTTGGGGGTGTGTTGCTATGGGCATTTGTATAGTGACTTTATTGAAATAATATAGAGTTTTAGATTTAGTAACAGCATGTCCACAGAAGGCCTCTTCCCCCTCCATTGATATGTAAATAAACCAGATAGCCAGGTATTGAAGATGAGTTGGTGTTTTGCAGGAAGGGGGGGGGCGTTAGAACAGATGAAGGGGCAGTTGGTTTTTGGAAGGACAAAGGACAAGATGGCTTGTGAGAACAAGGAACTATGAAGGACATCTTAACCCCTAAGTTGAGTAATTGTTTAGTTTACCTAATGTGTACATATTATACATGCTTATATGTGAAGCTATAAGTTGTGATGTATTGTATTGTTCATCCTACAGTTTGTATGTGCAGATTTTTCCCTGTTTAGTAAAGCATTAATACACTTCAGAAGTCTAGTTTTCCTTGGTTTTACCACAAGAACTTAATAGATAAACGCAGGCATAACATTTGGGGGCTCGTCCGGGATTTGTGCTAAAATTTCAACTGAAGCAGACCTGTTTTATATTGTGTGTTTTGTTGCTTGTGCTGGGGGAAAAATGCTGCGTACACTGTTTAGGAGGAGTAAGGCTGCAAAGATTTCTGGTGTCCAGGAGGACTTGAAGGCGTGCACCCTTCCTATCTGGGCCAGAAATAGTCAGTGGATGCCTGTTGCAAAGGAGCTAGCTAGATATGCGTCTCCTTTGAACAGAGCTTGGGGGGATGGAGTCTGTGATCTTTCCTCAGATTTTAGTCTCAAAAGTTTTGGGTTCAGTAAGGGAGAGATGCGGGCAGTTGCTGTGTTTGGTTTGCACTTCCTGCATGCTCTTCATATTGAATCTGAAAAGAGGGAAAAGGCGGAATTAGAAAGAGATTTACTGAAGGAGCAGCTTGCAGTGGCATCCAAGTGTTTGGAAGAAACTGCAAGCAAGGAAAAAGATTTAGAAAGGAGGGTAATCAAAGTTAAACCTGCAGTGGCTTTGAAGTGTGTTCAAACCCCTGTAGGCCGAGCTGAAGATTTGAATGAGCGGTATGCAGCCCTCTTGACCAAGTCTAATGATGCCCTAACAAAGGACAAAGGCCCAAAGCCTGTAAGCAGAAGTAGGACATGTGCCACTGTTACTTCTCATAACCGGGAAGCAGAGGATTTGATCAGCTCAAATGACCGAGTTGAGTCAGATACAAGGAAGGCAAGGCCTATGATCTCCAGGAGACACATGTGGATTGATTTACTTAAGGTGGGGGTCCCTAGAGAGGAAATAGATGGGATTCCTACACCAGCATTGTTTAAGAAGTGGAAGCAAATGGTTGGGAATGGTAGATTCAGTCACATTAAGTGTTTCTGTTGCCATAAAATGGGGCATTTTGCAAAAATGTGCCATGCTGTGAAGGCTGATCAACAGCAAGCTTGTGTGCTTCCCAGGACAGCACGGAGAGACATGCAAGTTTATTCGTTACGTTGGAAGTCAATGCCTTTCCGTGAAAGTATTTCAAGGCAACAGTGGGCACCCTACAATAGTTTTGCAGTTAGAAATGGGCAGATAGAGAAATGTGAGCAGTGAGCTATGTTTTTAGGCACAGTTGGAAGGAACATATAATCTGCTTTGTCTCTTACTCTTTTCAGGTATTGAGCATCGAGAGGTGGAGCAGGCAGAGCAGATGACCATACTGGATGGGAGGAGACAGACCAGAAGAGAGCCTGAGAAATGGTGGCTGAATTGGAGTGGACTTCCATCTGAGCATTTTCCTTATGACCAAGAAGAAAAGAGACTTTTCATCTGGGACTTTTACAAACTGCCAAAAGACATTGTTAACCCTGCTCAAAAAAAGTCAGCCTTCCAGGGACAAACCAATCGTCTGACCGCCCACAAGATGGGGGTCGAAAGGGAATTTGTTCCTCCCATTTATACGGGGGGTTTATTTTGCCCTTTCCTGGACAAAAGGCTTGAAGAAGTTTCCTATATTATCCTATAAAGTCAAGAGGTGGTATGTGTTGCTATGGGCATTTGTATAGTGACTTTATTGAAATAATATAGAGTTTTAGATTTAGTAACAGCATGTCCACAGAAGGCCTCTTCCCCCTCCATTGATATGTAAATAAACCAGATAGCCAGGTATTGAAGATGAGTTGGTGTTTTGCAGGAAGTGGGGGGAGGGGCATGGAGAGGGTTGGAAAGAGACATGTGTTTTGGGAAAAGAGGAACAGTTGGTTTTTGGAAGGACAAAGGACAAGATGGCTACCAGGAGCTGGATCGTTGGAGACGCGTTTGTGAGAACAAGGAACTATGAAGGACATCTTAACCCCTAAGTTGAGTAATTGTTTAGTTTACCTAATGTGTACATATTATACATGCTTATATGTGAAGCTATAAGTTGTGATGTATTGTATTGTTCATCCTACAGTTTGTATGTGCAGATTTTTCCCTGTTTAGTAAAGCATTAATACACTTCAGAAGTCTAGTTTTCCTTGGTTTTACCACAAGAACTTAATAGATAAACGCAGGCATAACAGGGGGGGGGCAGCATCACAGGTGAGAGGCAGTGGGACAGGTGGGAGGCAGTGTCACAGGTGGGAGGCAGTGACACACACACACACACCTAGGGAAGCACCGGTCCTCCCAGCTCTCATCTGTCCAGCAGTACCAAGAGGGGTAGCTGAGCCTGTGTCCCATCCCCACCAGGCTCTCTGGAGGCAGCTGCATGAAAGAGCTGGGGACCCTCCATCCTTACCTCCTTCGCCATGGGGCCCTCATGTTGGGTGATAAATAACCTATAAATCCAATTAGGTTTAGATTTAAATGTTTTTTTATTTATTTTTTTTACGCCAGAAAAGTGCACTAATAATCAGATTAGTAGTGCAAAATCCTAAATCTAGATGTCCGCCTGTATTTCACCTCCCTAAATTCTTATGAAGCAAAGTAACCTGAAAAGACCAAAAAAAAATTTTGGTGCATTTTTTTGACAGATAAAAAACACATTTAAGAATAATTGTGTAGCCTTGATGCCCCTCTGTTTCCTCAAACTCCCAGGCATGAATTGTAATTTTGTTATCACAGTCCACACTCAGATTACAGTTTTATTCTTTTTTTTTTCCCTTGGGGATTCAAAAGGAAAACCATGAAATCATATTGTATCTCTTCCCAGATCCCGTACACAAGTCATGTATCCCCCCCCCATCATCCCGACACAAAGGCTCTTCTAAGAGCCACCCACCATTTCCACCAATGAGCTATCATCACATTTTATCGCAATTAGAAATTCTAAAAACATTAAATGAAGAATAGACCAATTATGACAATTGTTGTACAATCTGATGAAGTTGTACATTTGAAGCTGTATTATAGTTAGAAATCAATCCCAATACAAGCTGGTGTTGCAGATTCCCTTTATTCAGGATTTTTTGATTCACAAACATGTTCAGTCACTACAAAACAACTGTACAAAACATGTGGTTGGCTGCCCTTAAGCTAGCTCATTGTAGATGTGCCTCCTCCTCTCTGCTATCGGGCACCCACGGAGAGTCAGTGACCTCATCATCCCCTCCCTCCTGGTCCCTGGAGCAAACTTGGCAGTATGCTGCAGCTGGGGGAACATGACTGCCAGTTTGTTGTCCTTCTTGGGCACCCCCTTTCTCTAGGCTGATGTTACTGCCATCATTTGGCTCGGGCCAAATTGAACTTTCCTATATAGTAGGATACCCAATGAGCATAAAAGAAGTTGAATTTGGGTGAGCCAAGATGGATTTCATATAGGAATTTGCTTTGATTCTTATTCTGAATTTGCCATTGAAATGCATGGATGACAATGTGTACAGTATGGTGTCATATTTTATGATTTCCAGCACTTGGCTCGGGCCAAATTGAACTTTCCTATATAGTAGGATGCCCAATGAGTATAAAACAAGTGGAATTTGGGTGAGCCAAGATATACTTCATATAGGAATAACTTGGCTTCTTATTCAGAATTTCCCATTGAAATGCATGGGTGACAGGGTAACACGTTTGGTGCCATATTATATTATTTTCAGCACTTGGTTCATGCCGAATTGAACTTTCCTATATAGTAGGATGCCCAATGAGTATAAAAGAAATGGAATTTGGGTGAGCCAAGATGGATGAAGTGGAATTTGGGTGAGCCAAGGTGTGTTTTATATAGGAAAAGCTTGGCTTCTTATTTAGA
The DNA here is from genome assembly GCA_028564925.1 of Lithobates sylvaticus. Lineage (NCBI taxonomy): Eukaryota > Metazoa > Chordata > Amphibia > Anura > Ranidae > Lithobates > Lithobates sylvaticus. The sequence goes on along the minus strand of CM053028.1, from coordinate 621,298,983 downwards.
ATTTCCCATTGAAATGTATGGCTGTCATGGTGCCATAATTGGTGGCATATTTTATGATTTTCATCACTTGGCTTGTGCCAAATTGAACTTTCCTATATAGTAGAATGCCAAATGAGGATAAAACAAGTTGAATTTTGGTGAGCCAGGATGGATTTCATATAGGAATAGCTTGGCTTCTTATTCAGAATTCCCCATTGAAATGCATGGGTGACAGGGTGACAAATTTGGTGCCATATTATATTATTGTCAGCACTTGGCTCAGGCCAAATTGAACTTTCCTATATAGTAGGATGCCCAATGAGTATAAAACAAGTTGAATTTGGGTGAGCCAAGATGGATGTCATATAGGAATAGCTTGGCTTCTTATTCAGAATTCCCCATTGAAATGAATGGGTGACAAGTTTGGTACCATATTATATTATTTTCAGCACTTGGCTCATGCCAAATTGAACTTTCCTATATAGTAGGATGCCCAATGAGTATAAAAAAAGTTGAATTTGGGTGAGCCAAGATGGATTTCATATAGGAATAGCTTGGCATCTTATTCAGAATTTACCACTGAAATGCATGGCTTTCATGGTGCCATGTTTGGTGCCATATTTTATGATTTTCATAACTTGGCTCGTGCCAAATTGAATTTACATATATAGTACGATGCCCAATAAGTATAAAACAAGATGAATTTGGGTGAGCCAAGAAGGATTTCATATAGGAATAGCTTGGCTTCTTATTCAGAATTTCCCATTGAAATGCATGGGTGACAGGGTGACAAATTTGGTGCCATATTATACTATTTCCAGCACTTGGCTCAGGCCAAATTGAACTATCCTATATACTAGGATGCCCAATGAGTGTAAAACAAGTTGAATTTGGGTGAGCCAAGATGGATTTCATATAGGAATTTGCTTGGATTCTTATTTAGAATTTCTCATTGAAATGCATGGGTGACAGGGTGACAAGTTTGGTACCATATTATATTATTTTCAGCACTTGGCTCATGTCAAATTGAACTTTCCTATATAGTAGGATGCCCAATGAGTATAAAACAAGTTGAATTTGGGTGAGCCAGGATGAATTTCATATAGGAATAGCTTGGCTTCTTATTCAGAATTTCCCATTGAAATGCATGGATGACAATGTGTACAGTATGGTGTCATATTTTATGATTTCCAGCACTTGGCTCGGGCCAAATTGAACTTTCCTATATAGTAGGATGCCCAATGAGTATAAAACAAGTGGAATTTGGGTGAGCCAAGATATACTTCATATAGGAATAACTTGGCTTCTTATTCAGAATTTCCCATTGAAATGCATGGGTGACAGGGTGACAGGGTAACAAGTTTGGTGCCATATTATATTATTTTCAGCACTTGGTTCATGCCGAATTGAACTTTCCTATATAGTAGGATGCCCAATGAGTATAAAAGAAATGGAATTTGGGTGAGCCAAGATGGATGAAGTGGAATTTGGGTGAGCCAAGGTGTGTTTTATATAGGAAAAGCTTGGCTTCTTATTTAGAATTTCCCATTGAAATGTATGGCTGTCATGGTGCCATGATTGGTGCCATATTTTATGATTTTCATCACTTGGCTTGTGCCAAATTGAACTTTCCTATATAGTAGAATGGCCAATGAGGATAAAACAAGTTGAATTTGGGTGAGCCAAGATGGATTTCATATAAGAATAGCTTGGCTTTTTTTTTTTCCCATGCACATACCCACGTTGGCACTATTTTATGTTTATTTTTTCGCTCCGAATCCGAGCAGTCCTCTTAAGCAGAGACGGGGACATACGTCCCTTCACTTGGTGACTCCCGCAAGTCGTCATGCGTTCCACTGAGACCCATGGGTTCGGCCTGGGTAGCCTGATTTTTTTTTACTTTCAGGCTCATCGACAGACTTTTTTTTATTTTTTTATTTTCTTTTTTGTTTTTTTTCTATTTGTTTTTTGTATCCCCCCATCCCATGTTTTTTTTCTTTATTTTTCCCACATGTTTTATTTTTGTGCAATTGATTTTGCCTCTGATATACATGCGTTTTGTTTAAAAATGCAATTTATAGGTCACCTTTTTTTTGACCAACTTCAGGTAACCACTGTTCAATGTTGTTTTCTTGCTCAACTTCGGTATATTTCTATACCCAAATGTTACTATATATGGTTGTTCATATACTCTAAGTTATTGTGCAGAATGTTTTCCATGGCGCTATCTAACCCTATTAGATTATGGCTCTTAAGATATATTCATGTAATGTAAAGGGTCTGAACTCCATCAAGAAACGATGGCAAGCTCTGAAGGAGTTCAGGGCCTCCAATGCAGAGGTGATCATGATTCAGGAGACACACTTTAAATCCGAAGGAACTTTCAAATTCGCTTCCAAATATTTTCCGACGGCTTATATAGCCTCCGATCCCTCCGGTAAAGCGGGGGTAGCGATTCTAATTAAACGTTCATGCCCTATACGGGTCCTTTCGTCCTACCTAGACCCTCACGGTCGCTTTATTCTCCTGAATTGTGATCATCTGAACACACATTTCTCTTTGGCAAACATTTACGCCCCCAATGTGGGACAAATTAACTTTTTGAACTCAGTCTTTGAAAAACTGCAACCCTTTTCCCAACCCTTTACGATTTTAGGAGGCGACTTCAATGTGTGCATGTCACCGACCAGAGATAGACAAACCCTTTTTAACAATTCTCAGCAACCCACCTCCCAGAAATTATCAGCATCTTTTCGCCAGCTAACAAGGTCACATAACCTTTATGACACATGGAGGGTAAAACACCCCACCCAAAGGACCTATTCCTTTTACTCCCATGCCCACAAAGTATATTCCAGGCTAGACCACTTTCTGGTCACTGCCCCCCTCCTCCCTTACGTTATATCATCCGAGATAAATCCCATCACCTGGTCAGATCATGCACCCATTGAACTCGATATACTACTATCATCTACTACCCCAAAATCCTGTCACTGGCGCCTTAATGAATCCATGCTAAAAAACCCATTATCCCATTCACACCTGGAACAAAAACTAATTGAATTTTTTCAACTAAATGAGGGTTCAGTCTCTGAGGTGTCCACCTTGTGGGAAGCCCACAAGGCCTTTTTTAGAGGTGAATGTATATCTACAGGCTCACGCTTAAAGCGAGATTCTGCAAAGATAAAAACCGACCTCACTGCCCAACTCTACTCTGCAGAAAAGAGACTCCTGGCTTCCCCCACGGTGGAAAAGTTGAGAACTGTTACCTCACTCCGAAATAGGATCAAAACACTTGATATGAATAAAATCTCTAAATCCATGCTATGGGCCAGACAAAAATGTTACGAATATGCTAATAAACCCCATACCATGTTAGTTAACAGGCTAAAACCACGACCATACCTATCGATACCAGACCACTTGATACAGCCAGACGGCACTCCCACGTACTGTCCCATGACAATGACCAAAACGTTCGGAAACTTTTATAACCAATTATATAATTGTTTAAGCTCAGACCCGAGCACCCAATTCTCTCAAACTAAATTTGAAAGCTTCATGTCCTCTCTTAGACTACCTACCCTCTCCTCTACACAGCTTTCCACACTCAACTCCCCAATCGATTCCACAGAAATAACTGATGTGATTAAAAATCTTCCGTCTCACAAATCCCCAGGCCCGGATGGTCTTCCATATTCCTACTATAAGACTTTCCTGCCGATCCTTAACCCTCATCTCCAAAACCTGTACACCTCCCTCCTCAAAGGTACTGTTCCACACCCACAATTCATGCACGCTAATCTAACAGTTATCCCCAAACCAGGTAAGGACCCAGCCATCCCTGATAACTACCGCCCTATAGCCTTACTAAATTCGGACTATAAAATTTTCACTAAAATATTAGCTAACAGACTGTCCCCCATGTTAAAAACCTTAATTCATAAAGATCAAGTAGGATTCGTCCCAACAAGACACGCAGGTGATAATACGAGGAGAACCATTGACCTAATAGATTTAGTGAATAAGACCAAACAACCCACCATAGTGCTGAGCCTAGATGCCCAAAAAGCATTCGACCGTTTAAGCTGGCCGTTCATGTTCGCGGTCCTACAAAGGTTTGGATTTTCTGGTCCCTTTATACAAGCCCTACAAGCTTTATACTCATCCCCCACATCCCAAGTCCAACTATCCTCCTTTACATCACAGAGGTTCACTCTTAGCAACGGAACGAGACAGGGATGTCCCCTGTCTCCCCTATTTATATTAAGTCTTGAACCACTAGCGGTCGCTATCAGAGACCACCCTGCCGTACGAGGGATCCCACTGCGAGGACTTGGATATAAACTATCGCTTTTTGCTGATGACATCTTGCTAACTATCACTCGCCCAGATTCCACCTTACCTCTTCTACACGATATATTATCCTCCTTCAGCTCCATATCGGGATTTAAAATCAACCAGTCAAAAACGGAAGCCCTTCCCATAAACATACCACCAGATATACTCTCTTCCTTACAATCTACATATAAATATAGATGGTGCACATCCTCACTGAAATATCTGGGCATACACTTAACCCCCTCATACTCCTCTCTCTATCAGGCCAACTTCTCTCCCATGATCTCGGAAATAATAAGACTTCTTAATCTTTGGTCCTCCATCCCTATATCTCTCCTCGGCAGGATCAATGTCCTCAAAATGACAATTCTTTCCAAACTGCTTTATTTGTTTGAAACCCTCCCAATCTCAGTTCCAATGTCGCAGCTGAAAAATCTCCAGAGGAAATTCCTACAATTTATTTGGAATAATGCGTCCCATAGAATCGCCAAATCGGTGGTCTTTGCCCTCAGGTCCAAAGGCGGATTAGCTGCTCCAGACATCATTAAATATTACTATGCCTCACACCTTAGGGCAATGGCCACCTGGACCTCTAGAAAAGCTCCCAGCAGATGGGCCGAAATAGAAATGAGTATCACTGCTCCAGTACATCTGTGCTACTTACTATGGCCAGCTTCCAACAAATTTATGCCCCAATTGAGGTCCCTATGTCTAGCCCCGATGCTTTTTTCCCTATCCATCTGGAAGAAGTGCGCTGAACGGTTTGCCTTATCCTCACCATGCTCCCCTCTGCAGAATGTTTTATTTTACCCGGACATCCCAGATGGAATGTCTTATACACGCACCCTTCCATGGACACAAGCAGGAGTCTTTCAGCTGCGACACTTGGTACACCCCGCATCCCGTAAACTCTGCACCTTCAAGGAACTACAAAAGAAACACAATCTCCCCACTTCCCTAGAATACTCTTACCTACAATTTAAACACTATTTCCTCTCCGGCTCTCCCTCCCTCACTTTAGAAAAGCCCACAGCTTTTGAAATGCTATGTGCTGACGGTCCATATGAAGCCAAACTAATATCTTCTATATACAAGATGCTGCACGAAACCCCTCCCTTAACAGATTCAACGCATAATTATATGAAGAAATGGTCTCGAGCATTGAACCACCCAATCTCACTAATAGACTGGGATAAAATATGGGAATCCACCTCAAAAATCTCACGATGCGTAACCCATAAAGAAACTGCCATCAAAATATTATTTTTCTGGTATAGAACCCCAGACATACTCCATGCTCAAAACCCATCTGTCCCCAATTTATGCTGGAGATGTAGACAGGCAGTAGGTACCCATATTCATATCTTTTGGGAATGCCCTATTCTTGACCCTTATTGGACTGAAGTTCACAAGTTGTTACAATCGCTCCTTTCCAGCACGATACAGAGAACCCCTATACACTTCCTGCTAGGCCTTCCTTTCCCGGGAATTCCCAAACCATTACAAAAACTCGGATCTTTTATACTATTGGCAGCAAAGAGAGCCATCCCTAGACAATGGTTATATCCCCCCCCCCCCCCCCCCCCCCCCCCCCACTCTCCACCACCTCCTTACAATAACCACAGAAATATGCAGAATGGAACATATGACTGCCAAGATTGATGATAAACTACCCTTGTTTGATAGGATCTGGAAGAATTGGGATGACTCAATATACTCCCTTGACTCGGACACCCCCCCCCCTAATACCCACTAGCGCCAACTACTGAACAGCCTGTTACTCATAAATACATTATTTGCACTCTATTCGACCACTCTGAATTACGTGATAATAGGTTAATGTAATGGACATCCTACTTAAATGATCCACTTTTGGAAACAGTGAACATTAAACCTTACATTTGCCATTATAGACTCTTAGATATACTTTTATGCCACCTGTTTTGTTTTTGTTTCTCTTTGTGGCTTTGTTCTACTCCTTATATCCTCTTAATGTACCATCCGAAGTTAAAACGCCATATCTTATGTAAAATGTGATATACTACCCTGTAACTGTTGTATTATTATAAATAAACAATAAAAAAAAAAAAAAAAAAGAATAGCTTGGCATCTTATTTAGAATTTACCACTGAAATGCATGGCTTTCATGGTGCCATGTTTGGTGCCATATTTTATGATTTTCATAACTTGGCTCGTGCCAAATTGAATTTTCATATATAGTACGATGCCCAATAAGTATAAAACAAGATGAATTCGGGTGAGCCAAGAAGGATTTCATATAGGAATGGCTTGGCTTCTTATTCAGAATTTCCCATTGAAATGCATGGGCGACAATGTGTACAGTATGGTGTCATATTTTATGATTTCCAGCACTTGGCTCGGGCCAAATTGAACTTTCCTATATAGTAGGATGCCCAATGAGTATAAAAACAAGTGGAATTTGGGTGAGCCAAGATATACTTCATATAGGAATAACTTGGCTTCTTATTCAGAATTTCCCATTGAAATGCATGGGTGACAGGGTGACAGGGTAACAAGTTTGGTGCCATATTATATTATTTTCAGCACTTGGTTCATGCCGAATTGAACTTTCCTATATAGTAGGATGCCCAAAGAGTATAAAAGAAGTGGAATTTGGGTGAGCCAAGATGGATGAAGTGGAATTTGCGTGAGCCAAGATGTGTTTTTTATATAGGAAAAGCTTGGCTTCTTATTCAGAATTTCCCATTGAAATGTATGGCTGTCATGGTGCCATGATTGGTGCCATATTTTATGATTTCCATCACTTGGCTTGTGCCAAATTGAACTTTCCTATATAGTAGAATGCCCAATGAGTATAAAACAAGAGGAATTTGGGTGAGCCATGATGAATTCCATATAGGAATAGCTTGGCTTCTTATTCAGAATTTCCCATTGAAATGCATGGGTGACATGTTTCGTGCCTAATTGTATGATTTCCATCACTTTTCTCGGGCCACATTGAACTTTCCTATATAGTAGGATGCCCAATGAGTATAAAACAAGTTGAATCTTGGTGAGCCAAGATTGATTTCATATAGGAATAGCTTGGCTTCTTATTCAGAATTTCCCATTGAAATGCATGGGTGACAGGGTAACACGTTTTTGTGCCATATTTTATGATTTCCAACACTTGGCTTAGGCCAAATTGAACTTTCCTATAAAGTATGATGCCCAATGAGTATAAAACAAGTGGAATATGGGTGAGCCAAGATATACTTCATATAGGATTAACTTGGCTTCTTATTCAGAATTTGCCATTGAAATGCATGGATGGCAGGGGACAAGTTTGGTGCCATATTTTATGATTTCCAGCACTTGGCTTAGGCCAAATTGAACTATCCTAGATACTAGGATGCCCAATGAGTATAAAACAAGTTGAATTTGGGTGAGCCAAGATGGATTTCATATAGGAATTTGCTTGGATTCTTATTTGGAATTTCCCATTGAAATGCATGGCTGCCATGGTGCAATGTTTGGTGTCATATTTTATGATTTCCATCACTTGGCTCGGGCCGAATGGAACTTTCCTATATAGTAGGATGCCCAATGAGTATAAAACAAGTTGAATTTGGGTGAGCCAAGATGGATTTTATATAGGAAAAGCTTAGCATCTTATTCAGAATTTTCTGTTGAAATGCATGGCTGTTATGGTGCCATGTTTGGTGCCATATTTTATGATTTCCAACACTTGGCTTACGCCAAATTGAACTTTTCTATAAAGTATGATGCCAAATGAGTATAAAACAAGTGGAATTTGGGTGAGCTAACATATACTTTATATAGGAATAACTTGGCTTCATATTCAGAAATTGCCATTGGAATGCATGGATGACCGGGGGACAAGTTTGGTGCCATATTTTATGATTTCCAGCACTTGGCTCAGGCCAAATTTAACTACTCTATATAGTAAGATTCCCAATGAGTCTAAAACAAGTGGAATTTGGATGAGCCAAGATGGATTTCATATAGGAATAGCTTGATTTCTTATTTAAAATTTAGCATTGAAATGCATGGCTGTCATGGTGCCATGTTTGGTGCCATATTTTATGATTTCCATCACTTGGCTCGGGCCAAATTAAACTTTCCTATATAGTAGGATGCCCAATGAAAGTTGAATTTAGGTGAGCCAAGATGGATTTTATATAGGAAATGCTTGGCTTCTTATTCAGAATATCCCTTTGAAATGCATGGGTGACAGGGTGACAAGTTTGGAGCCATATTTTATGATTTCCAGCACTTGGCTTGGGCCAAATTAAACTTTGCTATATAGTAAGATGCCCAATAAGTATAAAACAAGTTGAATTTGGGTGAGCCAAGATGGATTTTATATAGGAAAAGCTTGGCTTCTAATTAAGAATTTTCCGTTGAAATGCATGGCTGTCATGGTGCTATGTTCGGTGCTATATTTTATGATTTCCATCACTTGGCTCGGGCCAAATTGAACTTTCCTATATAGTAGGAAGACCATTGAGTATAAAAAAAAGTTCAATTTGGGTGAGCCAAGATGGATTTCACATAGGAAAAGTTTGGCTTCTTATTCAGAATTCCCCATTGAAATGCATGGGTGACAGGGTGACAAGGTTGGTGCCATATTTTATGATTTCCAGCACTTGGCTCAGGCCAAATTTAACTTTCCAATATAGTAGTATGCCCAATGAGTATAAAAGAAGAGGAATTTGGGTGAGCCAAGGTGGATTTCATATAGGAATAACTTGGTTTCTTATTCAGAATTTGCCATTGAAATGCATGGATGACAGGGGACACGTTTGGTGCCATATTTTATGATTTCCAGCACTTGGCTCAGGCAAAATTGAACTATCCTGTATACTAGGATGCCCAATGAGTATAAAACAAGTTGAATTTGGGTGAGCCAAGATGGATTTCAGAAAGGAATTTGCTTGGATTCTTATTTGGAATTTCCCATTGAAATGCATGGGTGACAAGGTGACAAGTTTGGTACCATATTATATTATTGTCAGCACTTGGCTCATGCCAAATTGAACTTTCCTATTTGGTAGGATGCCCAATGAGTATAAAACAAGTTGAATTTGGTTGAGCCAAGATGGATTTCATATAGGAATAGCTTGACTTCTTATTCAGAATTTCCCATTGAAATGCATGGCTGTCATGGTGCCATGTTTTGTGCCATATTATATGATTTTCATCACTTGGCTCAGGCCAAATTGAACTTTGCTATTAACCACTTTCCGACCGGCGCACGACTATATACGTTCCTTTTTTGAAGAGGGATATCTCGGTAACGGCAGCAGTTGCTGCCACAACCGAGATATCCATCTCTTCAGGCACCGGTCGGCTGTCCGATAATGGTGGTCATCGCGGCGGATTCGCCGCGAGATCGCCGTTATCGGCGGCGGGAGAGGTGCCCCCCCCTCCTGCCGCTCTCCCGCGCCTTCCGCCGCTTACCGGAACCGTCGGCAGCGGTGGAGGCGATCGGGTCCGTTCCCTGCCTGTTCATAGAGATGAGTGACGCTAAGTTGGCCGCCACTCATCTCTATACCATAGGAGGGCGGAAGCGACATCAAAAACGTCACTTCCGCCCATACCTCTTAAAGGGGAATTTACAAATGTCATTTTTTTAAATGATTTTTTTTTTTTTTTTTTTTTTTTTTTCATTGAAGTCCAAATATGAGATCTGAGGACTTTTTGACCCCAGATCTCATATTTAAGAGGACCTGTCATGCTTTTTTCTATTACAAGGAATGTTTACATTCCTTATAATAGGAATAAAAGTGAGCCAATTATTTTTTTTTTTAAAAACAGTGTAAAAATAAATAAAATCAAGAAAAATAAATAAGAAAAACAAAAAAAAAATTTTTAAAGCGCCCCGTCCCGACGAGCTCGTGTGCAGAAGCGAACGCATACATGAGTAGCGCCCGCATATGAAAACGGTGGTCAAACCACACATGTGAGGTATCGCCGCGATCGGTAGAGCGAGAGCAATAATTATAGCCGTAGACCTCCTCTGTAACGCAAAATATGCAACCTGTAGAATTTTTTAAACGTCGCCTATGGAGATTTTTGAGGGTAAAAGTTTGATGCCATTCCACGAGCGGGCGCAATTTTGAAGCGTGACATGTTAGGTATCAATTTACTCGGCGTAACATTATCTTTCACAATATATAAAAAAATTTCACTTACTTTACTGTTGTCTTATTTTTTTATTCAAAAAAGTGATTTTTTTCAAAAAAAAAGTGCTCTTGTAAGACCGCTGCGCAAATACGTTGTGAAAAAAAGTATTGCAATGACCGCCATTTTATTCTCTAGGGTGTTAGAAAAAAAACAATATATAATGTTTGGGGGTTCTAAGTTTTTTTCTAGCAAAATAAAAACTGTTTTAAACATGTAAACACCTAAAATCCAAAACAAGGCTGGTCTTAAAGTGGTATGATGCCCAATGAGTATAAAACAAGTGGAATTTGGGTGAGCCAAGATATACTTCATATAGGAATAACTTGGCTTCTTATTCAGAATTTCCCATTGGAATGCATGGGTGACAGGGTGAACAGTATGGTGTCTTATTTTATGATTTCCAGCACTTGGCTCGGGCCACATTGAACTTTCCTATAAAGTATGACGCCCAATGAGTATAAAACAAGTGGAAAATGGGTGAGCCAAGATATACTTCATATAGGAATAACTTGGCTTCTTATTTAGAATTTGCCATTGAAATGCATGGATGACAGGGGACACGTTTGGTGCCATATTTTATGATTTCCAGCACTTGGCTCAGGCCAAATTGAACTATCCTATATAGTAGGATACCCAATGAGTATAAAAGAAGTTGAATTTGGGTGAGCCAAGATGGATTTCATATAGGAATTTGCTTTGATTCTTATTCGGAATTTCCCATTGAAATGCATGGGTGACAGGGTGACAAGTTTGGTACCATATTATATTATTTTCAGCACTTGGCTCAGGCCAAATTGAACTTTCCTAAATAGTAGGATGCCCAATGAGTATAAAACAAGTTGAATTTTGGTGAGCCAAGATGGATTTCATATAAGAATACCTTGGCATCCTATTCATAATTTACCACTGAAATCCATGGCTTTCATGGTGCCATGTTTGGTGCCATATTGTATGATTTTCATGACTTGGCTTGTGCCAAATTTAACTTTAATATATAGTATAATGCCCAATAAGTATAAAACAAGTTGAATTTGGGCGAGCCAAGATGGATTTCATATAGGAATAGCTTGGCTTTCTTATTCAAAATGTCCCATTGAAATGCATGAGTGAGAGAGTTACAAGTTTGGTGCCATATTTTATGATTTCCATCACTTGGCTCGGGCCAAATTGAACTTTCCTATACAGTACGATGCCCAATGAGTATAAAACAAGTTTAATTTGGGTGAGCCTAGATGGATTTCATATAGGAAAAGCTTGGCTTCTTATTCAGAATGTCCCATTGAAATGCATGGGTGACAGGGTAACAAGTTTGGTGCCATATTTTATGATTTCTAATTACTTAGCCCAGGCCAAATTGAACTTTAACTAATAGTAGGATGCCCAGTGAGTATAAACAAGTGGAATTTGGGTGAGCCAAAGTGGTTTTCATATAAGAATATCTTGATTCTTAATTCAGAATTTCCCAGGTATGGCTGCCAAGGTGCCATATTTTAGGATTTCTATCACTTGGCTCGGGCCAAATTGAACTTTTACTAATAGAAGGATACCCAATGAGTATGGCAGACCTGTAGAGTGGGTAGAGAAGACCAACTGTGCCAAATGTGGAGTCCCTAGGATCAATGGCTCAGGAGATACTTAATTGACAATATGCCAATATCAGGCAGAATTTACTATTGGCAGCTATTGGAAATTTTTGTTCAGTTGGTGTAATTTAACCACTTTCCGACCGGCGCACGACGATGTACGTCCCTTTTTTGAAGAGGGATATCTCGGTAACGGCAGCAGCTGCTGCCACAACCGTGATATCCATTTCTTCAGGCGCCGGTCGGCTGTCCGATAATGGTGTTCATCGCGGCGGATTCGCCGCAAGATCACCGTTATCGGCGGCGGGAGAGGTGCCCCCCCCTCCCGCCGCTCTCCCGCACCTTCCGCCACTTACCGGAACCGTTAGCAGCGGCGGAGGCGATCGGGTCCGTTCCCCTCCTGTGCATAGAGATGAGTGACGCTAAGATGGCCGCCACTCATCTCTATACCATAGGAGGGCGGAAGCGACGTCAAAAACGTCCGCCCATACCTCTTAAAGAGGAATTTTCAAATGTCATTTTTTTAAATGACATTTTATTTTTATTTTTTTCATTGAAGTCCAAATATGAGATCTGAGGACTTTTTGACCCCAGATCTCATATTTAAGAGGACCTGTCATGCTTTTTTCTATTACAAGGAATGTTTACATTCCTTGCAATAGGAATAAAAGTGAGCCAATTAAATTTTTTTTTAAAAACAGTGTAAAAATAAATAAAATCAAGAAAAATTAATTTCCTTTGAGAAAGCCACGTGGGCGTGGCGATACGCGTGAGGAGTCAGAGTCAGGTGACCTAAGTACGATCTCGGCCGGGATACGTGCTGTGTACTACTGCTGCTTGTAATTATATTTACCAAACTGTAAGTTCATTTTATTTTTAATAAAAATATTTTTTGAATACTGCACAATGGAATGTCTCCCTCTTTCTGCCCCCATGTCTGCGGGACTTATGGAGAGAGTGTAAACGGGCAGCAAGGATACATGTCTGGAGAAACCACACGGAAGTGATTTGTCTCCTTCCCTTCTTTCATTGAAAGGCTGTTACCCTCTCGCCTAAAGGTAAGAGGCTGGGGAAAACATTCTGTTGGCACCTTTTTGTATGAAAAAGGATCACTACAACCACACAAGGAGTGCACCCTGGGTAGAAGGAATTATTGCACAGTTGTCGATTGTATCGTGTATGGGATCTGAAGTTTGATTGGCAACTTCTTTTGCACTGGACACTTTATTGTATTTCAGTTTATTTATTTATTTAGAACACATTGGATGTTTTAGTAAACATTGTCACTGTTTGGATTTTCACAGTTGTCGATTTTATCGTGTATGGGATCTGAATTCTGATTGGCAACTTTCTTTGCACTGGACACTTTATTTTAGTTTATTTATTTATTTAGAACACACTGGATGTTTTAGTATACATTGTCACTATTTGGACTTTCACATTCATTTATAGCTGTGTTTATTGTCTTCACATGCTTGCTTACACATTCATTTGTTAATTTAGCATTTTTTGCACTATTAGGATTATAGTATATATTTTTATTGAATCCCACAGTTCATTAATTATTGTCACAATTGTTTATATTTATTTATTTCACGGATTTATCTATGTTATATTTCTTCACCTCGGATGTGTTTATTTGAATTATTTCACACAGTATGGGTATAGCACGGTCCATTACGTTGCTTTAATACCCATTGGAATATTGATATCAATAAATAGACGCTTCTGTGGAACCTTTCTTTGGAGCCTCTTCCCCCTTAGGATTGGGTTCCTGGCCTGGATGAAAGCGCCACATTTTCTTATCTATGAATTATTTATATCAGGATTTTTTATTGCTTTAAGCGTTCGATTTTATATTATGATATTTCCTTTACTTATTTTATCATTACCTTAATTATTTTATATAATCTAGTTTTAGCATTTTTCTTGCAAGCGCCACATTTTTTATATATTTATATATATTGTTTCATGACGCTAAGATGGCCGCCACTCATCTCTATACCATAGGAGGGCGAAAGCGACGTCAAAAACGTCACTTCCGCCCATACCTCTTAAAGAGGAATTTTCAAATGTGATTTTTTTAAATGACATTTTTTTTTTTTTTTTTTTCATTGAAGTCCAAATATGAGATCTGAGGACTTTTTGACCCCAGATCTCATATTTAAGAGGACCTGTCATGCTTTTTTCTATTACAAGGAATGTTTACATTCCTTGCAATAGGAATAAAAGTGAGCCAATTAAATTTTTTTTAAAAACAGTGTAAAAATAAATAAGATCAAGAAAAATAAATAAGAAAAACAAAAAAAAAATTTTTTAAAGCGCCCCGTCCCGACGAGCTCGTGCGCATGTGAGTAGCGCCCGCATATGAAAACGGTGGTCAAACCACACATGTGAGGTATCGCCGCGATCGATAGAGCGAGAGCAATAATTATAGCCATAGACCTCCTCCGTAACGCAAAATATGCAACCTGTAGAATTTTTTAAACGTCGCCTATGGAGATTTTTGAGGGCAAAAGTTTGATGCCATTCCACGAGCAGGCGCAATTTTGAAGCGTGACATGTTAGGTATCAATTTACTCCGCGTAACATTATCTTTCACAATATATAAAAAAATTGGACTAACTTTACTGTTGTCTTATTTTTTTATTCAAAAAAGTGATTTTTTTCCAAAAAAAGTGCGCTTGCAAGACCGCTGCGCAAATACGGTGTGAAAAAAAAAAGTATTGCAATGACCGCCATTTTATTCTCTATTCTCTAGGGTGTTAGAATGGGTGAAAAAACATTTTATATATAATTGTTTGGGGGTATAAAACAAGTGGAATTTGGGAGAGCCAAGATGGATTCCATATAGGAATAGCTTGGCTTCTTATTCAGAATTTCCCAAACAAAAAAAAACATTGTTTTAAACATGTAAACACCTAAAATTTGCCATTGAAATGCATGGGTGACATGGGACACGTTTGGTGCCATATTTTATGATTTCCAGCACTTGGCTCAGGCCAAATTGAACTATCCTATATAGTAGGATACCCAATGAGTATAAAAGAAGTTGAATTTGGGTGAGCCAAGATGGATTTCATATAGGAATTTGCTTTGATTCTTATTCGGAATTTCCCATTGAAATGCATGGGTGACAGGGTGACAAGTTTGGTACCATATTATATTATTTTCAGCACTTGGCTCAGGCCAAATTGAACTTTCCTATATAGTAGGATGCCCAATGAGTATAAAACAAGTTGAATTTTGGTGAGCCAAGATGGATTTCATATAAGAATACCTTGGCATCCAATTCATAATTTACCACTGAAATCCATGGCTTTCATGGTGCCATGTTTGGTGCCATATTGTATGATTTTCATGACTTGGCTCGTGCCAAATTTAACTTTCATATATAGTATAATGCCCAATAAGTATAAAACAAGTTGAATTTGGGCGAGCCAAGATGGATTTCATATAGGAATAGCTTGGCTTCTTATTCAGAATGTCCCATTGAAATGCATGGGTGACAGGGTGACAAGTTTGGTGCCATATTTTATGATTTCCAATGAGTATAAAACAAGTTTAATTTGGGTGAGCCTAGATGGATTTCATATAGGAATAGCTTGGCTTCAAATTGAACTTTAACTAATAGTAGGATGCCCAGTGAGTATAAACAAGTGGAATTTGGATGAGCCAAAGTGGTTTTCATATAAGAATATCTTGGTTCTTAATTCAGAATTTCCCAGGTATGGCTGCCAAGGTGCCATATTTTAGGATTTCTATCACTTGGCTCGGGCCAAATTGAACTTTTACTAATAGAAGGATACCCAATGAGTATAAAACAAGTGGAATTTGTGTGAGCCAAGATGGTTTTCAAAAAGGAATATTTTGGCTTCTTATTCAGAATTTCCCATGCATTGAAATGCATGGCTGTCGTGGTGCCATTTCCTAGGATTTAGAACACTTGGCTCGGGCCAAATTGAACTTTCCTATATAGTAGGATTCCAAACTAGTATAAAACAATTTTATTTCTTCCAGGACAGCTTTGCGCGCGGGAATCCTCTACCAAACCATAGGAAGCACTAGCGACACCAAACTTGGCAGACACGTAGTGCAGCGACACCACACTTGGCAGACCTGTAGAGTGGGTAGAGAAGACCAACTGTGCCAAATGTGGAGTCCCTAGGATCAATGGCTCAGGAGATACTAAATTGACAATATGCCAATATCAGGCAGAATTTACTATTGGCAGCTATTGGAAATTTTTGTTCAGTTGGTGTAATTTAAAAATGCACTGCTACCGAAGCATATGGGGCAGGAAAACCAAACTTGTCAGACCTGTAGAGGGGGTAGAGAAGACCCACTGTTCCAATATTGGAGTCGCTAGGATTAATGGCTCAGGAGACATTGAACCGACAAATGCCATTATCGGAAACAAATCAATATGTATTTGTCCCATTTGTTTTCTTTCTGGACAGCTTGGCACGCGTGAATCTGCTACCGAACCATATGGAGCAGTGACACCAAACGTGGTAAACATGTAGAGGGGGTAGAGACACACCACCTGACCCCACCTGCAAGGGCACACTACCAGGAGCCCCTTCTACTTTTCCACCTTCCGCCCCCAATACCTGGGGTACTTTCTTCCTAACCACCTGGGGAGGAGGTGGGGGGAGGGGCTCTGCCTGCGCCCCTTGCGGGGACACCCCAAGACTCCCCTGGACAACCTCCCCCGTGACCTGACGAGCGGGGAGACCCTCCTTATCTCTTCCCTCCCCATCAGCCCCGAGCGGGGGCTGACCCTCCTGCTGGGAACCCTCTAATAATCTTATATAGTCCATTGCTGGACACTCGGACCCTAATTCCCCCATATCCGTCTCACTCCACCTAACTTGCCGAGGACCGACACCGAGGCTGGCTGACTCCTCCTCCCCAACCGGCACCTCGGCATCCTCCATCATTGAATCCGGCCGCAGATCGGCACTCCCGCAATCCGCTACCCGGAAGTGGCTGGAGACACCAGCCACAGGGGCCTCCGGCTGACTCACCCCGGAGCCCGCCCCCCTGCCCGGGCGTAACGCCCACACCTTCCACACATACCGGAGCCGGCTCTCCTGAGCCCTGAGGACCATTTCCGGCTTCACCCTCCACCTCCTCCGGCAATGGCGTCCTCGCCGAGCCTCCACAATCTTTACCGCCGGTAACCGCCCCTCCCCCTCCGCACACGCGGCCGCAGCGGGAGCCGCAATGATTGCCGGCGCCTCCTGCACCGCTACACCAGCATGACCGGGGATCACTGGGGATGCCACATCAGGGACCATGCGGGCCTCGGTTTTGCTGCGGTCCGCTAGGGTTAATGGTTCAGGAGATATTGAACCGGGAAAATTGCAGAAAGCTTATCGCCCGCCAAGCTGGACGGTTAAACTTTGTCATTTTTCAGTTAAAAAAACCGCGGAAGTCGTGGATGAGGTTGAATCCGTCAGTTGCGGCTGGGAGGGAGTTCCAGATGTCCGGCGGTTGGGCGGGTGGCAGTCCCCTCTCTCTCGGCACACCGTTTTATTTTCAAGAGCGGCGGGAAAGGTTGCTGCGGATATATGAGGAGACGTTTTTTCAGAACCTCTTCCAAGGAACCTCACTGATATTGACATCTCCCTTGCGGGAAACGTAGCGGTAAGAGGTCAGAAGGCTAGCCGGGCTCTGGTGCTACATTGTCGGCATGAATTTGGGATTTTTGCCATTCACCCAAAGAACCGACTAGCACTTAGCTCTTTTATGGGAAACATAACGATACGAGGCCAGAAGGCTAGCCGGGCTCTGGTGCTACCTTGTCGGCATGAATTTGATATTTTTGCCGGTCAATATCTCCGGAGCCATAAGTCCTAGGAACTTGAAATTTGGCAGAGCGACGCACCTTAACCTAATCAATGTATCTACCAAGTATGGTTTCCATGGCCCCAGAGGATTCCAGAGATCCAGTCACCCAAAGAGAACCGACGAGCACTTAGCTCTCTTGCGGGAAACATAGCGATAAGACGTCAGAAGGCTAGCCGGGCTCTGGTGCCACCTTGTGGCATGAATTTTGTCGGTCAATATCTCCAGAGCCATAAGTCTTAGGAAGTTGAAACTTGGTAGGGCGGCACACCGTCACATATTCAATGAATCTACCAAGTATTGGATCCGTGGCTCAAAGAGTCCCGGAGATCCAGTCACCCAGAGATAACCAACCAGCACTTGACAGCTCTCTTGCGGGAAACGTAGCGATAAGAGGTCAGAAGGCTAGCAGGTGTCACGTACCTGGTGGTGCGAGCCCAATATTGCAGGGAGAGACCCCCCTTGCGTCTCCCACTCCTGGTTCCCTGGTATGGGGACAGGAGACCCAGGAGTGAGGAGGAGCACGGGTGCCTGGCAGGATCAACAGACCGGTGGAGTGACCAAGTCAACTCAGCGGACAGGGTGGAGGCCTGGATAGCAGAGTAGACTGGATGCAGATGGATGAGCTGGTTCTACAGGCAAACAGGATAGCAGAGCTGGCTGGATCTGGACAAACAGCTTAGCAGACTGGACAGCAGAGCAGGATGGGTCTGGATGGACAGCTTATCAGACTGGACAGCAGAGCAGGATGGGTCTGGATGGACAGCTTAGCAGACTGGACAGCAGAGCAGGATGGGTCTGGATGGACAGCTTAGCAGACTGGACAGCAGAGCAGGATGGAACTGAACAGGTAAGCTGGTTCAACAGGCAAACAGGATAGCAGAGCTGGCTGGATCTGGACAAACAGCTTAGCAGACTGGACAGCAGCCATAAGTCTTAGGAACTTGAAATTTGGCAGAGCGGCGCACACTGTTGGTAACTCCGCCATGGCCGGTCCCAAGCCCGCGCTGAGAAAGGAGGAGGGTCGATAACTGATAACCCATGTTCAAAGAATGAGCTTTAGGCATCATTTTATTATTTTTTTTGGTCCAGGATTGAGTGTGCTACATACCCTTAAGTCTGGAAAGCAGTACTGGGGTTGCACACACAGCCTTGGCCACCGCAGCTACAGTTAGAAAACATACACATGAGGGAACACAGTTGGTAACTCCGCCCTGGCCGGTCCCAAGCCTGCGCTGAGAAAGGAGGAGGGGAGCTTTGGAGAGGGCGAAGGGCACAAGTAGTTAGGGGGAGCGATTGCTCCCCGTACCACACTGTTGGTAACTCCGCCCTGGCCGGTCCCAAGCCCGCGCTGAGAAAGGAGGAGGGGAGCTTTGGAGAGGGCGAAGGGCCCAAGTAGTAAGGGGGAGCGATTGCTCCCCGTACCACACTGTTGGTAACTCCGCCCTGGCCGGTCCCAAGCCCGCGCTGAGAAAGGAGGAGGGGAGCTTTGGAGAGGGCGAAGGGCCCAAGTAGTTAGGGGGAGCGATTGCTCCCCGTACGACACTGTTGGTAACTCCGCCCTGGCCGGTCCCAAGCCTGCGCTGAGAAAGGAGGAGGGGAGCTTTGGAGAGGGCGAAGGGCCCAAGTAGTTAGGGGGAGCGATTGCTCCCCGTACCACACTGTTGGTAACTCCGCCAAGGCCGGTCCCAAGCCCGCGCTGAGAAAGGAGGAGGGTCGATAACTGATAACCCATGTTCAAAGAATGAGCTTTAGGCATCATTTTATTATTTTTTTTGGTCCAGGATTGAGTGTGCTACATACCCTTAAGTCTGGAAAGCAGTACTGGGGTTGCACACACAGCCTTGGCCACCGCAGCTACAGTTAGAAAACATACACATGAGGGAACACAGTTGGTAACTCCGCCCTGGCCGGTCCCAAGCCTGCGCTGAGAAAGGAGGAGGGGAGCTTTGGAGAGGGCGAAGGGCCCAAGTAGTTAGGGGGAGCGATTGCTCCCCGTACCACACTGTTGGTAACTCCGCCAAGGCCGGACCCAAGCCCGCGCTGAGAAAGGAGGAGGGTCGATAACTGATAACCCATGTTCAAAGAATGAGCTTTAGGCATCATTTTATTATTTTTTTTGGTCCAGGATTGAGTGTGCTACATACCCTTAAGTCTGGAAAGCAGTACTGGGGTTGCACACACAGCCTTGGCCACCGCAGCTACAGTTAGAAAACATACACATGAGGGAACACAGTTGGTAACTCCGCCCTGGCCGGTCCCAAGCCTGCGCTGAGAAAGGAGGAGGGGAGCTTTGGAGAGGGCGAAGGGCCCAAGTAGTTAGGGGGAGCGATTGCTCCCCGTACCACACTGTTGGTAACTCCGCCAAGGCCGGTCCCAAGCCCGCGCTGAGAAAGGAGGAGGGTCGATAACTGATAACCCATGTTCAAAGAATGAGCTTTAGGCATCATTTTATTAATTTTTTTGGTCCAGGATTGAGTGTGCTACATACCCTTAAGTCTGGAAAGCAGTACTGGGGTTGCACACACAGCCTTGGCCACCGCAGCTACAGTTAGAAAACATACACATGAGGGAACACAGTTGGTAACTCCGCCCTGGCCGGTCCCAAGCCTGCGCTGAGAAAGGAGGAGGGGAGCTTTGGAGAGGGCGAAGGGCCCAAGTAGTTAGGGGGAGCGATTGCTCCCCGTACCACACTGTTGGTAACTCCGCCAAGGCCGGTCCCAAGCCCGCGCTGAGAAAGGAGGAGGGTCGATAACTGATAACCCATGTTCAAAGAATGAGCTTTAGGCATCATTTTATTATTTTTTTTGGTCCAGGATTGAGTGTGCTACATACCCTTAAGTCTGGAAAGCAGTACTGGGGTTGCACACACAGCCTTGGCCACCGCAGCTACAGTTAGAAAACATACACATGAGGGAACACAGTTGGTAACTCCGCCCTGGCCGGTCCCAAGCCTGCGCTGAGAAAGGAGGAGGGGAGCTTTGGAGAGGGCGAAGGGCCCAAGTAGCTAGGGGGAGCGATTGCTCCCCGTACCACACTGTTGGTAACTCCGCCAAGGCCGGTCCCAAGCCCGCGCTGAGAAAGGAGGAGGGTCGATAACTGATAACCCATGTTCAAAGAATGAGCTTTAGGCATCATTTTATTATTTTTTTTGGTCCAGGATTGAGTGTGCTACATACCCTTAAGTCTGGAAAGCAGTACTGGGGTTGCACACACAGCCTTGGCCACCGCAGCTACAGTTAGAAAACATACACATGAGGGAACACAGTTGGTAACTCCGCCCTGGCCGGTCCCAAGCCTGCGTTGAGAAAGGAGGAGGGGAGCTTTGGAGAGGGCGAAGGGCCCAAGTAGTTAGGGGGAGCGATTGCTCCCCGTACCACACTGTTGGTAACTCCGCCCTGGCCGGTCCCAAGCCCGCGCTGAGAAAGGAGGAGGGGAGCTTTGGAGAGGGCGAAGGGCCCAAGTAGTAAGGGGGAGCGATTGCTCCCCGTACCACACTGTTGGTAACTCCGCCCTGGCCGGTCCCAAGCCCGCGCTGAGAAAGGAGGAGGGGAGCTTTGGAGAGGGCGAAGGGCCCAAGTAGTTAGGGGGAGCGATTGCTCCCCGTACCACACTGTTGTTAACTCTGCCATGGCCGGTCCCATTGAGCAATTGGGAAAGTTCAGTGACACTGAGGTGATGATCCATCTCGGTGAGGTTCAGTGTCACTGCGGCAATGAAGACCTCTCTAAGCGCGGTTGGTTCTGAGAGCAGTGGCCCAGACCCCATTCCATAACACTTGGAAGATGCTCATTGAGGTAATAGAGCTGGTCCAAAGGTTGCGCGTGAAGGTTGTGTGCAAGCATGCGTAATGTGCAGGGGGACTCTGTGCTACCCTTCCGAAACTGGAAGACTTCTTACCAGTGCTCTTGAATTTTTTTAACTCTGCCATGGCCGGTCCCAAGCCCGTGCTGCGAAAAGAGGAGGGTTGGGTGCTGGGACAGCAAACCAGCCCTGTAAAAACATTTGTTGAGCAATTGGGAAAGTTCAGTGACACTGAGGTGATGATCCATCTCGGTGAGGTTCAGTGTCACTGCGGCAATGAAGACCTCTCTGAGCGTGGAAGTTGCTCATTGCGGTATAGAGCTGGTCCAAAGGTTGCGCTTGAAGGTTTTGTGCGCGCACACGTAAAGTACAGGGGAACTCTGTGCTCCCTTCCGAAACTGGAAGACTGCTTTTGAATTTTTTTGAATTTTTTTTAACTCTGCCATGGCCGGTCCTAAGCCCGTGCTGCGAAAAGAGGAGGGTTGGGTGCTTGGACATAGTACTGTACAGCTTAGTAAAGAAATCTGGAATGTAAGAAGGCTGACTGATGTTTAGGGTGATGGAAAGATGCTATTCAGTGTGTGAAGGGGGCAACTTGATTGGCCCCGGCCACGAGTCTGGAGATTTCTCTGCTGACCCTTAGCTGTTTATGAGATCTCTGGGTAGGGTACCGCCTTCATCTTTGGGTCCTTTTGCTGTACCGGCTGGAGGGGGGTTGGGAATCGGCCTCCCGCTACTTGAAGGAGGGACCTTCAGGAGGAATCGCAACTTAACCCGCTTAAATCTCAGTGACTGGTCAGGTTAGTGAAAGAAACCTGGAGTTTTAAGCTGGATGTTGGTTTGCACCTGGAACCCGCCCGGAGCTGGACGCCACCAGTTGGTCCAGAATAAGAAGCACTGAATTCACCTTATTTCATATTTAGTTAGAGTGTGTTGGATGATTGTTTAAAGGCTTTTTACTATTCCTTTCCATTCCTGGTGGGGACATGTCTCCGATCTCTATGAAAACTTACCTGTCTAGGTTTGTGTGAAGACAGGAAAGGACACTGCCTTTTAATTGGTAGGCTAGTAAGGGACAGATGTATGTGCATCCATCTGCTTTTGAGGATCAGTAAGTGAGAATATGTGTGGAAGATCGGTGGCAATACCCCTAGTGTCTCTACAGATCTAACCAGGTAATAGACACCATCTTGGGGGCTTTTCCCATCTTGTACACTTCACCTGCGTTATTCCAAGCTAATGTGGATGGATTTATTTGGAAGAGTGCTCAACAATGATCAAAGAAGGGGGAAAATGTGTAGGGAAATAATAGATGATCATTGCTGACCACCACATCACCCGCCATATTGTAACAGTATCAGCCATTCCAAATCTGATGTCCATTTTATGTCAGAAAAGGGTTGCTCTTATGTAGATCTTGGTAAACAAGTCTGTAAAGCAAGAACGCAGGTTATAGGATAGGGCCTAATTTAAACAGGTATGCCACACTAAAGAAATGATGACTAGCATCGAGTAGGTTAGCATAGCATAGTGTAGTTAGTGTAGGTCCTGCCCTAAAATAAGTCTACCTTGTCGTGGTGGGCAGGCTTGTAATCTTTTGGTTAAAATTGACAAAACAGTAGAAAGAATCAATTCTCTAGACAGTTTCACTTTTGACCATTTGATTCAACTAAAAGACTTATATTTATTACCGACAAAACACATTTATAGATGGATAGAGCTTTGGAGAGGGTAAAGGGCCCAAGTAGTTAGGGAGAGCGATTGCTCCCCGTACCACACTGTTGGTAACTCCGCCGTGGCCGGTCCCAAGCCCGCGCTGAGAAAGGAGGAGGGGAGCTTTGGAGAGGGTAAAGGGCCCAAGTAGTTAGGGGGAGCGATTGCTCCCCGTACCACACTGTTGGTAACTCCGCCGTGGCCGGTCCCAAGCCCGCGCTGAGAAAGGAGGAGGGGAGCTTTGGAGAGGGTGAAGGGCCCAAGTAGATAGGGGGAGCGATTGCTCCCCGTACCACACTGTTGGTAACTCCGCCCTGGCCGGTCCCAAGCCCGCTCTGAGAAAGGAGGAAGGGGAGCTTTGGAGAGGGCGAAGGGCCCAAGTAGTTAGGGGGAGCGATTGCTCCCCGTACCACACTGTTGGTAACTCCGCCGTGGCCGGTCCCAAGCCCGCGCTGAGAAAGGAGGAGGGGAGCTTTGGAGAGGGCGAAGGGCCCAAGTAGTTAGGGGGAGCGATTGCTCCCCGTACCACACTGTTGGTAACTCCGCCGTGGCCGGTCCCAAGCCCGCGCTGAGAAAGGAGGAGGGGAGCGCTGAGAAAGGAGGAGGGGAGCATTGGAGAGGGGAAGGACCAAGTAGTTAGGGAGCCATTTTCACTGTACCAAGCTGTTGGTCCAGGATTGAATGTGCTACATACCCTAAGTCTGGAAATGAGTACTGACTGGGGTTGTACACACAGACAGCCTGGCCACCATGCTGTTGGTAACTCCACCTTGGCCGGTCCAAGTCCGTGCTGAGAAAGGAGGGGAGCTTTAGAAAGATGGAAAGGGCCAAGTAGTTAGGGGGAGCCATTGTTCCCCGTACCACACTGTTGGTAACTCCGCCGTGGCCGGTCCCAAGCCCGCGCTGAGAAAGGAGGAGGGGAGCTTTGGAGAGGGTGAAGGGCCCAAGTAGTTAGGGGGAGCGATTGCTCCCCGTACCACACTGTTGGTAACTCCGCCAAACTTGGGAAACCCGTAAAGGGGGTAGAGATTACCCACTGTTTCTATTTTGGAGCCTCTAGGATTAATGGTTCAGAAGATAAGATATTGAACCGTCAAAAAGCCAATATCGGGAACAATTCAACATGTTTTTTTACCATGTTATTTCTTCTTGGACAGCTTGGCACGCGGGAATCTGCTAATAACCATATTAAACGGCGACACCAAACTTTGAAGACGGGTAGAGGGGGTAGAGAAAACCGACTGCGCCAAATTTGAAGTCCCTAGGATTAATGGTTCAGGAGAAATTGACCAGCAGTATCGGGAACAATTACCATTGGCGGCTATGTTCAATTGGTGTAATTTGAAAATGCACTGCTAACGAACCATATGAAGTGGCGACACCAAACTTGGGAGACACGTAGAGGGGGTAGAGAAAACCCACTGCACCAAATTTGTAGTTTCTAGGATTAATAGTTCAGGAGATATTGAACCATCAAAAAGTCAATATTGAGAACAATTCAACATGTATTTCCACAATTTTATTTCTTCCTGGACAGCTTGGCACGCGGGATTCTGCTAACAAACCATATGAAGCAGCGATACCAAACTTGTGAGACAGGTAGAGGGGGTAGAGAAAACCAACTGCACCAAATTTGGAGTATCTAGGATTAATGGTTCAGGAGATATTGACCAGCAGTATCAGGAACAATTACCATTGGCCGCGATGGGAAATTATTGTTCAGTTGGTGTAATTTGAAAGTGCACTGCTAATGAGCCATGTGAAGTGGCGACACCAAACTTGGGAGACACGTAGACGGGGGTAGAGAAAACTCACTGCGCCAAATTTGTAGTTTCTAGGATTAATAGTTCAGGAGATATTGAACCGTCAAAAAGCCAATATTGGGAACAATTCAACATGTATTTCTACCATGTTATTTCTTCTTGGACAGCTTGGCACGCAGGAATCTGCTAACGAACCATATGAAACTGCGACGCCATGTTTGGTGCCATATTTTATGATTTTCATGACTTGGTGAACAGTACGGAACAGTATTTTATGATTTCCAGCACATGGCTCGGGCCAAATTGAACTTTCCTATATAGTAGGATGCCCAATGAGTATAAAACAAGTGGAATTTGGGTGAGCCAAGATGGATTTCATATAGGAATAGCTTGGTTTCTTATTTAAAATGTACCATTAAAATGCATGGCTGTCATGGTGCCATGTTTGGTGCCATATTTTATGATTTCCGTCACTTGGCTCGGGCCAAATTGAACTCTTCTATATAGTAGGATGCCCAATGAGTATAAAATAAGTTGCATTTGGGTGATCCAAGATGGATTTCACATAAGAATGGCTTGGCTTCTTATTCAGAATTTCCCATTGGAATGCATGGGTGACAGGGTGACAAGGTTGGTGCCATATTTTATGATTTCCAGCACTTGGCTCAGGCCAAATTTAACTTTCCTATGTAGTTGGATGCCCAATGAGTATAAAAGAAGTGGAATTTGGGTGAGCCAAGATGTCTTTCATATAGGAATAGCTTGGTTTTGTATTCGGAATTTCCCATTGAAATGCATGGGTGACAGGGTGACAGGGTGACAAGTTTGGTGCCATATTATAGTATTCTCAGCACTTGGCTCAGGCCAAATTGAACTTTCCTATATAGTAGGATGCCCAATGAGTATAAAAGAAGTGGCATTTGGGTGAGCCAAGATGTATTTCATATAGGAATAGCTTGGCTTCTTATTCTGAATTTCCCATTGAAATGCATGGGTGACAGGGTGACAAATTTGGTGCCATATTATACTATTTCCAGCACTTGGCTCAGGCCAAATTGGGCATCCTACTATATAGGAAAGATCAATGAGTATAAAACAAGTTGAATTTGGGTGAGCCAAGATGGATTTTGCATAGGAATAGCTTGGCTTCTTATTCAGAATCAGAATTCCCCATTGAAATGCATGGGTGACAGGTTGACAAGTTTGGTGCCATATTTTATGAGTTCCAGCACTTGGCTCGGGCCAAATTAAACGTTGCTATATAGTAGGATGCCCAATAAGTATAAAACAAGTTGAATTTTGGTGAGCCAAGATGGATTTTATATAGGAAAAGCTTGGTTTCTTATTCAGAAATTTCCGTTGAAATGCATGGCTGTCATGGTGCCATGTTTGGTGCCATATTTTATGATTTCCATAACTTGGCTCGGGCCAAATTGAACTTTCCTATTTAGTAGGATGCCCAATGAGTATAAAACAAGTGGAATTTGGGTGAGCCATTAAGGATTTCATATAGGAATAGCTTGGCTTCTTATTTGGAATTTCCCATTGAAATGCATGGGTGACAGGGTGACAAGTTTGGTACCATATTATATTATTTTCAGCACTTGGCTCAGGCCAAATTGATCTTTGCTAAATAGTAGGATGCCCAATAAGTATAAAACAAGTTGAATTTTGGTGAGCCAAGATGGATTTCATATAGGAATAGCTTGGTTTCTTATTCAAAATTTACCATCGAAATGCATGGCTGTCATGGTGCCATGTTTGGTGCCATATTTTATGATTTCCATCACTTGGCTTAGGCCAAATTTAACTTTCCTATATATTAGGATGCCCAATGAGTATAAAAGAAGTGGAATTTGGGTAAGCCAAGATGGATTTCATATAGGAAAAGCTTGGCTTCTTATTCAGAATTTCCCATTGAAATGCATGGGTGACAGGGTGACAAGTTTGGTGCCATATTATATTATTTTCAGCACTTGGCTCAGGCCAAATTGAACTTTCCTATATAGTAGGATGCCCAATGAGTATAACAGAAGAGCAATTTTGATGAGCCAAGATGGATTTCATATAGGAATAGCTTGGTTTCTTATTCAGAATTTTCCGTTGAAATGCATGGCTGTCATGGTGCCATGTTTGGTGCCATATTTTATGATTTCCATCACTTGGCTTGGGCCAAATTGAACTTTCCTATATAGTAGGATGCCCAATGAGTATAAAACAAATGGAATTTCGATTAGCCAAGATGTATTTCATATAGGAATAGCTTGGTTTCTTATTCAAAATTTAGCATTGAAATGCATGGCTGTCATGGTGCCATGTTTGGTGCCATATTTTATGATTTCCATCACTTGGCTCGGGCCAAATTGAACTCTTTTATATAGTAGGATGCCCAATGAGTATAAAATAAGTTGCATTTGGGTGATCCAAGATGGATTTCACATAGGAATGGCTTGGCTTCTTATTCAGAATTTCTCAGTGGAATGCATGGGTGACAGGGTGACAAGTTTGGTGCCATATTATTTCTAGCCCTAGACCTCCTCTGTAACTCAAAACATGCAACCTGTAGAATTTTTTAGACTTTGCCTATGGAGATTTTAACCACTTTAAGACCAGCCTCGTTTTGGATTTTAGGTGTTTACATGTTTAAAACAGTTTTTTTTTGCTAGAAAAAAACAATATATAATGTTTGGGGGTTCTAACACCCTAGAGAATAAAATGGCGGTCGTTGCAATACTTTTTTTTCACACCGTATTTGCGCAGCGGTCTTACAAGCGCACTTTTTTTGGAAAAAATTCACTTTTTTGAATAAAAAAATAAGACAACAGTAAAGTTAGTCCAATTTTTTTATATATTGTGAAAGATAATGTTACGCCGAGTAAATTGATACCTAACATGTCACGCTTCAAAATTGCGCCCGCTCGTGGAATGGCATCAAACTTTTACCCTCAAAAATCTCTATAGGCGACGTTTAAAAAATTCTACAGGTTGCATATTTTGCGTTACAGAGGAGGTCTACGGCTATAATTATTGCGCTCGCTCTACCAATCGCGGCAATACCTCACATGTGTGGTTTGACCACCGTTTTCATATGCGGGCGCTACTCACGTATGCGTTCGCTTCTGCGCACGAGCTCGTCGGGACGGGGCGCTTTAAAAAATTTTTTTGTTTGTTTTTCTTATTTATTTTTCTTGATTTTATTTATTTTTACACTGTTTTTTAAAAAAAAATGTATTGGCTCACTTTTATTCCTATTACAAGGAATGTAAACATCCCTTGTAATAGAAAAAAGCATGACAGGTCCTCTTAAATATGAGATCTGGGGTCAAAAAGTCCTCAGATCTCATATTTGGACTTCAATTAAAAAAAAAAAAAATGTCATTTAAAAAAATGACATTTGTAAATTTCTCTTTAAGAGGTATGGGTGGAAGTGACGTTTTTGATGTCGCTTCCGCCCTCCTATGGTATAGAGATGAGTGGCGGCCATCTTAGCGTCACTCATCTCTATGCACATCAGGGGAAAGGACCCGATCGCCTCCGCCGCTGCCGACGGTTCCGGTAAGCGGCGGAAGGCGCGGGAGAGCGGCGGGAGGGGGGGGCATCTCTCCCGCCGCCAACGGTGATCTCGCGGCGAATCCGCCGCGATGACCACCATTATCGGAATGCCAACCGGCGCCTGAAGAGATGGATATCTCGGTTGTGGCAGCAGCTGCTGCCGTTACCGAGATATCCCTCTTCAAAAAAGGGACGTACATCGTCGTGCGCCGGTCGGAAAGTGGTTAAAGGGTAAAAGTTTGTTGCCATTCCACGAGCGGGCACAATTTTGAAGCATGACATGTTTGGTATCAATTTACTCGCCGTAACATTATCTTTCACAATATAAAAAAAAAAAATTGGACTAACTTTACTGTTGTGTTATTTTATAATTAAAAGTATTGCGCAAATACGGTGTGACAGAAAGTATTGCAACAACCGCCATTTTATTCTCTTTTTAATGCGAAGGGACTCAACATCCAGAGAAAAGGAGAATGCTACTTAATGATATGAGACACCTAAAGGCAGACATAGTCCTCCTACAAGAGACACACTTCCGAGAAAACACACTCCCGATCCTCAAGAATAGGTACTTCCCGACGGTGTATCACTCGACCTACAAGGAATCCAAATCACGAGGAGTTTCAATATTAATTTCAGCCAAAATCCCATGGTCCCTGACAGACATACTGACAGATCCGATGGGAAGATTTCTATTCCTCAAGGGCCAAATTGGTGACATCAAAATAACACTAGCAAACCTTTACGCCCCAAACACCCAACAAGATACGTTCTTTACAAGACACTTGATCAAATTACAAAACTTTACTGAAGGGCAACTAATAGTGGGAGGAGACCTGAATATCCCCCTAATACCCGAGGAGGATACCTCAACAGGGAGTTCATCAACCCCCAGAAACACACGCAAGGCCATCCACATAGCACTTCAGAGATCACAATTGATAGATACATGGCGCCTCTTTCACCCTGGCGAACGAGATTATACGTACTACTCACGCCCCCACAACACATATTCGCGCATCGATTACCTGTTGATACCACACAACCAACTTCACGCCGTTAGAAACACCTCACTAGGATCAATCACTTGGTCCGATCACGCCCCAGCTATCCTGAGTTATGCTCTGACAGACTTCCAAAAAAATCAAAGGAAACCGTGGAGGCTTAATGAAAGCCTTCTGAAAGACCCAGACACACTAGCTGAGGTTACAAGGGAAATAACCAACTATTTTCAAACCAATAGCGACTCAGAAAGTGATGAAGGCCTAGTCTGGGAAGCGCACAAAGCGGTGATTCGCGGAATACTCATAAAACACGGGGCAAGACTAAAAAAACAAAGGACAGCCCAATTGACCTCTCTCCTCAGCAGACTTCACACCCTAGAAATCAGACACAAGCAAACCCCGACTGACCAGATAGGGAACGAACTGGACGCAGTACGCACACAAGTAACTGACCTGTTAAATTTTAGAGCAAAGACGGCATTACAAATAACACGTAAAAGGATTTACGAGTCGGGCAATAAATGCGGCAGACTGCTAGCACAGTCATTACGGGACCAAAGAACAGCGTCGTACATACCCTCCATACGCTCGCCATCGGGACAGAAGATAACCTTACCACAACATATAACACGGGAATTTAAATCCTACTATGAATCGCTCTACAACCTGTCCAACACGCCACCATCATTAGAACACATAACAGATTATATTACTACTTCCCGTATGCCCACCCTCTCCACCGACACCCGAGATCTGTTAGAAGCCCCTATCACATTATCGGAGGTACAACTTGCGCTGAAAAGCACTAAAGTTGGAAAAGCCCCAGGACCGGACGGACTCACGCCACACTACTACAAGACACTACTACCAGTATTAGGAGGACGCTTGGTTAATGTGCTTAACGGCCTCACTAAAGAAGGGAAACTACACACCACCACATTACAAGCACAAATATCTGTTATCCCAAAAGAAGGCAAAGACCTGACCAACTGCGGAAGCTATAGGCCTATCTCCCTACTTAATTCGGACCTCAAACTATTCACCAAAATAATAGCGACTAGAATACAGACACACCTGCCCCTCCTAATACACTTAGACCAGGTGGGATTTGTCCCCACAAGAGAGGCAAGGGACAATACCACCAAGGTCTTGAATCTACTACATAAAGTCACCCGCACCCAAACGCCCAGTGTTTTTATAAGCACGGACGCTGAGAAAGCGTTTGATCGGGTTAGTTGGGCCTTCATGTTTGCCACGTTGCGCCATATAGGACTGGGAGACAACATGCTAAAGTGGATAGCCGCAACCTATGAAAAACCATCTGCCAGAGTGAGGGCTAATGGAGTGCTCTCAGACCCTTTTCCGATCACAAACGGGACAAGGCAGGGGTGTCCGTTGTCCCCCCTTCTATTCGCCCTCACTCTGGAACCATTCCTATGCCACATAAGACAAAACCCTAATATCTCAGGAGTGAAAGTACACCAAACGCAACACAAGGTATCGGCGTACGCCGACGACCTCATGTTCACACTCACCACCCCCTCAATCTCCCTCCCCAACCTCTTACGAGAATTTAAGATTTATGGAGTCCTCTCCAACCTAAAAATTAATTTTACTAAATCTGAGGCAATGGGAGTAGGAATACAACCAGCACAACTTACACAGCTACAATCAAATTTCCAGTTGAAATGGACACAGACAGCCCTAAAATATTTAGGTACTTACATCCCTCGCACACTCACACGGCTATATGAGCTGAACTTCCCACCACTCTTGAAAACAATCAAAATATTACTTAAAAAAATGGCACACCGGTCTACATTCATGGATAGGTCGCTGCAACATCCTCAAAATGATGATACTCCCAAAATTCCTCTATCTCATGCAGGCGATACCTATACACATTCCCACACTCTACTTCAAACAAGTACAAACCATGTTTACAGACTTTGTATGGGCTAAAAAAAGACCACGACTCTCTTATAAACTTTTAGTTCTACCTAAACAACATGGGGGACTCGCGTTACCAAACATCCGTACATACTACCAGGCAGTTCACTTGGGCAGGCTTATAGACTGGTGCCGTCACCAGGAGACTAAGCTCTGGACACAACTGGAGCAACATCAAAGCGAAACCCCACTTAGTAGAGCTCCCTGGTGCCACCCGTCTCTGCCAGCGGAAATTAAGCGACACCCGCTAATAGGAACCACAACACAGGTCTGCGCACGTCTCATCACGACGACCCCCATATCATCCCCCAACTCACCCCTCTTCCCCATCTTGGGAAACCCTGAATTTGCACCAGGATTACATGACGCAGAATTTAAAAGACTGAAAGACGAGGGCACACACCAGGCCTCCCACTTTAGCACCAATGGTCGTTGGCCCACAATAACAGAACTCTCAAATACCACAGGGCCATTTCGGCTGGACTTCTTGAGAGCCAGCCAACTGAGCCACTTTTTACACTCACTGAAAACCCCTCCGACAACATCACCTCCCCTCACAACACTAGAAGAACTCTGCAACGCATCGGGTACCATAACGCACACACTATCACAAACCTACAGCCTGCTAAACATACCACAAACAGACTTTACACTGCCAGGGCTGACTAAATGGGAAACAGAACTGAATTGCCACTTTAGCACAACTAAGAAACAAAGAATAATTAAATACACTCATAAATCCTCAATATGCGCCAAGATCCAGGAGACCAACTATAAGCTACTGTCAAGATGGTACAGAACTCCAGACCTGCTCCACAGATTCTTCCCGACAACGCCGGACCTTTGCTGGCGGTGTCGAGCAGAAAAGGGAACACTGCTGCACATATTCTGGTCCTGTCCTTTACTACACCACTTTTGGAAAGTGGTCCGGGAAGTTGTACAAAAATTTACAGACAGCCCCATACCAATAGACCCCGCTTTCTTCCTTCTTCACGCATCAGACACTCCCGAAAAAACATACAAAAAATCGGTGATCAGACACTTACTAGATGCAGCCAAGGCCTGCATACCGATAATGTGGAAATCCACAAGCCCACCTACCATAGCATCATGGATAGCGAAAGTGGAGGAGATAAGATATATGGAGGACCTCGTCCTCACAGCCCAGCATAGACAAGAAACATTCTCTAACACCTGGCAGTCGTGGATTATCTTTATCTACTCGGCAGAGGGCCAGGCGCTTAAGGGAACCACAACAGACACACAAAGTTGCACTCCGCCACCGCCAATCCCATCTGACACACATGTTTGAATTACCAATGACCCATGTTCGTGGGCCCGAGTACCCCCACCCCCCACCCATCCTCCCACCTCAGCTCCCCCTCCCCTCTTCTTTCTCTCTTTCGTACTACTCTCTACTCTAATATTCTACCTTTAACCAATCCCACCCTAAACTGGGTGGATCTACTTTACTCTCTAATTTCCACTTTTTTTTTTTCCAACATAAATAAGAAAAACCGAGGAACTGGGCCCATGTCCTCGGTACTGCACAACACGACAACCTCAAGCACAAATACCCTAACGGAACAAATAAAACTAATGCCGCGCACACACGAAGGGACTATCCCGCGGGATTATCCGCTGGACCGAAGTCCAGCGGATAATCCCCTCGTGTGTGGGCGCCGGCGGACTTTTTTTGGCCAAAGTACGGCAGACTAAAGTTTCAGGTTTTGTTTTCAAATTATCCGCTGGACTTGGCAGTCCAGCGGATAATCCGGTCGTGTGTAGTATGGTCCGGCGTACCAAAAAGGACGCATGCTCAGTAGCAAGTATTTTTCTAGTATTTTTCGTTTTCTAGTCCCGTCGTACGTGCTGTACGTCATCGCGTGAACCGTCGGACTTTTTGCGTGATCGTGTGTGGTCAAGTCCGTTCGCTTTTTAGTCCAGCGTACCCAGCTGGAAAGTCCAGCGGATTGTCCGCTGGACTTAGGTCCGCCGGGAAAAGTCCGTACGTGTGTACGCGGCATAACAGTAACTCAGGCACACTAAGTGACAATACACCATGGAGAGTAACCTCCAACAATTTGTCCACACTTAGATGTGTTTAAACACTGTTTCTCTCTCCCTTTCTACATTAAGACTGTGTAATGTAATGTATTCAGAATGTTTTGATTAAGTTGTTTGCTTGATACCCATGTTATTTTGTAATGTATCGACCCGACAGGGTCCCTTTCCTTGTTATAAATAAAAACATTTAAAAAAAAAAAAAAGTCTGCAGAAAAATGGGAAGGGAGGATTAAAGCTAATTCCTCAAATGCCATAATTAGGCAGATGTCCCTGATAGTAAGATGCAAAGAAGGTACTCACTGTTTTTGTGATGAAATGTGGGGCACATGCATAACCTCATGCGGAGATGGAGTCCTATGCTCCACTCCACATGGTTATAAGCGCATGTGCCCAGTGGTGATTGTTAGTCCCCGCAGGTGAGCGGCGCTGCCCCCGCCCCCTCCATGAATTGCACCCACAGGTGCTTGACGGTGGCCCCAAACGGCGGCCATAAGGTCCGCCCTGTGTGTACCCCCCGGCGTCCTGAGGAGGCAGAGCCCCGTATCAGCGTCACTCACGACGCAAAACGTGTGACGTCATCGCATCACGCGCACTCACGGGACCCCGCGCATGCGCAGTGATCAGCGATGCGTCCATGAGTGCCAGAGGACGCCGCCAGCAAAGGGCCAATCCGCAGGAACGCCCAGGACCTGCCTGGGCGTCCATAGAGAGAGTCCATAAAAGGCGACTCCCTCCCCCTTGCTGGGAAGGCACAAACGGCAAGGTAGCATCCGCCCGGCCATACCAATGGGAGGCACATGATAGCGCCACCTATGGGGAAAGTGACAGGAGAGAATATAGAACAAAAATACATGTGATTAAATAACATGTACTCCGTTATAATATACTAGTGCTTTATGTGTCACATAATCTATAATACTCATAGCATATAAATCTTTATTGAAGAGTATCTTATATATAGATTAGCATATTGAACGTACCGTGTTTAAAAGTACCTTCATAATTACATAGGCCTTATATTGTATGCGAGAACGACTGCATGCTGTGTTCTCTCAAAAATTGGAAATCTAGTATTTATTGTTGCACACAATTGTGATGTGATATTAAACACCATTTATTGAGAACATTGATTTAGATTATCCTCCCGTTCTTTTTTGCATTCGTTACTAATCGAGTCAAAATTGGGGAAAATCTGCACTTGCAGGCCTAGTGGGTTTATTTTTTCTTACTATATCGATCGAAGGATTTTACATGCCAAGAAAGGGCTGATTTATTTTCTAAGATTTTGTTTAATTTTTCCGTAAGGGGAAGAGTTTAAGTTTCAGTCTGATCTTTTTTCTCTCAAAGTCAATCTCATAGCTTGACATGAGATTGGTCCACTCGTTTCCCTGAAAATCGCTCATGTTTGTAATAATCAAACGATAAAAATACAAAGATACATTAAAGATTTAGAGCATACAGTTACATGCAATTGGTCCGCATCACTAGGCTTATGTTTCAACTCCAATGTGTCAAATGGGGAGGGGTGTTTAACCACCCAATTATATAGAAAAAGAAAAGGAAATAACACATATGGAGGAAATGGGTTGCCGCTCACCCCGGGATCGAATACAAAAAAGAAAAGTTCCCCCTAGAATGGTGGGTAAACCCTGGGTAAAAGGAAGGAAGTTGAGTGGAGCTCCAAGACACTGAAGTTGCAGGCAGGGGGGCGTGGTCTAGGATGACGGAGTAGGAAGACACACTCTGGCTGGCTCCCTCCACCCTCCAGGCGTACACACGTAGCCGGGCTGCCCTGAGCCCGGCGCCTTGAACCGAGTGATTTTCCCCATAGGACATACCGGCCGGAATGAGAAAAGCGGATAGAGAGCAGAGGAGAACAACCCAGCCGGAGATCCCGCAATACTTCCTGCGTACACGAGCAGCGACGTCCAGGGGGGCGGAACTAGGAGTGAGACAGGCTGGCGAACGGTGTCTCTCAGAGGACATAACAAACGCATCCTGTACCCCAGGGAAGCCGCAGCAGGAGACGCTGGAGACGCCGGATATGCAGAAAGAGAAGGCGGGAGCGGAGGGGGGACGAGAGGAAGTGCACACACAAGGAGAGGAAGCAGACCTCAGAGTGCTTTTGCGGGCCCTTCCAACAAGGGCAGACCTACAGGCGCTTCCCACACGAGCAGATCTGGAGGGGTGGATGACCCGCATAGAGGAGATACACCGCAGGGACTTCGAGGAAGTGCGGTCGGAGGTACAACGGCTATCAGAGAGATTGACGGTCAGAGAGGAGGAACAGGTGTCCCTGACAGAGCGAGTTAAACGGCTGGAGCAGGTACAGTTGGTGCATGATCTATATGTTCCCGCAATACAGCTCCGCTTAGAGGAATTAGAAGACCGCAGCAGGAGGAAAAATCTGAGGTTCAGGGGGGTCCCGGAGACAGTAGGGAAAGAAGCACTACAGTCAACCATACAGGGAATTTGTCAAAAACTTGATATTCAGATCCCAATGCAGGACTTGGAATTTGAGAGGGTGCATAGGGTGATGGGTCCCCCCTCCCCCAACCCTGAGAGACCACGAGATGTGATTTGCTGTTTTCATAGATATATACATAAAGAACTAATAAGTCGGAAAGCATGGGATGTAGGAGAAGTGATATATGAGGGAGCAAAGATAAAAATCCTACCAGACTTATCTAGAGCCACCCTGCAGAGAAGAAATTTGATACGTCCGTTGTTGGACAGAATAAAAATGGCGGGGGGCTCATATCGGTGGGGTTACCCATTCTCCCTGAGAGTAAAGAAAGACTCTAGATCATTCGCCCTGAGGCAACCGGCGGACTTACCAGAGCTGTTCCTGTTCCTGGGAGAAGAAGTAGCAGAGACAGAGATACCAAACTGGTTACAACACCTAGGCAGACAAAAAGAACAGGGGGGACAGGAGAATCAGACCCCCAACCTCTCCAAGAAATGAAGCACAGAAGACCTTAGCTTTGTATCTATACTTCTCTTCTTTTTTTTTTTTAAGAGAAATGGACAAACTTTCCCCTTCTATATTTTAGTTTGAGGACTAAGTCTGATCAAGAAGCCACGGGTCCCCCTACCCGCCCCCTTCCCGCCCTACCCCGCGGTCTCCCCCATTCCCCCCCCCCCCCCTTTTTTTCTCTTTCTTTTTTTTGGTGGGTGTTTTTGAGGGGAGAGGTATAATACTATAGCAATACTATAGCACAGACATAGATATAGATATATAAGTATAACTATATAAGTATAGATAAGTATAAGTGGGGAGATTTTTGTTCCTCTCTCTCATTCGATTTCTCTCCGGGATGCTTGGCCCTTTAATGGCCCATTAAGGTTTTTTTTTGTGGGGTCTCTTTTTCCCCCTTTTTTTTTTTTCTCTTTCTCTTTCTTTTTTTTTTCTAACAGACTCAGGTAACAGGAGGGCCCTCCGGTTCACCACCCATTTATGGTTTGGCACGTAGTATTAAAATATGAGGGGGAGGGGAGATGCGTCCCCCTCCTTTTCTTTTGTGACACTTTTTTTTTTTTTTTTTTTTCAAGGGTGGATTTTTATTGATATGGGATGTTTGTGAAAGTTCTCACTGAGTACACAATATATTTTCTGTAAATAGGGTTCTTTTTTGTTTGTTTTTTTTTTTTTACTATTACTATTATGTCGCGGCCGGATATATTATATTATCCGGAGGTGTGGTTGCACATATCTATACGAAGGAGGGAGTGCGGTAATTAGTGTGAGGGGTTAACGCCTTTTATAAGGAGTTCACAAGGTATATTAGTATATAAGTACACTGGTCACACACATCAAAATATGATAGATTTTCTTTGGGTAGCATGGTCACTTTGGCACATGAGGGACGGGGGAATGGGAGGAGAGGGGAGCGTTTGGCTCTCTCTCTTTCCCACCCTTGACCCTTCGCAGGGAGAGGTGAACCGGGGGGGGGGGGCCCACAATATACTATGGCGTACAGAGAGTCTGTAGGAATCTTTTATTACGCCCCCCCCCCCCCCCCTCCCCCCTCCCCCCCTTACCCCCCTTACTGCTGCTGGGGACGAATAGATAGATTTTGACCCCCATAGAGCAGTAAAATATTTGTGTATATCTACATCGGTGCGGGGGAGGAGGGGGGAGAGGGAGAGGGGCAGAGAGATGGAGAGAGAATACCCATATCTTGGACTTGGGATGGTGGGAGACGGATGAATGGGGAGGATGAATGGAACCGGTTAAAAGGGGTTAAAGGAGTGGGCGGGCGGACGGTGGGGAAGGGGGAGCCGAGGTGAGACTATATAGCAGTAGAGGGAGGAGAGGTGGGAGGGGAAGGAGAAGAGAAAAAGATCGAGGTACCAGGAGAAAGGGGGGATATATATCGTAATGTGTAAGAGAGTCCTCCAGGTACCTCTCTGGCCAGTTGCAAGTTCTGGTATGTATAGACCTAGCCGAGGTTATTATTTACCTATTTTATTTTTCCTTTTTGTTCTTTTTTTCCCTCTTCTGTGGTTATTACCTCCCATAAAAGTTATAAATATATGGGAAATGATCTCAATTACCCATATAGGGAGGGAGGAGGGAGCAGAGCCCTGCAGTCATTTTGGACCAATCCCCCAATTAGGATTGCACCCACTGAACCAGAGGTAGGGGGGTTCCTGGGGTGGGTGTTTGCTTTAGAGGTTAGAAGGGAGGGAGGGAGGGAAGGGGGTAGGGAGGGGGGATAGTAAGAGGGAGGGGGGTGAGGTTGGGGGAGGTTTTTTTTTTTTTTTTTTTTTTCTCCTCCCTGCGAGATGGAGGAAATCAAGGTGACCTCTATGAATGTTAAAGGACTTAATGTCCCAGAAAAAAGAAAAATGCTTCTTAATGATTTGAAACAAATGGGCACAGATGTGGCCCTCATACAGGAAACCCACTTTAAAGCAGATGGACTCCCGTTCCTCCAAAACAGACTTTTTCCATATGTGTACCATGCCTCAAACCAGGAGGCAAAATCAAAGGGGGTATCGATTATGATCGCGAGCCGGGTTCCTTGGTTATTGATTGATAAACGGGTAGATACAAAGGGCCGGTTTTTGTTCCTGAAGGGACATTTGAGAGGGGTGAAGGTGACACTGGCAACTTTATACGCGCCGAATGCCTTACAGGACTCATTCCTGAAAAAAACACTTACAAAACTAATAGAATTCTCGGAAGGCAAGTTGATCTTAGGAGGCGACTTCAATATTGCATTAGACCCAAAAATGGATACATCCTCAGGGACATCATCGGTCTCACATGGTATTAGGAGAGGAATCCTGAGGAAACTACATGAAACACAACTGGTGGATGTATGGCGGACCATGCACGCCGGAGAAAAGGATTACACCTATTTCTCTAATCCCCACCAGATCTATTCTCGCATCGATCTTTTCCTGATCCCACATTATTTACTTTCTATGGTGACCGAGATCACCATAGGAAGTATAACGTGGTCAGACCACGCCCCAGTATCCCTAAGGTTAGCATTCTCCGGAGCAGGGGGTACCTCAGATAGAAGATGGCGCCTGAATGAGAGCCTACTACAGACACCGGAAATCCAGGAAGAAGTAGCAAAGGAAATAGAGGCCTATTTCCAGATAAACGACACCCCAGGAAGTAATCCCGGGATAGTGTGGGAGTCGCATAAGGCCGTAATTAGAGGTATCCTGATTAAATATGGGTCTAAAATAAAGAGAGAAAGAGAAAAACAAATTAAAAAACTCTTACAGGAGATCCAGGAACTAGAAATGCAGCATAAGAAGATACAGAGAGCCTCGACAGGTAGACAATTAGAACACTTGAGACTCCAGCTCACGGAGACTATGCGGTTCAAGGCCAAAGCAACAATACAAAAAGGTAGGAAGACATCCTATGAACTGGGAGATAAATGCACTAAATTACTAGCAGGTAAACTCAAAGAAAGGAATACGTTAACATATATACCTCAAATAAAAGGGAAAAATGGGCATTTAATTCCTCAGCCGAAAGAGATAGCCCAGAGATTTGGAGAATACTATTCCTCATTATATAATTTGGAACCAAAGCCAATGTCGAGATCGGTTTTCCAGGAATACTTATCCTCTGCAAAACTTACAAGGCTATCATCCTTGGAACGTAGTAAATTGGAGGCGCCCATAACGGCTGAGGAGTTGAATGCAGCAATAAAGAAATCCAAGACAGGGAAGGCCCCCGGCCCGGATGGTTTTACTTTACAGTATTATAAAAGATTTTCACTACAGTTAAATAAACACCTGGTGGGGGTTTTCAACACTCT
Organism: Lithobates sylvaticus; assembly: GCA_028564925.1. Classification (NCBI taxonomy): domain Eukaryota; kingdom Metazoa; phylum Chordata; class Amphibia; order Anura; family Ranidae; genus Lithobates; species Lithobates sylvaticus. The sequence continues at coordinate 621,258,913 of CM053028.1, read as the reverse complement.
AGGCCGAACGGCTGCATTTCCACCGGACTCACTGTTGGCGTATATCACGGTGATCCCGAAGGAAGGGAAGGACCCGTCGGAGTGCAGCAGTTATAGGCCGATCTCACTGCTAAACGTGGATCTGAAGCTTTTTACTAAAATCTTAGCATTAAGAATTCAGCCACTACTTAGTCAGATGGTGAATCGGGACCAAGTAGGGTTTATTCCCACACGAGAGGCGAGGGATAATACGACTAAGGTGCTCAACCTGGTCCACCACGCCTATAAGACAAATACTCTGTGCGTTTTTTTGAGCACCGATGCCGAAAAGGCATTTGACAGGGTGAGATGGCCCTTCCTGTTTGAAGTCCTGAGAGCGGTGGGCCTGGGTGAGCAAATGATCAAGTGGATCATGAGTGCTTATACTTTCCCAAAAGCAGAGGTAAAAGTAAATGGAACTTTTTCTAAACCTTTTAAAATCTCCAACGGTACACGGCAGGGCTGCCCACTTTCCCCCTGTTGTTCGCCCTGACAATAGAACCGTTATTAAACAAAGTAAGGCAGAACCAGGACATACAGGGTCTAAAAATAGGAGAGCGGGAATATAAAATATCAGCCTACGCGGATGACTTGTTGTTCTCCATGTCTGCTCCACACACCTCGATTCCTAACCTTATGAAAGAAATTGAAACCTATGGTAGTTTATCTAACTTTAAAATAAATTATACTAAATCAGAGGCGATGGGAGTAGCATTGCAAACCACGACCCGTAACATGATACAACCAAACTTTAGCTTTAAATGGGTGACGTCGGCATTGAGTTATCTGGGGACACAGATCACACCAGATATAAGAAGGACCTTCAAAGCGAATTTTCCAACCCTACATAACTCAGTGAGGCTGTTACTGGAGAAATGGCATCAAGGTATCCATTCTTGGTTTGGCCGATGTAATATAATTAAGATGTCCATACTACCTAAATTTCTGTACCTATTTCAGGCCCTCCCAATTGCTGTTCCACGGCTTTTCTTATGCCAAATTGGTTCACTTTTCTCAAAATTTATCTGGGCAAAGAAGAAGCCAAGGATAGCAAAAAGCATTCTGTATCTACCTAGACGCTCGGGGGGAATAGCGGTTCCAGATCTAGGAAAATACTATCAGGCAGTACACTTAGGGAGGGTGGTGGACTGGAGCAGACATGGAGAACTCAAGTCATGGGTAGAGTTGGAACAGCAGTTTAGTACGATCCCTTTAAGTAGGGCGCCCTGGTGTTATGAGTTATTACCGGATCAGATTAGAGAACATCCTATTATAGGAACGACATTACGGATCACTGCAACCCTATGTAGAAACCTTAAAATCTCTTCTAAAAATTCCCCCCTGACACCGGTGCTTGGGAATCCGGGGTTTTCACCAGGTATGGAGGCTGGAGCCTTCCAAATACTGGAGGAGAAGGGAATTTTTCAAGCCCTACACTTTATTCAAAACGGAGTATGGCCCACGATAGCGACCTTGACATGCCTGGGGGGACGGTATGAAATTAATATATGGCGAGCACTGCAGCTACAACACTTCTTGAGGTCTCTGGGGCCGGCAGCATATTATGACAGACATCTAACTAAATTTGAACAATATTGTAACGAAAAAGAACCCCTGTCCCAGTTGATCTCAAGGATGTATGGGTTGCTAAGCGAGCCCTCCCAAGATTTTGTACTACCAAGTATAGCCAAATGGGAGAGAGACCTGAATAGGACATTCTCTCCGGATGAATATAGGAAGATAATTTACCTAGCCTTAAATACATCAAGGTGTACCCGAATCCAAGAGCTAAATTATAAGGTGTTGACACAATGGTATTATACGCCAATGAGACTCCGGAGATTTTACACTGAGGCTTCGGATCTGTGCTGGCGATGTGGAGAGGAACAAGGGACCTTAATACATATACTATGGTCATGCACCAAAATTAAGCAGTATTGGGGGGAGGTACAGAGAATCGCACAGAAATTTGTGGAATTTTCGATACCAGATGATCCCGCGTTCCTTTTGCTCCATTGTTCCCAATTACCGACTCAGAAATACAGAAAATCAATAGTGTGCCACATGCTGAATGCCGCAAAGGCGACTATTGTAATGCATTGGAAGGACAGGGCCCCCCCCCCATCAGTGGCAAGGTGGCTCAATAGGGTAAGACAGACGGGGGATATGGAAGAGTTAGTACTAACAGGGCAGGATAAGAGAGAGAGGTATAATGAGACATGGGCACTGTGGAATGAATTTATGCAAACGGAGGAAGGGAAAGATCTGATGGGTGACAATGATGGAGAGGGAAGATGAACGGAGTTTCTGCATCTCGCCGGGGGGGGGGGGGGGGGGGGGAGAGGCTGGGAAGGGAAAAGTATAGATACACATGTTTTTTTTTTTGTTTTTTTTTTTTTCTCCCTCCCTCCTGGACAGCACAGGAGGAGGGAGAAGGGGGTTGCTTTATAAGGGGATTAAAAAGGAGGGGGTTGGAATGCAAAGGGAACACAGACCATAGAGGAAGACTGGTCTAAAAGGTCATGAATAAAGCGGATGAGGAAAGCAAGGTTATGGGGGGATATACGTAGTTTATGTTTGTTTATTAATAGAGAGAATGCAATCCCTCCACTGTCAGTAAATCATGTGTATGTAACATATATGTATCTTGCTTTGTTAAATGCATTCTGTACCACCCTTAATTAAAATAAAAATTTAAAATAGAGAAAAAAAAAAAAAAAGGAAGGAAGTTGTCATTCGCCCCGCCAACAAGGGAGGAGGCCTTGTAATTTTAAAGAAAGAAGACTATGAAACAGAGATGGAAAATCTATTAAGGGTACCTAATACGTATAAACAACTAAAATCCAATCCGAAACCTCACTATGTGAAAAAAATGCCTACATCACAAAACTCTAGTGAAAGATGGGTATAGATCCTTATTGGGATCTCAGGTTGTGGCTCGGATCTCCTCCCCTTCTAGGGGATGGGGTCCCAGACACAACCCTTAGTTGTTTTACGAGACCGAATGGGGAGAGAAATTGGCATCTTGACAACCTGCTAGATGACTGGTCGCTTTGTTAGGGAAAACCCAGCAGGCGAAATGCCCATAAGGCTGTGGTCAGGGGAGCACTGATCTCCCAGGGCTCTAAAAAAGCACGTCAGGCAGATTTCTCAAGGGTACACTCAGCTCTTCAGAGGGCAGAACCTAACGGGAGCAAGGAGGCCTTGACCCTTGTTTTTACGTTTACTGGACCGGCAAACCCGGAAAAATTCCGCTTTCTAGCACATAATACTATGAGCACGGGAACAAATGTGGGCGGATGCTGGCTTTGCCGCAGGGACACCGATGGTACACTCTTCTAAAATAGCAGCGGGATTCAGAGATTATTACACCAAGCTATATAACTTAGGCTCTACCCTTCCTCCCGAGCCACGAGAAACCAGACAGAGAATGACCAAGACTACTTAACAGCAGCTGGCCTACCAACACTAACAAACCAGTCCTCAACCCTAGAATAACCTTGGCTGAGCTCGAGACCACAGTGAAATAGGAGGGGGGAACATCCCCCCAGAGAGGGCAAGGACCCCCACCGTCCCTCAGAGTTATCGCCCCATTTCTCTTCTTAAAGAGTGCGAGCTAACCCACGATATTAAGGGCCTTGTAGGGTTCCAAGATCCTCTGATCTCCCTGCCTAATCTGATGAAGGAGTTGCAGCTTTTCGGATCCCTTTCTAATTTTAAAATTAACCTTTCAAAATCAGAAATCCTCCCCATCTGCCTAAGACCTCATATGGCAACAAACTTACAAGCGGCCTTCCCCTTTGTCTGGACTACGTCGTCCCTGAGATACTTGGGTGTGCAGCTTACGGATACTACGGCGCCCAAAACGTAGGGGTGGTTTGGGGGTCCCAGACATTAGACAATACTACCGAGCCATAGCCTTGCAGAAGATATTCGACTGGCGTTTCCATACTCACACGAAACTCTGGGTTCCGCTAGAGAAATGTCTGGCGGGCAGGAACTTGTCATATGCACCCTGGTTACACCGGGAACATAGGGGGCTGTCAGACACGACTTCCCCGCTGACGGCTCATGTGCTGTCAATATGGGACAGGATAAACCCGCAGCTGAAACTGGCTCCCCCTATGTCCCCGCTGGCCCCATTGGGGGGTTTCCTATGGTTCCCCCCAGGCGAGCAGATGACTTTCTTTGAACCGTGGGTAGAGGATGGGAACGCCAGTTGTGGTACACTCATGAAGGACGGCAAGCTCCTATGTTATGAAGCTTTGCCGGCAGGACGACAGGGCCCACGGATGAACTTCTGGAAATACAGGCAGCTACATAATTTCTTCCAGATGCATAGGCACACAATTAGAGACCCGTCAACCCTCACCCCATTTGAACGTTATTTTTACTGCAGAGGAACCAACGCCGCACCTGGTCTCAGAGCTATACCAACTCATGAGCTTAGCCGGCCCCCAAACTACAACTACCGCCTATATCCGACGCTGGGAGAATGATTTAGGACTAACTTTAACAGAGACGCAGTTATCCCACTTATACTACCTCACCCACGCATCTTCCATAGACTCAAAAACCCAAGAGACGAATTTTAAACTAATGTCTCGCTGGTACAGGGTACCTGCAGATTTAGCTCGTATCTACCCTTCCACATCCGAGTTGTGCTGGAGGGGTTGCGGACACCGGGGAACGTTGACTCACATATGGTGGGAATGCCCCCTGATTAAGCCTTTCTGGGAAGATCTACAAGAGCAGATAAAAACAGTAACAGGGATAGAGGTCCCGTTCTCCCCGCTACATTTTCTTCTGAACATACCCCAATCCGCTAAGTCGCTACAAAAAGAATGTGCTTCCACACCTGCTGAATGCAGCAAGACGCCTAGTCCCAATATTTTGGAAGACTTCCAGAATCCCCACTCGAGAAGAGTGGCACAGTAAAGTAGGTGAGATCCGAGAGGCTGAAAACTGGGTGGCTACCTGCAAAGGCCTAGAGGATAGATTTCATAGCACCTGGGCACTCTGGGCTGAATACACCTCAGACCCTAACCAAATTCCCTCTAGCCTAGATATCGCCTTACTGGAACTGGCAGATCCCTCACTAAGGGTGCTTAGGGAGGCTAGGGCCCAGAGGACAGCCACACCACCCCCGAGGGACCGCAGTGACTAGTTCATATGTTGATACTTAACGTTTTTGGCGTGGCGCGCCCGGAGCAGGCGAAGACGACATCCCATTCTAAAGAAGCAGGTAAATCTGACCTAACCCTCCTCCCCAACCCCCAACCCCCCCCCCCCCGTTTCTCCCTCCCTGCTACCCACCCTCCTTTCAGTTGCTAAGCAACTATGACTTACCCATCTTAACTCTGTTTCTCCCCCTTTTTACTTATTATTTTTCTCTGCTGTATTTTGTGGACGATATGTGAACTCATGTGGGACTGTTGACAGACGGGGTCCTATGGCCCTAGGGCCACGAGAGTTATCTGGGGTGATGGCGGTCCCAGCCAGACACTCAGCAATGCCGTGGGGCTCCCGGGCTGGCGGGGGGGTCGGGAGTGGTATGTTGGAGGCCATTGAGCCCCCTCCCCGGCCCCAGCTGCAGGTCTCGGGACCACGCGCTTTATGCATTTTAGGAAGGCGTCCCAGCCCCGGGCCCACCCCCGGAGATGGGACACCCTTAGACGGGACCCCACGCCCCACTTACCCTTCTCACCTACACGGTCCTTTAGCTAATATATGGTTGCCCCTAACTCAGGACCCACAACAATTTCTTTAACCCCCGATTTCCCCCTACCTCTATGTATGTCTGTTAACCAAAGCACTTCTTATTGTTGACACCACGACTCTGTGTAGTCGACGGATTATTATCTTCACAAATGGTTACCACCCTTAATTAAAATAAAAATTTAAAATAGGAAAAAAAAAAAAAAAAAGGAAGGAAGTTGTCATTCGCCCCGCCAACAAGGGAGGAGGCCTTGTAATTTTAAAGAAAGAAGACTATGAAACAGAGATGGAAAATCTATTAAGGGTACCTAATACGTATAAACAACTAAAATCCAATCCGAAACCTCACTATGTGAAAAAAATGAAAACTCTAGTGAAAAGAGGGAGAGAAATTGGCATCTTAAATAAGAAAGAGGCCAGATACCTGGTGCCAGACTCTACTAGAACACCGGTAATATATTACCTACCCAAAATACATAAAAGATTGGATAAACCACCTGGGAGACCTATAGTTAGTGGTATGGACTCGCTCTTCTCACGTCTTGGAGAATATATTGACCAATTTTTGAAACCACTGGTGCCAGAAGGAAGATCATATCTAAGAGATAGCACCCAGCTAATTAACGAGCTCCGTCACATTCCAAACCCTAGTAAATGCATACTAGCAACAATTGATGTTAATTCACTATATACCAGCATTATACAGAAAGATGGGTTGGAGGGCGTTGAGAAGGCCTAACATGAAAAAACGGACCTCCGCCAGTAACAAATGGTTTTATTTTGGAAGCTCTGAGACTAGCCATGGAAAGTAATTATTTTTGGTACCAAAAAGAGTTTTTCGTACAGACTAAAGGTGTCGCCATGGGGGCAAAGTATGCTCCAAGCGTAGCCAACCTTTTTATGGACATGTAAAGGGGAAGATCGGTATATCTATAGAAGGAGTCATCCAGAGATGAAGTTCTATCGTAGATATATCGACAATATTTTTTATAGTATGGGAAGGCACACCAGAAACATTTGAGAAGTTTTTTAACCCAACTTAATAAGAAAAATTACAGAACCTTTTCTTTTACTGGGACCTCATCATCCCCTCCCTCTTCACCACTAGAGCAAACCTGGCAGTAAGCTGCAGCTGGTGGAACTGTACTGCCAGATTCCTCAAGCTGGGTATCGTCATCCGAGCCTTCGAATCGTTGGGCATCCTCCTGGAGCATGTACCCAACACTGTGCTCAAAGAGTTCGGGGGACTCCTCAGGAGGACATGGTGGGTCTAGGGAAGGGGTGGCTGATGATGCTCTGTCAGTACCCTGAGCCTGGGTGAGAGAGGATGAGGAGGATGAGGAGGGCTTGGTCATCCATTCTACCAAGCCTTCAGCATGATGCGGCTCCACATGTCCAGCTGCCGAAAACAAAGACGCGCGTGTCCCATGGCCACGTGCTGATGACGATGCACGACCACGTCCACGTCCACGGCCACGTCCACTAGAAACAGAGCCTGCCTGCCCTGTGTTCTTGGCTCTGCACGCTCTGCCTCCCCTTGGCGGTCTTCCAGCCATTGTAGTCGGTAGTCCTGTGGGTGCTGCTGAGAAGAAAATATAGGAGCTCTGTGTGATGCCACTAACACACTAGAAGTCCTATGGGTGCTTCTGCAAAAGAAAATAGAGGAGCTCTGTGTGATGCCACTAACACACTAGAAGTCCTGTGGGTGCTGCTGAGAAGAATATATAGGAGCTCTGTGTGATGCCACTAACACACTAGAATTCCTATGGGTGCCTCTGCAAAGAAAATAGAGGAGCTCTGTGTGTGATGCCACTAACACACTAGAAGTCCTGTGGGTGCTTATGCAAAGAAAATAGAGGAGCTCTGTGTGATGCCACTAACACACTAGAAGTCCTGTGGGTGCTTCTGCAAAGAAAATAGAGGAGCTCTGTGTGATGCCACTAACACACTAGAAGTCCTGTGGGTGCTTATGCAAAGAAAATAGAGGAGCTCAGTCTGATGCCACTAACACACTAGAATTCCTGTGGGTGCTTATGCAAAGAAAATAGAGGAAAAGTGATTTTAAAAACAGGTGGATTAGGTGCTTCTGGGAACCTCAAAATAGGAGCTCTTTGCCTGCCACTAACACATAGTATAGGTGCTTCTGGTAACAAAATATAAGGAACACACTACACTATACTTCTGGTAACAAAATATAGGAGCTCTGCCTGCCTGCCACGAGCACACTACAAGCCCCTCTTTGTCATCAATCTTTGTAACTGAAATCTATCTAACTCAATCTCTGAAGAATCTATCTAACTATCTCAATGCAGCAGAGTTCACAGAATCTGCCTGCTCAATCTGCGCCGGAACCATGTGACCGGCGCAGAACGTGTACTAATAGCTGTAATTGGCTACAGGCGTCCTGCCTGTAGCCAAATATGGCTCTTCGATTTTCCGGGGCTGTGATTGGCCAAGCAAGTGCATGGCCAATATCAGCCAGAACTGCGTTTGCATTGCGGGGCCGCTCGCATCACACGAACGTGATTACTGGGCTCGCAGAGCGAAAGTGCTCGATTTTCGCATCGAGCACCGGGCCCATCCTTAGAAGGCACACCAGTGTTTTTAACCCAACTTAATAAAAAAAATTACCTGGGAAAAGTGATTTTCGACCTCGATTTGCAGGTTTTTAAAGAAGGAGACATGATTTTAACAAAAACATTTTTTAAACAAACGGATCGGAAGGGATATATCCCTACCTCTAGTTGTCATCACCCAAAATGGAAAGAGAATGTCCCTAAAGGACAGCTACTTAGAGTGCGCAGGAATTGCCAGAGACTAGATGACTACCAAGCACAAGCCAATACTCTGATCACAAAATTTGTTGATAAAGGGTACCCCTTGGAACCTTTGTTGCAATTGAAAGATGAGATTGGGAAACAGGATCGAGATTCATTACTACTTACCAAGGACAAATATAACAAAATGTAACAACAAACAAATGTGGCTTTCATTACTGGATTTAATACACAGTATAAGTCCATAGAACATATCATCAGGAAATATTGGCCCATACTCAAATCAGACCGTACTTTAGGTAACTTACTTGCAAAAAAACCTAGGTTCATTTACAGGAAGGCACCCACTTCGTAATTAGTAAAATATGTAATAGATCCACCGAGACCAGTGAAAATATTCTCTGAATTAAAGGGATTCTACAAATGTCAGAGATGCCTAGCATGTAGGGTGGCCAAGAAACAACCCAGAAGAAAAAATAAATTTAGGTCACGATCGGGGAAGGAATTTGAGATCAGGGAACTTGTTACCTGTAATAGTACCCACATTACATATGTTATTGAATGTCCTTGCCGGCTGCAATATGTGGGGAGAACCACTAGACCAGGCATGTCCAAAGTCCGGCCCGCGGGCCAATCGCCTTGGAGGGGACAGGGAGGAGGCGGGACAAGAGCCGTGCACACAGGAGTATTTCCTGTTTACACGGCAGCCTCTATAATAGGAAGTCCCGTCTCCAGCACTGCCATTGGACGGCTGTTCTGTCCATCAAAGGAGGCGGGACCTTGTATTAAAGAGGCCGCAGAGAAAACAGGAGTTTCTCCTGTATGTTATCTTTTGGCGCTCGTCCCGCCCCCTCCCTGTACCCTCCGAGGCGGCAGATGGAGGGGCATAATTCAGGCTGCACTGCACAATGGTGAGTCTGCATTCCTGACAATGATGGGGGCTGTGTATTCCTGACAATGATGGGGGCTGTGTATTCCTGACAATGATGGGAGCTGTGTATTCCTGACAATGATGAGGGGGTGCTGCATTCCTGACATTCCTGACATTCCTGACAATGATGGGGGGGTGCTGCATTCCTGACAATGATG